>OZ020307.1:29462332-29821551 GCA_963971305.1 Arcuatula senhousia | reverse complement strand
TACATGTATTTGTGGATAGAAATACGTGTATTGATTAAAAATGTATGCAATGGTTAATTAGTGTCAATCACTGAATCAGTGTTAATCAATATTTCCAATTGCTGATAAAAAATAAATAAAAAGAACTCACATGAATGTTCACGTAAAAAAAGTATGTCTGTTTAGGGTTTCCCTACCTACGCTATTTTTTCACCCTACCCTAGACCTTTCTTTCTTTCTTGTGAATCTTTACGCCCTGTATAGGGCAACCATCCAACTTTGTTGAATGTGGAACATCCTCCTATTTACATTACTGTTACGTTACAATAGTTATTCACTTTGTGTATATATGTACAGTGGCGGTCACATTTATATCGGGTTAAACACTTTTTGACAAATGTTAATATGCTTAAAATGTCTAAAATATTCTTCAACATATAAAAGTCACTCTAGAATGTCTGAATAAAAAGTTCAACATCACATAAAATCTAAAACTCTTTGCATATCTCCTAACCATGCTAACATCGATATATAAATGATTTTTACAGGATAATAAAAAGGTTTTGTAGATAAAATATAAAAGCGAGATTAAAATAGTCTATCACGAAGGCATAAATACCTATAAAAACAACGCCTAAGACCATTTTATTGAGATTTTATTGGTAAACATAGTTGTCCATTATATGAGAATGGCTCATTATGGCTGTGCCCTAAAAGCTCGGGAAAATACAAAATCAACACAAATTTTGTTGATGCCATAAGAAATTGCAACCTAAAACTGGGTCGAACCTTAATTGGATCTGAAAAAAATTGTCAAAATACCCTCAGCTGGACCAATAGCTAAGAGGGTCCACTAATGGTTAAGAATTGAATAATTTGTTTGAAAAACAAATGTACAATGTATTATCCTTAAAAACGCCAAAATATGGTCCGTGGCAGGGACGACATCATGCATATAACTTACATGTATGCATAAATATTGAACTATCTAGATCTGTGACGTCATACCCAGTAGACTTTAAACATGAAGACATCAAAAGGTAAATGTCTTCTGCCAGTTTTGTGAATTTTTTTGTACATGTATACCCGTATCTATGATTGTTAAGTACTGGCTAAGAAACCTGGTGCAAAATGACGACAGATCCATGATTGTATTGATCATTTGACTTTGTCATTTTGAATTTTAGGGACCACATGCACATGATGGAATATTTAGAAAAACAGTTTCAAATCACAATTTTTTTAATGAATCTACAATGTATGTTGTTATGAAAAGTTTATTCCAATAATTGAATATTTGATTGACAGATTATGTTTCCCACCATTTTACCGTGTATGACTGTGCAATCTGGGTTAAAGGTCACTATAGTGTATCAAAATCTTGCGAGAAAAGTCATATGTCATAAAAGCAAAACAACTAGCATTCGTTCATTAGATCGTTATTATTTATTGAGAAAGTTAGTATCATTATAAACAACAAGAAAAGGTTAGGTTTTGTTACCATTAGTAAATAAATAAGCGAAAATAAAGGGTCTCCCTAACGCTAGACCTGGTATTTCCAAAAAGGTCCGATGCTTTCTAAATGAGGACAGCATTTATTTTCAACCATCATATTTTGTGCCTCGTGTAATTGGGCAGACTCTCTACAATAGTGAGCTTTGCTTCGCTCGCATATAAAATGATTTTTTAAAAATAACATGCCTTTACCTACCTACCTACCCTAATCATGATAATTTTTCAATCAATTAAACCCTTTACAGACATATATTTTTCTTGGCCTAAAGCAAAAGACACATTGTGATTGTGATAGGGATACATTTTTTGTACATCACTAATTAAGACAATAAAGACATGTACAACAAGTACAAAAAATGTATGTGCATTGATCATGTTGATGTTAGACAGTTGAAACAATTATAATTGTTTTTCTGGTTTAAGATTGTTCAAAACTACATGTATTTCCATCCAAATGAAATTTTAATACTTACAATTTCCATTAAGAATTTTTTTTTTAAGTCATGGGACACAACTATGAATTGCCGCTTGATTGTGGGCTGTTGCGTACATGTACACTTATTCCACATCTCATTATTTCCATTAAGAATTTTTTAAGTTATGGGACACAACTATGAATTGCCGCTTGATTGTGGGCTGTGTCGCGTACACTTATTCCACATCTCATTATTTTTTATCTTAGACTTGTATACATACGGCACTATCACTGTGATCATTAATATGGTATATTGTATACAATACTATTATAAAGACATGATAGAAGGTAATGAGATGTGGAATAGATGCATTTGACACAACCAATTGACCAAAGATAGAAAAAATAATGCTTGGGATTCAAAACCAATTCTATAAATGGCAATGAAAGACCTCCTTATGGGCATAAAACACTTAACATGAAGAAGCTGGTTTAGGACAGAAACATATAAAATGTTGGCCCAACCTTCCCTCTATATGCACGTATACAGTATATGATAAACTTTTTACAAATCACAAAATAACACACAGCACAGTTATGTCTGTTTTTATAATAAATCTTTTTTAGGCTTTTCAAGAGCTTCAGTTCAAGATGATAAGCTCAAAAAATCAAATAAAAGTATCTGATGCACAAATAGAAGCACTAAAAAGAGCAATACAGCATTCTAAATTAGTGTACCATGAGATCTCGTCACTTCCTGATTCCACACGACTGTATGAAGGTGTGGGAAGAATGTAAGTATACATGTATCATAAAATACTATAACAACTAAACTTTCTACCTATGCACATGACTGTCATTTTTAGCTCACCTGACAAAAAGGGTCATAAACATGGCCTAGGCTATCTCCATCCCTTGAGGTCTGTCCTTTCTTCATCCATCTGTTGTCTGTTGTCTGTTTGTTAACTTTTTCAAATGTGTAGTTATTTTTTGGTGTATGTTTTACAAAACCGTCGTTCAGATTTTTAATTCATAAAAAAACATTGCCGTAATTGCTTAAAATAGAACTTAAGAGTAAATAACAGTTTTTTGAAAACAAATCACCAATGGTGACAGATATCTGGAATCTTGTAGAAGTGTTCAGATCTACTTGTCCTGAAATTTTGAAGAAGATCCAATGCAAACCCATGTAGGAGTTATTGTCCTTTTTCATGTTTTTTTTTTCTCTCCAAATTTTGCACTTACCATCTTGGAAACTATAAAAGATATTTGAACATTTTTTATTGCATATTGTTAGGCACATAAAGATCTTCAAAATTTTTAACAGAGTCAAAGTTGTAGGTCCATTCCTTTTACATGTTTTATGAGTCGTTTCATTCTTTTCCTGTTTTATAGCTAGCCATTAAACATTAAACTAGAGAAGAACTTTAAATTACAATACTGCTTACAGAGTAAAGCCCTACAAGATTAGCTTTTCAAAAAAGCTAGTGTCAGGCCATGGCGATTTTATGTTAGTTTCATATTTTTATATAAAGAACCGTTTTCAAGTTAAATTTTTAATAAACGCTGCAAAACAATTATTTCAAATATTCCATTTAAAACGACATGTTCATATTACAAAATATCTATTCTAAAGAAAGATTGAAGGTTGGTCCCTCCCCAGGTTGATTCGTTCTCAATTGTTCCGTCCGTAGTATTTCGTCCTGTAGTTGATCTGGCCTCTTGTTTTTAGGTGGTCCGTCGCATTTTTGATACAATGAAATATACATATATAGTGAAACACACATTTTTTATAACGATATAAAAAGCGCTACAATCGTTTTAAAAAGGATGCTGAAAGAAAATTCTTTTCTGTAGGTCCACGGCAAGAAAATTTTATTGCTGTGATTAGCGTTAATAGTTTGTAATAGAAACCTCCAACAATTAAACAAGCGGTCACTCTATAGAGACTTTAGACACGGACACATCAATTAAGCAACAAAACATGGAAATAAGTTACATATGACATAATGTTGGTTTTTTTTCTTCAGCGTTCCGTTAAAGCTAAGGTCATGTCAAATTAAATCGCTTATTTCTCTCTGACTCTAAAGGTAGGTTGCACAGTTCAAGTTTTTATATTGTGATTTATTTTTTGTATATTATATATGTGGAAAGCAAAACAACTATTGAATAGGCCCGGGATAAACAATACATACTTTAGCAATCAAAAGTTATAAATAGGTTGTTATATTGATTTTATAAATAGCTGTGAGTCTTCAGTAATTAGATAACTGATGCAGTCGCCTTGATACATATATTTAATGTATTTCATTTCAAATATTTTATTGAATAAACAAAAGGATTGGATAACAGGCAAAGCCTATAAGGATCCTCTCCTATAAACAGATGGTGATAACAAGGCATGCAAAATAACATATATACACATTACAAATAATCACAAAGCATTAGATATAAACATAAAAGTTTGAATAATAAGAACTTGGATAGAGAAATTGAATAGCTGATTTATGTTTTAATGTATAGAGAAAAAATAGCTTATTAATAAAATTATGGAGACTACATATTGGGCATGTTTCATATTAACAATAGTTCTACACTCCCTTGTTATTTTAATAATTTAAATGAAATAGAGAATTTATTTGAATTTAAAGAAATGTGACAATGGTAGTAATGAGATTAAGAATACATTACTAAAATGGGGCAATGGTTATACATGTATAACCAGGAATGGAGCTTTTGAAATAGTAGGAAATTAGAAGACTAAGTGAATCTTTTTGTTTCTTTAATGAATTCTAGTACTGCTTGAGCAATTTTTTTATTATCATCTGGAGAGAGATTGGAATTCTTTCCAAGTAGAGTATCAACATCTAAATGAACATTAAATTGTGAAATATTATCAAGTAGGATAGCTCTTTGGCGCTCATAAAGTGGACATTGAAAAAAGTAGTGTGAATTATCTTCTATGTTACAACCACAGTCACATTCTGAGCTCTCTGACAAGTGAGATAGATATAAGTGGTGGTTTAAGTTACTTACTTCATTACGAAGACAGCAGTAATTAATATTAAGATGTCTTGGACCAATAAGATAATGCGCAGGGGGACAAATATGATCAGAACTCAATTTATTCTTAAACATATTGATAGAAGGCAGGTTTTGAACATCAGCACCCAATTTGTTCCAGGCATCAAGAGCAGATGGAACAAAACTGGATTTGTAGGTCTGAGTGTGAGCTCTGGGGACATTGAAAAATCTGGGATTTCTAAGGGGGTATTGTTGATCAAAGTTAATATAGGAGATAATATGTTCAGATATATAACTAGGAAGGTATCCATGCAAAGCCTTATATATAAAAACTAATTTCTGAATTTTTCTTCTATATTGCAATGAATCCCAACCAAGTTCTTTGTAAAGTTTAAATCGGGATGTTCCCCTGCGCATACCAGTGATGATTCTTGCTGCTTCATACTGAACTGACTCTAACATATCAGACTCTTGTTTTGTGCAGTTATCCCATACAATACTACCATATTCTAGGATAGGCCTAATGAAGGCTATATATAATTTTTCAAGAGACTTACGGTCAATATCATATTTGAGAAGTCTCAAAATATTTAGTCTAGCACAAGCTTTAGAGTAGATTTCGTTAATGTGATCTCTCCAGAGGCCCTGATAGTGAAAATTTAATCCAAGGTGTTTATGGCTATAAGTATTTTCTAGTTCGGTATCATTCATAAATAAGGGGGCAACATCTTCATAATTTTTTCTAGTAAAAAGCATAGATTTAGTCTTGGACGCATTAAAAGTCACACCCCAATCATTGGCCCAGATTGAAAGTTCATCTAGGTCATTGTTTAATGATTCAGTGGCTATATCAAGGTCATCAACTATGCAGTAGAGACAAGTGTCATCTGCAAAAAGTTTAATCTTATTAGACACAACTCCTACAATATCATTGACATATAGTAAAAATAGATAAGGACCTAAGATAGAACCTTGAGGTACACCAGCGTGAATAGCTTGCCATGTTGAATGGTAGCCGTCCATGCATACTCGTTGTTGTCGATCATGCAAATAATTTTCAAACCACTTAAGCAGGTTGCCTTTTACCCCATATTTTTGTAATTTATATAAAAGTCCTCTGTGCCATACCCTATCAAAAGCCTTGGAGACATCACAAAATACAAATCTAACATCTTTACCTATGTCTAGATTTTTCATAATTACATCATAAATAATCAATAGTTGGTTGACAGTGGAGTCCTTGTGGCGAAAGCCAGATTGGTCATCAGTAATAATTCTATTTTGGATCAGATAGTTGTGAAGATGCTTGAAAATAATCTTTTCCAATATCTTGCCAAAGCAGGCAGTGACAGATATTGGTCTATAATTAGAAACATTCTCACAGCCACCTTTTCCTTTATATATAGCAGAGACATTAGCCATCTTCCAACTGTTAGGAACTACTCCATAACATAAACTTTTATTAAAAAGTATAGTAATGGGTTTGACTAAAGACGGAAAGATAGATTTGATAAATTTTGGTGGTAGGTTGTCTGGTCCACCAGGCTTGTCAGTATTTAATATCTCAAAATGGTCAGTAACCTCTCTTTCAGTAATAATAAAATCTGAGAGCACAAATGGTGACAATGGTGGTATTTGGGGGAGGTTAGGTTCTCTCTCCAGTGATGAGACTGATGCAAAATAGTTGTTGATTGCAGAGGCCTTTTCAACTGGGTGGTAAAAAATGTCACCCTGCACTTTAATGGGGCTTTTTGTTGAAGTTTTATTTTTAAATTTTGTTACATTTTTAGCAATTCTCCACCATTTTCCAGGTGGTATATTTTTATTTTTATTTTAATGTATGTTTGTTTATAATCCACATTTTTTAACTGAAATTAACTTTGTTTAACTATTTCACATATTTTTTAAAAGCTATGTTAACGAATTTTGAGCTCCAACAGTTAACATGATGATATGGTAGATATGATACTTTTTGCTTTCGTCGATTTCTAGAACTAGGTTATTCCACCATGTCCATTTTCAAAGACATCTTGTTCATATTAATTCTTCTTCCTGTAAATACGTCGTTTCAAGCACGGCAACCTCAAAATATTTACATATTCTGAAAAGACTTTTCTTTACCAAAAGAAGTTTTTGAGATTATGTGACATTTTTATAGAAAACATTATTCAGTTTTGTTATTCTAAATTTGGTTTAGCTTTGAAAATATTTATCAGTAATTAGTTAAGTGTAAAAGTAAAACAAATTTTATGGTTTTGAAACATACAAATTATTAATTTGGAAGGGAAGATCTCAAAATTTTACTCTCTTTCTTAATACAACATTAATAACAGTCAGCTAGTAATTCGTAGATTTTTGAGAGGTGCCCAGATTAAAAGCATGGTAACAACCGCATATGTCAGGCCCGAGGGCCTGACAATAAAAATTCAATATGATGGAAGCTTTCTATTGACCCTGATCTTATTGTACAATGTACATGTAGCTGGCAAACTGTAAAAAAAATAAAAAGCTTTGGATTGCCAAAATGTTCAACTTATTGAACTCAACACTCTAATGCATTAAGCTTATGAATGTTGTCAGTTGACCCCTTATTATACATTTTACTTTCATGTATAGTCCTATCAATGTCAAAAATGGCATTTAAAAATAAGTCAGGTGAGCGATTCAAGCTCCTGGGACCCCCTTGTTTACGTTTTCTCAATTATTAAACCCTGTATGGCAGGTCCATATGTGGTTAAAGAATTGCCCAGGACCCTTGCACATACATGCACATATACATTTTTACACACACATGCATTTACATTTTTATACCCAGGTTTAATACTTCTTGCAACAAATTAAAATTAAAAAGAAATTTAGAAATTGTCCTGTCTGTCTGTCCATTAGTCTGTCATATCTCATATACATATACCATGTACATATAACTTGGTGGATTTTGATGAGCTTTTACAAAAAGGAACCAAAGTAAATCATATAAAGATAATGAATGTCATTGCTTTCAGATTTCATTTAGGAAACATGATTAAACTATAAGATAATTTGTCTCAAATATTATGGAGCCCAATAGTTAAGTTTGGTCCTTGTTTAAGCTATTATCATGTTTATAATTACAGGTTCATCTTACAACCACCAACAGAGATTAAAAAACAGTTAGATTCCAAAATGAAAGCTTCAGAAGAAAAAATAGAATCTTTACATGTTAGTATTACATAAATTAAGTCACTTTAACTTAATTTGCCTTATATAATATTCTTATTCTTAAGAGAAGGGGTAATCTCCTTGTTCTTCTGTCTGTTGGTCTTGTCACATTTTGGTAATAGGTTTCTCAACTTCTTTGCTTAGAATTGATTGAGTTCATACAGTGTATCTTAAAAAATTCATGAATTTGGTAGACAGCTTCAATAGCAAATGGCTTGTACCATGCTAGTCAGTCATCTATATACTGGTTTTTAATCCTCTTGAGATAAAATACATTTGGAAAGTAAAAATAGAAAATATTTTTATGTCTCCCCCCACTTTTGTGGGGATACATATTGTTTTTGCCTTGCCTGCCCGCCCGTCTGTCCCTCACAAAGTTTGTCAGCAGCAACTCCTCTGAAACTACTGAACCGAATTCAAGGAAACCCTGTTTATAGGAAGTACACCATATGTAGATGTGCATATTACCAGGAAACATTGATCCTTATATTTTAGTGGGAGTTATGGCCCTTTGAACTTAGAAAGGACTAGGTTTGATAAGGGTCATTTTTGGCCCAAAAAATATTTTTGTTTGAATTCAAGTAAAAATTGTGACAAGACTTAGTTAGATGTCAGTACTTTAATGCTTCATAGACAATTTAATATTTTTGACCATACTGTGACGTCATAGTGACAATAAAATTGAACAAATTGCACAAAATTGACTGTTTTTTAGCATATTTTTAATAATTTTCACTCTGGGAAACAACCACAACACCCAAATACCACAAAATCCTTTTGGTAACAAATTCAGTTGGTCCTGAAAAATATTTTCCCAAAGTATCTATTGGGTACATGGCTGTACACGCTACTATTGAAAACAAAATAAACATGAAAATAATGTAAAAACTGCTAATTTTGACCAAATGTTTAAATCTTCCAGCTTTTAATGCCATTTTCTATAAATAGATTACCGTATTTTGCCATGTATAGTGTGCAGTTTTTTACAATTTTTTCATGAATCTACCAATGGGGTGCGCATAATACATCCCTATATGAGATTTTCATCCATTTTCATGATCATCGGCAATGGCAAAAGATCGATTTTTGATAGAATTTGGACACAAGATTCATCCATGATTGAACACAATAATCATAACTCACGCGATTTCTATTGAATCCTGTTCATTATAAGATTCTCTAAATCAAATTATCATGCTTTTCTGAAATAAAACCTTAATTCCAGTGTCTTCATGTGTTTGTTTATTAATTTCATTTTCATATCGACCGCCATTTTGTCACAACAAACTATTGTTTAGTTTGGTATAAATATCTATGTTCTAAAAAATACTTCTATCCAATTTCTTTATTCAATAACAAAATAATTAAATATGATTTTCATTTATTTATTCATTCTCCCTTTAGTAGTTTCATTTCTGGATCAATATTGTGTATTCCCCCTCAGTAACCTTATGTAAATAAATCTAAAAATAGAATGGTTTGTTTACATGATTGTGTATTTTCTTTCATGTAATTATTTGAGCAACTTGAGCAACAGAAAACCATTTTCTTATTGTTTTGTGAATAAGTACTCATCCCAAGCTGGAGAAAATTTAGATTTACCGGTAATTATTTGTTTTGACATCCAGGCTTGACCCCCTGAGGCTAATTTGCACAACATCGATATTTTGTCAAACTGGCTTGGACAATTAACAATTAAAGCCATTCAGCTGTAATACTTCTGGATTGTTTGAATAGTAATCTGTTGATCACCACTATTTTGACACCTATATTGTTTTCATCAAAAGATGTGAGCTTGGGTTAACACTTGTTGTTTGTTCATTGAAAAGGGGGACCATTACCGGGATTTACGATCTTGCTGTCATAATAAAATACACAAATAATACAACAATTTATTTTACAAATAATCACAAAACAATTTTATTTTAATTAAAAAAATCTTCATCTGTAGTCTTTCTACCTGAAAAAGAAGACAAATTTTGAGGGTTTTCTGTCATTGAAAATGATAACCCATTTTTCACAAAACTTCGTTTTTCCCCAGATTTTCATCATGAAAAGTGGGTGCGCATTGTACATAAATGCGCACTATACACGGCAAAATACGGTAAATGGATTGAAATAATTTTCATTGTTTATTATGTCCCTAACCCTTGCCTAAGAAAATAACACAGTGAATGTAGAATACTATAACTTTTTATTTTCAGCCATATTTTGAGGCTATAAACAGGCCTTATCAGCCCTGGCCCCAGTTTCATAAAACATCTCAAATTTGAGATTTCCTCAAATCCTTCCTCAACTGATATTTCTTGCAATTTCATTGGTCAATATTTGAGGAAATATCAAATTTGAGATGTTTTATGAAACTGGGGCCTGGTCCTTTGCTGAAAATCCTCATTTATCATCTTGTCAGTGCATGTTCTCTGAAACTTCTGAACTGAATTCAATGAAACTTGGTATATAGGAAGGACAACATATGTAATTGTGTATGATACCAGGAAATTTTGATTTTAAAATTTTGCTGGAGCTATGGCCTTTGAACTTTTGAAACTCCCCATTTATCATCTTGTCAGTGCAACTCCTCTCAAACTACTGAACCATATTCAACAAAACTTGCCTTTACCTTCATGTATTTTGTTATTGATTATTTTTCAGAAAAACAAATCCTACTTAGAAAGAAGCATAAAAGAAAGTGAAGATAACTTAAGGGAGATGGTGACAAGTAGACAACAATCCAAGTGACAATATAACTAATTAATAAAATAATGAAAAAACCATCTCATTGATCGTGTTGATTATGTTTTAGTATAAAAGTATCTGTATTTCTAAGAATCATGCAGGGTATATGATAATGGTGATTTATGGTAAAAAATAAAACTTGGGTTTCTTTACATTTTCTTAATCAAAATGTAGTGTTATTGTTGAAAATCAAGTCCGTTTTCCACGAAGGTCTTGGTCATTGGAGAAATCAGTGTTTTCAATTGTAATGAAATGCATAGCAAGTAGAGAGTTATCTCCCTTTTTTACAATTTTTATAATGCAATCTAGGTAAATTTTATCTCTCACAAACAAATGGCTGTTGTTTTTGTTAATAGGTGACCATTCTGTATTTGAAACCATGTTCAAACACATGTGGGTTTTTTTTTACCATGAATCACCTTTGCATGATTTTAAGAAAGACTGGTACTTAAATAAATATTGGATGAAATGTACAACAGCTACAGCTAACTTACTAGATTAAAACAGCGTTTCAAGGAGTTGCCCAACAAGAAGGCTTCATTGTAGAATTGTGCCTTTTAGTTTTCTTCAGAATTTGCTCTGATGTTTGTACTTTGACCAAAACTCAAAATCTCAAGAAAATCAAAACAAAGGTTTTCTGAAAAAATTCTTTGTTTACATTATGGAGTTTCATCATTTCCTATTTTTATACCCCTGTTTTACCTGTGTTAGTCAATGGTTGTTTACAGCTGCTTTCTGTAGTTCAGCCTTGCTTTCTATTAGCTTACCTGGACCATCACTTGGTCTGCAACAACGTGTTGTACTTTGTTAATAATTTGAAACTGAAAATGAAACTACTGAATAGAATTTAATAAAACTTGGTGTTATTGGTACTTATGG
Organism: Arcuatula senhousia; assembly: GCA_963971305.1. NCBI lineage: Eukaryota > Metazoa > Mollusca > Bivalvia > Mytilida > Mytilidae > Arcuatula > Arcuatula senhousia. The sequence goes on along the minus strand of OZ020307.1, from coordinate 29,809,805 downwards.
TGTCTATATGAAAGTTATGGCTTGAAATTGACCAGAGGGGTCAGACTATTGGTTTTGGCTTGTAAATCAAATAGAGAAAAGCTGTTGCTTGCCTAAACATTCAGTTCATTGTGCTCTCAATAATTCTCCATTGGGTTGTAGATGTCAGATGACCCCTTGTAGGGGCTATTGCCTGTTAAAAGTCAAAATTAGAAATTGTTCAAGGTTTTATGCTCCTCATCCCCCCTCTAAGGAAAAAGAGGGGCATATAGTGTGTGGGTCTGTTTGTCCGTCCATCCAAAATTCTCGTATTTCAAAATTCCCACTTACTTACTTGTGCCACATCAATCATATTGGTATGGTAGGTGCATCTATTGATGCTATGCACAATGCATGCTTCAAATGCTGGATGTGACCTATATGGATGTGACATGGAATACCTCTTACAGAAGAATGGATAAAGTCCATTCCTGCTTACTGATTAGTGTCACACCAACCATACTGGTATGGTAGGTGCTTTGGATGCTAGTTGTGACCTATATTTTCCACATGGACCACTTACAAAAGAATGATTAAGGTTCATTCCTGTTAACAGTAACATTTCAATCAAAGGGATATGGAAGGTGCATCTAGGGATGATTAGCAAGACACATGGTCCAGATGCTGGCTGTGGCCTTCTTTTTCTGCATGAATGAGCACTTAAAATTTTGAAAAGTTCAAGTCAATTGCCGCTTAGTGACAATATTGTTAACGAGGTGTGCTTCTTAAATGATAGATAACCTAGCTGTTTGATAGATATAAAGGCGAGGCACCCTGTCTGTTTGACACATTTTCTTGTTGTCTTTCAAAATGAAAACTAATTACGGTAGAGAAAAGCTGTTGCCTGCTTAAGCCTTCAGCTTATTGAGCTCTACCATATCCTGTGTATTTAATATACAGGTCTATGGCTCGAATAAAGTTCCTGATGTGTCTTCCTTTTAGGAGTATTGGCCCATTAAAGGTGAAAAATAGTGTTTTCTGTGTCTTAGCTCTCCTTACTTGAAGGGTCATATGAGCTATTGCCATCACTTGGTGTTCGTCGTCTGCCATTTTTCGTAAAATGTACAAAAATGCCTTAGAATGAAAACTTTTGCATTTAGAGAAGAGGTTGCGTGCTTAAGCCTTCAGTTAATTAACTTTACAAAAGTTTCCATTGGGTTAGGATTTAAGATGGCGGCATTTTATGTTTTTCCCAATAGAAGTAGGTAGCTGAAAGCTGTTGCTTTCTTAATCATTCTGTTCATTAATTTCATAAAAAGTTAAAGTTAAAAACAGCAGTAAACGAATTATCAATGATAAATATGAAGAAGTCTTCATGAACAAAATTGTAAAATTTGATAATAGCTCTAAGTTATATCTATATAGCAAATTAAAGCTAAATATGAATATGGCAGATTATTTGAAAATCCCCAATTTCAATAGTCGAAAAACTCTTACTAAATTTCGCATTAGTGATCATAACTTGGCTGTTGAGGTTGGGAGATACAAAAACATCCCTCGCGATCAGAGACTTTGTAAAATATGCAATGTCTTGGATGACGAGGCACACTTCTTTTTTGACTGCCAAATAAATAACAGTATACGTAATAGTTTTTTAAACAAAATATCTAATAAATATACAAACTTTAACCAGCTTGACTCTTTTAATAAACTTGTACTTATAAATTCTAAACTATGATATGGATGTTTTGTCCATTATTATTGACTTTATAAACAATCCTTAGAATTGCGAAAATGAGGTCTATACTGGTCAAGTGCATGCATATTATATTAATTCATTTTCTTTTATGTCTTCTTTATATTTGTATGTACTTCTATGTGAATATGTTCATGTTATGTATTATTATATGTATTGCCTGGCCTACTATGGTCTTTATGCAAATAAACTTATTATCACAAAAGTCTCCATTTGCCCTTAGTTGTCAAATGATCCCTTTCTCTTATGGTTTTAAAACAAGCGATTCAGGCTCCTCTTGCTAGTTTTCCGATTGCTTTGAAAATTTGAAAATGATTTCATTACTGGGATTTATTTTTGGAGTCCCCCTTTTTACGTTCAGAAATTAGGGGCCAAAAATGGTACGGTTTTATTGTTCCCACAATAACTTTTGTTCTGGTGAACTGAATGCTGCGGAATTTTACTATGATGTTTAATACCATATAACGATGAATGGTTTTGATTTTGGGGCTCCCTGCTTTAGTCGTGTTGAAATTAGTGGCCCAAAACGGGCCCAAAATTCAAATATTTGATTTGTTTGCAAAATAACTTTGGGTAAGGATTGCAAAACAGGGACAAAAATGCTACTTTTCTAGTCAAGTAATTGATTCAAATGGAGGATTAATTATTTCAACTTATACATATTTATTTATAATGGCTCACAAGTCTAAAATTTTCGGCAGTTGCCTTCATCGGGAGTGAAAAGTCCTAACTAACCTTTTTTTCTGTTTTGAAATTAGGGGCCAACGGGTCAAAATCGAAACTTCTTTATTTTTTGTCCGATTTCAATATTTGGGGGTTTATTCAATCTTGTCAAATAGTGAAGTTACAAAATTTAGGATTAATTTTATGACAATCGGAGTCCGCTCCTCCATATTGCCGTTATGGGGGCTAAAAGGAACAAAAAATGAAAGGTGGCAGCTGATATCCTCAAAGGTCAAAAGGGATAATATTTTTGTTTAACTGCAGTTTATTTTTGATCTGATTTTGAAAAAAAAATCCTTGTGAAATGTGGATGGAAAGTCCTCCAAAGGCTGCATGTGTTAAAATTTGTCAGTCCACCATGGGCTGCATGTGTCCAGAGCAATTGACTATCCACATTGGGCCTAAAACGTTCATGTACACGATTCAACATGTTGCAGACGTATCATGCTGCGCTCGGTGAAGCTATTTGTTCATTGATAATACAGGAACTCCTGGGTTGCTGATATTTGGTAACAAGTTTGATATTGACATATTATGTTTTTATAAGGATACATACATGTTTCACAAGGGATGAGATACGGATTTTTATCACATCGATATGGCACGCCATTTTAACCAAAACTCTGGTATCTATAGGATACCTCAGATAACTGGGGGTTTATTGGCAGCTATCTGGAGGTTTTCTAGACAAAATTCTCAATTACATCAGGTATTAAGAGTTATCTTGTTAACTCGGGGTTTGCTGTCAGCTATCACATGGATACCTGATTAAACCCCTTGGCTTCTACCTAAAGATATTGCAAGTTAATGCTATTTAACTCATTTAAAGCAGAATTAATCAATGTAAAGCTAAAAACTATCAATACCTCAAAAACTCATTCAATGAATTATTTTTGAAAACTCTTAATAGCAGGAGTTTTTGTGGTATCCATGGGATAACTGATAGGAAACCCACAGTTACCTGGTATACAGTTATTTAATGTGTAGCCAGGCAATGGATCAGAATATTTTCCCCGAGGTATCCAGATTAGCTTAATGTTCTATCGCCCGAAGCCAGCCGTAGGCTGAGGGCAATAGAACATCTAGCTAATCTGGATACCAAGGGGGAAATAGTTCTGATCTATTGCCTTGCTACACATTTAATAACTGTTTTATTACCTAATATATTTTTAATCAAATTATTAGTCGAATTGTGTTGAAAGAAAATTTGGGTACTTTTGAAAAAAAAAAGATTGGGTATAATGACCATTTGAACTACGCCCTATTATGGAAGTAATAACAGACCAGCCGGTTTAAACCAGAACACACACAAACAGACTTTGCAGTTGCACGGACTTCACGTAAATGACCTGGGATATTCATGTTTATAAATTGTCCAATCAAATTTGAGGTCAAAATATCAACAGGCAATAGAACGTCACCGGGCAATAGAACACCTTTCTATTGCCCGGTAGAATGTGATAATGGTCAATATTAAAATATAGTTAATAGAAAAGGAAATTTTATTATATTAGGTAATAATAAAATATAGTTAATAGAAAAGGAAATTTTATTATATTAGGTAATAAAATAACTATCAGTACCTGATGTAATTAAGAGGTTAGCTCTGTCGGTATCCTATAGATACCAGGGTTTCGGTTAAAATGGCGTGCCATACATCGAATTAGATATTTGTCAAATTATGAAACGAGCATTTGCATTTGGGACTCACTTTCACAAAAGTTTGATATTGAATTCAGCTTTTATAGCTCACATCATGCTGTGTTTTTTAGCTCGTCTTATGTTGTGGTTGTCTGAAGATATCTGTAAACAGGACCAATTTCATTGAATTTTAAGGCCCCTTCTTTGTTGGTTTTGAAATTAAAAATGCAACTTTATTTATTTGTTGATATCTTCCCGCTCTTAGAGCAGAGTGGACGTGTTTATTTGGCTCTCCAAATTTTATGTGTTAAAATGATTTGGACTCGAAATTGTGCGTTTATTTTCTCTTAAATTTATGGATTTTAACACAGGATCATGCATATTTGCAATTAATTTGGTTTTAATTTTATTTTATGGGAGTCTACTCTCTCGATGATGGAAAACATGGGACTGTTGGTCGACTTCCATACTGGTTCACATTGAATACTATGGAATGTCGGGCAGACCTCTCATTTACATGATGTCTGTGGGTTTTGGTTGTCCCCTTGACAGTTCGGTGGTTTCTTTCGGAGATCTGTTAACACAGATTTTCCGCTTTCCTCCACCATTCTTGAATTCGACTACGGGTAAGTGATGTGTCGGGCAGGATGTCGGTGAGGATAGATGAGTTGTCCTAACCAGTTCCCGCTCTTTTTCTTGACATTATGGTCTATCTCTTGGTGTAAGTCTGCGATTCTGGTGGTTTGTATATAGCCCCTTCAGTAACGGGTGAGCAACGGGAAAAGTGAACGGGAGGGAGGGTGGGTCCTGCTGCCAGTAGTCCATTTTCTCCTCTTGGTTTGACGCGTCAGGTAAGGGAGCTAGGTAAGACACACAGAAATCCGTACTGATGCGCTGGGGTCAGCGTTACGGAATGCTAGAACACATCCTTCCCGTCTTTTGGTGGCGGGTTGTTTTACGTCACATCGTGACGGTTGTCCTACTACAGGATGTAAAGATAGCATACAGATACAGTTCCCTCAAATACTCAAGTTTTAGTTGACTTATTGTTGGGTGTCCTTCTGTTAAAAAGGTAGTTGTCCTGGTCCAATTTGGACTCGATTTTCTTTTTTGAAAATTTAATCGTGTCAAGTAGTGGATAAAAATATAGGATTCATTTATTCTCCAGTCTCCCTTTTCTGTTGGGTCCACTATTTGCCTTTTTAAAATAAATTATGACCCAAAAGGGACATACAACAACTTTATTGTTTTAGGTCCAATTTTATGTTTTTCTTCGGTCCCGATCGGTGCCCGGGTGGAGAATAGTCCCGCAGCAGAGCATAGCTTGTCGTTAGAGGCGACTAATAAAGGGTCTTGGGATTCTGACGTCGGATCAGTGCTCAGCCCTAGGTGGCTAAATAGGGTGGCCCTCGTCTGCGGGGATTGTCAGGTCTATAATACGGAAACCCTGACCGCCGACCATAGTGGACCAACGTGTGTGGAGAGTGCCACGCTCCATGCACGTAAAAGACCCCTTTGTGGACCGCCAAGTAGTGCACCATATATGTTAAATTTTCCGCCCCTACCCACATCTTTCCTTTTACTGTGGTTCTTCAAAATTTACCGGTCCTTTGTTTCCCACCCCACCCCATATTTTATTTGTCATCATCATTTCATGTTCACTGTATCATCCTTTTCATGTTCATCGCCTGTAAATAACCTGTATAGCGTTGCACAGGCGTAAACTCACTCCCTCACTATGTTTTTCTTCGTAAACTTTATAATTTTTGTCTAAAAATAGATACAAAAAAGGGAACTTTCTTCCCAGCCCATCCTTTTTTTCTTTTTAGGAAAGTGGGGGCAAAAGAACAAAATGTAACTATTTCTTCTCAATTTCCAGTTCCATTTTGAAAATTTTGATATTTTTATGTTTAAAAAGTCCACTCGCTGTAAAATATTTATGTCTGAAGCATTAATGGTACTCCGTCATTCAATGTTTAACATGTTTCTGTGGTTCCATGCTCTTTTTACGTCATGATTGTTGTCTTTTCTGCAAAACCCGAATTAGACATAGGTGTTAACTTTATGTGGTGTTAACTATCAATTATAACATGTAAATGTTTACTAAAACCTCCATATCTCAAGAACTACTTATAAGTTCTAGTTGATGAATAAAGTAAGAGACCTGGGTTAATGAAACATGTTCTGCAGATGTCCAAGTAGTAGATAAGCACAGCTACTTCCCCATCTTTTGACCTTGACCTTGATTTTCGAGTTGTGAGATTGTAACATTTTTTATGCATTTCAATAGCTATATATGTGAAAAATTGATGAACACTTTGATTCTTTAATATTATCATTTCTAGGTTTGATGAAACTTGCCTTAGAGCTAGACTGATACAACTGCATCTTCATCTTTTACATTGACCATTAGCTAGTTTTTAATGAAGCAAATTTGATAATTTTCTTTGTTTTTTTTTAAAGCTTGATGTTTCATTATACATGTAGTTTATAGATGTATGAAAATTTGGGGACATGACATTCATGTTTCTAATGGTGCCTACAGGCTAGACATACATGTACCAGTTGTTAATTTCGATAAATTATCAACTTCAAGTAGTTGGAATGATCCTTTCAAAAAGGTTCCTTGACCTACATTTTTCGCATGAATGACTCAGGTTAAAGTGTTTTAGAAATTTTCCATATCTCAGCTACTGCATTGCCATTGGTCGAATGGATGATATTTGGTCAGTATGAACAAAGAGCTTTTAAGTGAACCTAGACTCGCAAAATAAGAACGTTGAAAAAAACATCTTTCAAGAGTATAACCAACTTTCCTTGTTGATCTGTCCCTTTGGGTCCAGACATTATACTATGTGAGCTGATCTTTGCTGAAGATGTCCAATGTTGTCGGTGCCCGGCATGTGAAAAGGGCTGTGTGAAAAACGCCTTATAACCATGTTTTTGACTTCCAAAGCGAACAAATAACCGAAGGTTAGAAATCCATAACGTACATTTTTTTTCAGGTGGGCTGGTAATTTATGAAATTTACTCAATATGCAATTTAATTAGCTAAGTAAAATACATGTCATAACATATATAAGGCAAAGCAGTCTTGCCAGCGATACAATGATATGTGATTTCTTGGTCTGATAGCTAATTTTGTTATACATGAGTATATTTATTTTTTAAAAGGAGGTTATGTTAGTGTTCCTCCTTATAATCTTCATTAATTTGTCCACCGGGAAGGGAGTAACCATAGAAAAATATGTTTTAGATTCTAAATTTTTGGACCTAGAACCAATGTTAGGAATTTCACAGGAGTTAGAACTACCATCAGTTTTATTCTGCTCGGCTATCTGTTTAAGAACGAATGGGTGAAGGTCCTTTTTCTACCATGATGTTACCAAGAAGTGTGATCTCATTCCGGATATCTTGACAGACACCAGCTCTACAAAAACGGTAGTAGGGATGCAATTCTTTAAAGGTAAAAAAAAAAACACTCATAGACCAAACATTGTGCTTAAGTTGTAATTTCTAGTCTATATATAAAGTTAGCAAATCCTATAGCTAGTCGGAAAACTTGCACGATATCCAAGGGTCCGTGACTGCAGGCTGTTCTCAGTCGCAATAGCTATTTATCAATTCATACTTGTTTGCAGTGTCAATAGCAAAGAGAACTAAGACCAAAGGTTTCATTTTTCGATTTTTTATATATAACGATATTGATCATTCGGGGTCCATTTTTTCATTTTGAGATAGAGATCAAATATTTATTGATAAGTCTAGCAAAGTAGAGCTGTGATTCGAAAAAAAATAAGACTAATATATTATTTAGAATTACCCCTTTACAGCAGGGACGCCTATTTCCAGGGTATAAAAAATGCGCGTCTTTAAATAATTGAATACAAGTGGAAATATACAATACAGTTGGGTAACCGGAAGCGCCTGAGTAGGAATATCACTGATCAAAGGGGTCTATCGGAGAAGCCGTAATGGCCGCCATTTTAGGGTCAAAATGGGAGAGAAGGATATCCACTGTTTGTGATGTTATTTTAACGATTTCCAACTAACTTTAATAAAAATAAGGAAACAGTTGCATATTTCTATTTATTCATCTTCGTTTCTTGGACGAATATAATGTTTTTCTTTCATTCATTTTAATTTCAATCGGTAAATTTTGGCATGAAAATATCATGCAAAAAATTTCATTGAAAAAATCGAAGCGACGAAGTTTCGTGTTCCACAACGAAGCTAATATGGGGTGAAAGCTGAGATTCTGTTCTTTTAAACAAGCCCACTCCGAGTAAAATCGGTAGATGAACATTTTTTTGTACCAATTTCAAAGTTGAAATTTTTGCGTCAAAAAGTGCGGATTTTACGTCCGTCTTGGGGAGGATTTTATCGATCGGACTTCCTACTCCTGTGTTGTCTCCCTTCGATAAACAAAATTTGTGGACATGTTCTAAATACTTTTAAACATTTTTCTTCATAAAAGGGTTTCCTACTTTAGCGAAATAGATGCTAGCATATGATTCTTCAGGAACATGCATAAGTCTCTTGGTCAATCTCGGTAGTTCTGCCTTTCAAAATTCAAAACGCAAATTCGCCTGCGAATTCTGCTTACATTTATCAGGTTAGGTACAAGTGCTAAACGAGCTAGGTAGATCAATCGAGCTAGGTAAGCTCGATCGAGCTTTAAATTATTATCTCCCTTTGCTGATTTTGACAAAACATTGCATAATTTTTTTCACTCTTCCCTGTGCATCATGAAATTGTAGATTCAATATACAAAGATACTGTTTGTCCTGGTATGTTAACTTAATGTTAATAGAAAGTTTCATCTTGCACTGACCCAAATTAAATTGGATAGAGATCTTTTTGTCAAAAACAGCAAAGGGAGATAATAATCTAAAGCTCGATCGAGCTTACCTAGCTCAATTGATCTACCTAGCTCGTTTTGCACTTGTACCTAACCTGTTTATAAATTTGCATTTTATCAAACAACAGACTAGAACAACCCTGTAACATCTTCGCAATATACAGATCTATGACATGTACATGTATCAATGGCCTGTCAATCATCCTCATTCTGTTGTGAAGTAAGGAACACAGCTGACATTGACATTGTGGTATATTTGTTTATTTTTTCCTTTTTGGCTGTTGTGCCCATTGGCGTCATAAAACAGTTGTAAGACAAACCTTCCAAGTGTCATGCAAGTTGCATGAGACTCGCACATCTACATGTAGGCCTAGTCCCAAAGTTTGCCACAAATACTCCTTTCTTTGATCTTTCAATTTTTAACAAATCTCACACAAGCTACTTTTAGTTTAATCCCTTATTGAAAGTTGCATGAAATTTGAGGCCACAAGAAAGGGTGAAAGTGATATAAGCCTTAAACCAGGTGTTTTTAAAAGCGGAGAAAAAAGAGATCTCTTAAATAAAAAAAAATTTCGGGATGAATTCATAGAGAAAAGGTAAGAATTTTTAATATCTAGGTCCAGCTACACTTTATATTTCAATTTTATGTGCAGTTTTGGCTGTGTATATACTCAAAATAGATTAAAAATAACGCCATGTTTTAAAGAAAGGTACAGATGAACCTTAAACAAAGACGTCATCGTATTTACATTTATAATAATACAAAATTAATTTACGACATCAGTCTCTGATTGGGCTGATGATGCCTGTATACCATAAAACTCCTTTTTTCTATTCTTTGGGTACACATAGTCATTGTTTGATTTATATTCGAAGTCAAAAAATATTTGATTCGGCTTAATTGCCGCAGCCGTTTGAATAATTTTGGTTTTTTACTCCAGGTATTTGGATACATAAAACTAGGTAGGAAAATGTATAAAAACCTGACCTGGCTAAAGTTTTCAGCAGATGACAATATTGTCAATGATTAATTTTTAATTTCCCCGGCCCCTCTTTAGCGACGTCAAAACATTTAATTGAAAGATAAGTTCATTGAATTATTCAAGCACCCATTAATACTGCTATTAATATTTTATGAGAAAATGGTGCGTGGGAAAATAATACAACAATCAGTCATTATTTCTAAATTACTAGTACAAGGCTTGTATTGGATTTAAATATTCTTATTTCACATTGATTTTTTATTTTATTTTGTACAACATCAACGCCTTCTATATTTGATCGGTAACAAACATTCGATATACCGATTAAAATTACATATATATATGTCATGTATGTTGTGTACAAGTTGCAATATTGTACATGTTGCAACATGTGCAGACAAATTTTACAAGTTAAGACAAAATATGACATGGTTGTCTTTAATCAAGTTCATGTAATCCCAGAGAAGACATATGAGATTTTACACTTTTTGATGAAGTTCTGTAGAGGGCATTCAATATATTTCTTAACTTGTACAATTTATTTGTACATGTTGCAACATGTTCAAAGTTGCAACTTGCATGACTTGTACACGACATATATAATGTTAACAGATCTGCCCTTGCGCAATTATATAAATAACCAATCGGCTCACTGTCAATTGTCCAGTAGTAAAAAAAGATTAACGCCAATTTGGTATTAAATGTGTAATCTATAAATTATCTTTTATGTCACGTCGGTCTGGATGACGCAAAAATTAAGGACTGAAAAAAAATATGATTTCCGTAAACAATATGGCTTTGCAATTATAGAATTATTCCACTCTCTCAGTGGGATTTGTGAATTTTGCAATCTGTTCACTATTTTGTATTGTTCTCTAAATATTAAGCTTTTATTTTTTTCATTGGCGTCGCTGGCAAGTCTTCTGCTTGAAACTAGTCGAAGCAGCCACGCTGCATATCCCCGCGCTACTCTGGTGTTTGATAGTATAAGAGCAAATAAACTATGACTATAATGAGAATTACTAGTGCTATCAAATGTATATGTATTAATATGAGTCTTTTCCCTGGTAGTGGGGTTGTAAGACCCCGGTTCATTTCTGATAAAATTTTGTCCATGGCAAGTAATTTAACAAATTTACAATTTTGGCTTCAATTCATTTGAGAAATCGGTTTAAACTGGCTAAAAAGCATACACCATAAATCTTTAAATTCTAGTAACTGTTTCCTGAGAATTGTGCAAATTAAAGATTTTCCAGTGACGCAAATAAAATGTAACCTTGCTGCGCAAACGAAATCTATGGCAGATCTCAAGAATTGGCACAAATGCAATACGCCAGTAAAAACGAGTCAAGTACATAAAATAATAATAATAAATTTAAAAAAAGCGCCAAATCGTTTTGGATTTAAAAGGATTAATGTTTATTTTATTTAGTGTTCTTTTATTTTTGATTCACATTGAATAATTGTGATACATAGTAAATGTTGTTTGTTTTCATTTTTAGCTCACCTGGACCGAAGGTCCATGTGAGCTATTACCATCACTTGGCGTCCGTCGTCGTCGTCGTCTGTCGTCGTCGTCGTCTGTCGTCGTCGTCGTCGTCTGTTAACAATTTTTCAAAAATCTTCTCCTCTGAAACTACCAAACAGAATTTAATGAAACTTGGTATGAATGATCCTTAGGGTGTCCTGCACCAAACTTGTGTTTTGATTTTTGATCCGTTAAAAAACATGGCCGCCGTTACTAAAAATAGACTAGGGGGGTCAGACTACTGTTTTTGGCTTATAAATCAAAAAGTATAAGAGATAGAGGAAATCTGAGGCCACGCTACTGATTCAGCATCAAAAGCTCTACAAAAGTCTCCATTTGGTCAAAGTTGTCAGATGACCCCTTATAGGGGTTACGGCCCCTTAAAGGTGAAAAATAGCATTTTTTCATGTTTTTGGCCTACAGAATGAAAACTATTGCAGATAGAGATTAGCTGTTGCTTGCTTAAATGTTCAGCTCATTTAACTCTACAAAAGTCTCCATAGGGTCGAAGTTGTCAGATGACCTCTTATAGGGGTTACGGCCCCTTAAAGGTGAAAAATAGCCATTTTTCATGTTTTTGGCCTACAGAATGAAAACTATTGCACATAGAGATTAGCTGTTGCTTGCTTAAAAGTTCAGCTTATTGAGCTCTACAAAATTCTCCATAGGGTCGAAGTTGTCCGATGACCCCTTATAGGGTTACGGCCCATGAAAAATAGCGATTTTTCATGTTTTTGTCCTACAGAATGAAAACTATTGCAGATAGAGATTAGCTGTTGCTTGCTTAAATGTTCAGCTCATTTAGCTCTACAAAATTCTCCATAGGGTCGAAGTTGTCAGATGACTCCTTATAAGGGTTACGGCCCTTGAAAAATAGTGATTTTTCATGTTTTTGGCCTACAGAATGAAAACTATTGCAGATATAGATAAGCTGTTGCTTGCTTAAATGTTCAGCTCATTTAGCTTTACAAAATTCACCATAGGGTCGAAGTTGTCAGATGACCCCTTATAGGGGTTACGGCCCTTGAAAAATAGTGATTTTTCATGTTTTTGGCCTACAGAATGAAAACTATTGCAGATAGAGATTAGCTGTTGCTTGCTTAAATGTTCAGCTCATTTAGCTCTACAAAATTCTCCATAGGGTCGAAGTTGTCAGATGACCCCTTATAGGGGTTACGGCCCCTGAAAAAAGCGATTTTTCATGTTTTTGGCCTACAGAATGAAAACTATTGCAGATAGAGATTAGCTGTTGCTTGCTTAAATGTTCAGCTCATTTAGCTCTACAAAAGTCTCCATAGGGTTGAAGTTGTCAGATGACTCCTTATAGGGGTTATGGCCTCTTATAGGTGAAAAATGGTGTTTTTGGCCTATAGAATGAAAACTATTGCAGGTAGAGAAAAGCTGTTGCTTGCTTAAATGTTCAGCTCATTTAGCTCTACAAAAGTACAAGGTCAACATCAAGACCAGGTGAGCGATTCAGGCTCCTGGGAGCCTCTTGTTAACATTACAATATAACTCTTTCTGTACTTCGTCTTCGTTGTTGGTTTGTTTATGTACTTATTACAATAATTATATAGACTTAGGCTGCTTATCTTTTGAATAAAGAAGTTGGCCTGAGAAAGCTTCATACCCGTTTATACCCGCGTTTTGGTATTTGTAATTTTGAAACCACTGGGCGATAACCGCTGCTGGTGGACCAGAGGTCCCCGAGGGTAATCACAAGCCTGGTAGTCAGACTTGTCTGACACGAATTACCATAATATTTCTAATATATTGTCGCTGAAATTTCCGATTGTTAAATTCAAAATTGATGAAAACACCAGGTTTCTTTCCTTGTAATGCACATGGTCGATATCCTCGGTGCTGGATTTGGCTTCCTTGTTCGAACGTTTTGGTTTTGAGTATTTTTCGTTTTCAACTGTTTTGGATTTTGACCTTCCAATGTTTTGGTTTAAGTGCTACTGATGAGAGGTTACTCCTTGAAATATCGATATATAGCATATCCAAATTAACCGTTTATACCCGCGTTTTGGTATTTGTAATTTTGAAACCACTGGGCGATAACCGCTGCTGGTGGACCAGAGGTCCCCGAGGGTAATCACAAGCCTGGTAGTCAGACTTGTCTGACACGAATTACCATAATATTTCTAATATATTGTCGCTGAAATTTCCGATTGTTAAATTCAAAATTGATGAAAACACCAGGTTTCTTTCCTTGTAATGCACATGGTCGATATCCTCGGTGCTGGATTTGGCTTCCTTGTTCGAACGTTTTGGTTTTGAGTACTTTTCGTTTTCAACTGTTTTGGATTTTGACCTTCCAATGTTTTGGTTTAAGTGCTACTGATGAGAGGTTACTCCTTGAAATATCGATATATAGCATATCCAAATTAACCGTTTATACCCGCGTTTTGGTATTTGTAATTTCAAGATAACTATTTTAGTCGGATAGTATTATGAAAGTATTTTTTTTTAATATTTATGTATAGCTTGTTAATTTGCAACCTGCAATTGAACTGTTCAGGGAATGGAATGTACATGTAATAACTATTGCCAAAGCATATCAGGAAAGGAGAAGAGAAATACCACTGGGGCATTTCGAAAATCGGAAGTTCAAAAGGGCAAAGAAAAAACACAGGAAACACGAACGAGAACAACACGAAGAACCAAACTAAGACACACAAAAAAGCTGAAAAGCAATCAACAACGCGAACGTCGTCACGTTTCGACAGTGAAATCAGGTGCCCCGAAAGGTAAATTGTTCTTGGTTATTGCAAATAAAGGTAATTACAATATTACAGAACTTAAAAGATTAATCTCAATGCCAAAGAGAAAAGACAAAACATGGAGGACACATCGGCAAAAATAATAGATCGCAATGGTCCTGACTTGGTACAGGCGTTTCAAATGAAATGATGGGTTAAACCAGGTTTTATGGCGCGCAAAACCCCCCTCTTCAATTGAAATCTTAAGGCCTGGTAGTAACATCAAACTCAACACGGTTGTGAAGACATAATAGGGATTATATATCATCATTAGCAACGTTAACGCATCCGTCGAGTTGCTAACGGTCGATTTAGCCTGCCAAATCCGCCAGAGGAGGACAAACAAAAACCGTATAATGAACTTACATCTGTATATTATTCTGTCTATTGAACATATTTATATTATTTTGTATATTTCATCAAAACTGTCCATGAACAAAACATGGTGTTAAAATATGAGAAATTCACGAGTGACATCCCATTTCTGAGGCTGGATTCGACTCACTTGGGAATTCATTTCAAAACCTAGTTAATCAATCATTTGGAAGCGAATGTCTCATAGAAAACACACAAGTCGTTGAATTGGGCAGCTTTGTCATAATGAATCCCGGTGTCTTCAACTGGCTATATATAATGCTGAAAACTTGACCGCAAACCATAGTAGTGACGTTGCGCTCAGTGTTGATGTATATTAGCGTAACGTCAAAAAAACGTCAAAAACGTCGCTCTAATCGGATTAATCATAGGGCCTTTTAGAGAATAGAAAACTATTTTTTTCAACACTATTTGATGGGGAAAACGGAACGGAAAACGGAACGGAAAAACGGAAACAGAAAAACGGAACTAAAAATTAGTTGAAATATTGAAATTTTTAGTTTTACATCGCAATGTCGTTATTTCCTAATGCCGATAATGATTTTTCACTACTTTACACATTTACTGTTTGACGTTTAGATATGAAAATTTTAATTTTTGTCTCGCCTGCGAAGCAGAGCGGGACATAGGTGTTACTTTACCGGCGGCGGCGGCGGCGGCGGCGGCGGCGACGGCGGCGTTAACTTTTTGGAAAAGTTTTATGAGCACCTCCATATCTCAAGAACTATAGGTCCTGGGTTGATGAAACTTGGTATGCATATGCCCCAGCAGTAGCTTAGCACAGTTGCATCCCCATCTTTTGACCTTGACCTTGATTTTCCGGTTGAATGACTTTGACAATTTTCAATACATATAATAGCAATGAAAAAGTTTTGCGAGCACCTCCATATCTCAAGAACTATAGGTCCTAGGTTGATGAAACTTGGTATGCATATGCCCCAGTAGTAGCTTAGCTCATTTGCATCCCCATCTTTTGACCTTGACCTTGATTTTCCGGTTGAGTGACTTTGACCATTTTCAATACATATAATAGCAATGGAAAAGTTTTGCGAGCACCTCCATATCTCAAGAACTATAGGTCCTAGGTTGATGAAACTTGGTATGCATATGCCCCAGTAGTAGCTTAGCACAGTTGCATCCCCATCTTTTGACGTTGACCTTGATTTTCCGGTTGAGTGAATTTGACAAATTTCAATACATATAATAGCAATGGAAATGTTTTGCGAGCACATCCATATCTCAAGAACTATAGGTCCTAGGATGATGAAACTTGGTATACATATGCCCCAGTAGTAGCTTAGCACAGTTGCATCCCCATCTTTTGACCTTGACCTTGATTTTCCGGTTGAGTGACTTTGATTATTTTTATTGCATATATTTGCAATGTTTAAGTTCTATAAACATCTTTCGATCTCAGAAACTGAAAATCCATGTAAATTCAAAATATAGTAGAAGTAAGAAAGAATAATTGTTTCTGATGGTGCCGGCAGGCGAGACATACTTTAGTGTTAACTCTTGTTAAAATGTAAATTGACTTATCAAGCATATACATGAATAAACTACATGAAGAAACGATAAATCATCCTTCGTTGCTATCAAAACCTTTTTCAATATATAATCTGTACATTTTTCTTTTGTCACTGCTTAACATTTTCTGACGCACCTGCTTGCATGCAGTTGCTGTAGTGCCGGGGTAAACTACAAGTATTTACTTGTAGCAAAGTGTTTCAAACTTTCATGTAAGATTTTCACGATATTTTTGTTTTTATTTATCGTTGTCAAATATGCGATTTATTTCATTGCATACACTTGAATATTAGGAAAACTGAAATTTTATATTTTACCCGTCAATATGTCATGCCGCTATTATACTGATTTTTGTTTTGCTATAATTGCATTATACAATAAGACGGGTTTCAATGGAAGAGTGAGCTTTGATGGTCAGGGATGAACCTTCCATTTTGTTTTAAATGCCTGTACCGATTTACTCAGGACCATTGCAATTCTTAAAAGATGTTAAAGTTAATTTGTATTATTGATGATTCTTTGACTTTCGAAATTATCTTTGCCTTTTCCGACTTTACATCATTCCGGCAATTTCTTAGGCATGTATTTGTCTTTCTCTTAGACATTTGGGATTGATCATCCCAGTTCGCAGTTTTGTCATTATCTTTATAAACATTGAAATGTTGGTAAATGGTGCAAAGTAAAAAAGGTTGAGAATTGGGTAGAATTTTAGGCCAAAAACAGGCCTTATCGCCCCTACTCCTTTACGTCAATGTATGGCGGTATCTTAAAACGTTTGTACTTCATTTTGGTGAATTATGTTCCTAAAACCTCTGGTTTCTTTTTTTTAATTAAAAATAATTAAGAAGATTTTAATTAAAATCGATAGGGAATGAGAACGCAATTTCAGACAAAGTACCAATGGAACTTTCATGTAATCATATACATGTACTAACATGTTCAAACGCGATTTCCTTACCTCAGATGTGGTTTTGTCATAGAAATTTGGTGTGCACTCAGTTTCACAATGGCAAAGCGATTGGTGTGCTGCAATACTTGCTAGTACCCTTCTGTTCAGTCTCGTTGCCGTCAGGTGCGTTTCTGATTGCAGCTTACTTTGATGTATGTATGTGTATATTAGGTTTTTTTTAAATATTGTCTGTTTCTTTTTGTATCAACTTATTTTGTCTTTGTATTGGTGGACTTTTGATGGAGACATTCGAATGTATACATTGGTACCTTTATGATTCACCCGCAAATTTGCAGTGAGTACATATGACCGTTGTACATGTAGGCTAGCTGTCCACAATTTAGCCTCTCTGGGGGACTTTTATCGTTTCTTTTGCCTATTCTTGCAAAAAGTGTCAAGAGAGAGTCTAAAAAATGGTCCTCTCACAAGGAGTCAACCACGGATCTTGTTCTTATTGGTACGACGCTTTTACCATTACAACCCCGGTCTTCGATTCATGTGCATACTTGAAATATCAGCGCAAGAACAATATATAGAATAGGTGTATTAAAACAAACAAACATAAATCAGCGACAATAAGAAAAACAGCGGTGAGCCTACCTTTAAGTTTATTTTCAAATATAAAATAAAGCAGTAAGAAAAGAAAGTTGGAAAGATTTTTATATAATATCTAAATAATGACATGGAGCCTTATCTTCTGAATATTAAAAGAAACTTACGCAGTGCGCGGTTTTGAAAAGCTAATTAATATCTTAATTGAATATTTCATACATTTTTTACATAAACATCAAGAATTCAATGTGTTAACTAGTGAAACCCCATTTTTAAGCATTAAGAATTGAGAAAATTGCGAAGTAAGTCTATAAATTTTAATATATTTATTCATTTTTGTTTCCGTTTTTCCGTTTCCGTTTTCCGTTCCGTTCCGTTTTTTGTTCCGCCTTTTAGCAACACCCGTTGGGAATACGTCATGTTCCTCGTACGATAAAGAACCCTGCTGCAGGTTGCAGTAAAAGTTGGACCTGTAGGGTTCCCATCAGTAGGCTAAATTGTCCTCCCTACCTATCACTCCTAGTGGCAGTCGAAACTCTCCTTCTCGATTTGCCTTGTGTCTCTTTTTTCTCCATTCCATCCCCATTTGTACAGGAACCGCTTACTCCTCCGGAGCACTTGAGTTCGCGTTGTTGATTTCTGTTCGGTTTATTTTTTGTTATGTGTGTCATCATGATGTTCTTGTTCATGTTTACCAGTTTTTTCGTTGCCTTTTTGGACTTCTCGACACTCGAATATGTCCCATCGGTGTCTCTTTGCTTCTTTCAGGTTTATTGTATCACCTTATTCATGTTGATCCTCTGGATATATATGAAATTGTGCTGCTTGGAAGTTAATCAGTAACTAACTAACTCATAGAAAACAAAAAAAAGAACAAATACATGAAATAAGCTCTGGATAGAAATATTTTTGTTAAACTGAAAAGTTGCTATTTGTAATTTTGAAAAATTGCGAGTTTTATAGTTTTTTTTAACACTAAAGAAAAAAAAAAGAAAATAAGGTTATTTTGACATACATGTATTTAATAGTAAGAGAATGCTAACTAAAAAAAATCAAGTGCAAAATATTTAATGTTTTAAAATTCCGGTATTTTTAGTATTGGCACCTGTCATGTAACGAAAAACAGCTAAAAATGCAAAAAAAAAAAGCAATTGCAAATGTCACAAATACCTTGAAACTTGTGTTAAATAGTTTCATTTAATAACACTTAATCAAAATAAATTAATTTTAATATAAATAAAACAACCATTTCTTCAAAAAATAAAATTTCGAATAAAACAAGGGAGATAATCCACATGACAACTCTCCAAAAAATTACAAAGAATTGTATTGTAGACAGAAAAGTAAGCCGGTGATCCCAAGTTTTTATTGTTTTATTTCAAAATATATTGTATTTTATCAATTTTTATCAAATAAAAATAAAATTTTAATTCGTGGATTATTTCTGCGACAAGATTTTATGCTAATTATTTGGCCTTTCCTATATAATATATAGTAATTTGGGAGAACTTTGTGCCTACATTTTGGGAAAACAAGCCTGGAAAGCGGGTCCAATATTTTCACACAAGATAAAGTATATACCTGATACTAATATATAAAAAAAAATGGACATTTTAAATTCGGCATTATTTTTAGGGTCAGGTGTCCTCACTAACCTTAAATTGTATTGGCTAAAATAAAGGTTTACATGTGTATACACTTCCATAAGAATGTGCCAGGCAATATATATAGCACGATTGGTAGTGTTAGTCTAATAAAAACTTTAATGAAGGCAAAGGACTAGAGCCACGAACCCCCATATTTTGGCCCTGTTAATACTCCAATATCAAAATTGGTGTGTATTACACCAAAATTTGTGTATGTATAGCTGGATGTCTGTGTTAAAAGAGAAAAGATTTGATTAAGGTGTATAAATTAATTTTCAAGTACCCTTACCCTTCAAAAATAGCCTAAATCAGTGATTTTTTTTCACTTTTGGCCAAAATGACTTGTTTTTCAGTCACAATTTTGTGATTTTCTATGTGGTGCCACCCATCGCCCATCGAAATTTTTGTTGAAATATGAATAAAATAATGTATTTATATATAAAATCTAAGCAAAAATATTTATGGGCGAGGGGTGGCGCCCATGTCATTTTCGCCAAAAACCAGGTGGAGAATTGTGAAATTTTGCAACGAAAATCTTATCTAACAAATGAAACGATTTAGGGCCAAATATAAGGGTGTGTGGCTCTAGTCCTTGGTAGTTTTTCTCACAATTATCCTCGGACCAATTTTCTGTACTTGTAAGTTCATTCTTTCTGTAAATTTAGGGGGCGCCTCGGTTATGGATACATGTACCCCCTCACTCGGGTCGCATTTAAGGCTATTGAGGACAGAGGTCTTGTGACCAAAAACAGCTGAAAATGCAAAAAGCAGGTGCAAATATCAATAAATACAAGACACTTTTTTTAAAATTATTTATTTATTAGAACTAACTCAAAATGAATTATTTACTGAACAACTCAAATAAATACAATTTTTAAATAAAGCAAGAGAGATAATCCATTTGAAAATTGACCCCAAATATGTAGTCAAAAAAAAGCTGGTGACCCCCTGTTTTTATTGAGTTGTTAAAAATATATTGTATATAACATTTATTTTGATGAAATAAAGAAAGATTGTAAATTTCGTAGAATTTTTTGAAGACAAGATTTTATCCTTTTTTTTTTGGCTTTGCTTTATACCCTTTACAAAAAAGTATTTAATTGGTTATTGAATATTCTCGCATACCAAAACAAATGAAACCAGACAATTTAACCAACAGCCTTGTTAACTAAATTACAAGAAAATTACCAGGGATATATATATGACGACTGATGTAAGCGATCGCAACATGACTACTCCACATACATGTATATCATGACGACCAAATGCTACGGATGGCTTTATTGTTAGTGTTGTAAGTGTTTTCTGGCATGATCACCTTAAGACTTGAAATCAAACACAAACGCTATGGTTGGCTGTAAAATGTCATGGCATTCAATAAAAAATTCAATATCAACACAACAAACTTGTCAAACAAATAAATTTGATGACGCATGAAAGTTACTGAAGGGCGATCCAACAGTAATAAATTGTCAATTGACATCTGCTGGGCGATCCATAGCAGCTCCTAAATGGTAAATTTCGCCAACACCAACTGTCATAACGAATGCTGGATGGACGGCTCTTGTACGACAACTCGGTGAAGAAAAAGTTCATCTAACAAAGTGTATATGCCATGACGGAGCAGGAAATTCAGCTGACTGGAATACTGAAAATACAAAATTACAAACAGCAGCAACACATTCTCAAATATGTAAATACAAAATAAAGGGAAGCTGGGAGGGTGGATTTCGAAGAATGTTTTAAACAGCTCCTCCCCGCACGACAACTTTGGCTAGAATGAGAAGTTGCGCTAATAAAATTCTGCACAGACTTTTCAAACCGCGGGCTTTTAACTCTGCATTTCCATTGGTCAACAATTCTAGAAAAAATAATTCCAAAACAAACGCCGTTCGCAAGGTCAATAACCGAATTTAATTTTTATTTAATTAAATTCTATTATTGAATATTCTCGCATACCAAAACAAATGAAACCAGACAATTTAACCAACGGCCTTGTTAACTAAATTACAAGAAAATTACCAGGGATATATATATGACGACTGATGTAAGCAATCGCAACATGACTACTCCACATACATGTATATCATGACGACCAAATGCTACGGATGGCTTTATTGTTAGTGTTGTAAGTGTTTTCTGGCATGATCACCTTAAGACTTGAAATCAAACACAAACGCTATGGTTGGCTGTAAAATGCCATGGCATTTAATAAAAAATTCAATATCAACACAACAAACTTGTCAAACAAATAAATTTGATGACGCATGAAAGTTACTGAAGGGCGATCCAACAGTAATAAATTGTCAATTGACACCTGCTGGGCGATCCATAGCAGCTCTTAATGGTAAATTTCGCCATAGTTTCCAAATTTCACAACTGGAAAATTGGAAACCCGCCAAAAATTTACCCATGACAAATTTACAGCCACAACGTACTCAAATTTTTTTCCAACATTAAAATTAACTATCTTAGTCGTGGGTATCAAACAAAGTGAAATTGGGTATCAAAACAACACAACAATATTTCAAATAATATTAGGTATCAAACAACACAACAATATTTTCAAATGATATTGGGTATCAAACAACAACAATATTTCAAACGATATTACATTGTTTCAAAGTATGTAAATTGATGACAATGTTGAAGGGCGGACCAACAACATAATATACATGTACTTTGCGAATTAAACTGTTCAGTTATAAGGAAAACAAGACAAAATGGGTATTTCATAAAAGTCTCAATAGCCCCTTGAATTTGATTCAAGAAAATGTCAAACCCAATAAATGTTAAGTGTACACCATCGTTCATAAATAATCCGAGATGTTTATCATCGAATTCCGAGTGCTGGATTATGTAACCCCCATGTTCAGAAAGATATGACTTCATGCCCCTATTTATCCCTTTTCTGGTTGTTTCCATGGCTAAAACGTTATTTGAAAATCTCCAGGACAATCTTGGGAGTAGACTAGACCATACAATAGACGTTCCTGGTATCATGTTTGACAAAACGGCTATTACGAATTTCATGTGATATAATAAAGCACCCTGAGGCGTTTCACCAATATCATTAGCGCCACAATGTATGACGAGAACTGAAGGAATAGTACCTCTATAATTAATCATACTGCAAATTGCACCAACAAGATGATCCCATTTCATACCAGGACTACCAACCCATACCACTTGACATCCCACTTTTTCAAGTCCCAAGTGAGTGCCAATGGGCCTTAACTTAGCATGGTCAGCAGCACGAAGGACTATAGAAGATCCCACAATCCATAATTCCTTCCTTAAGCCTGAAAAATTATTTATGTATTATGTTCTTATATATTTTTTATAACATAGAGAACTCCAACGACCTTTATTTTTTAGGCTATCAATACAAACCCCATTCAAATGTGATTGAGTTGCTGCACCTATGCGAAACGAATGAGTATTGAATTCCGAAGCATCAAAACCAGAAAATGTAATGGCTTGCTTAAAAATGGATGAAAATTGATAATATGTTAGGGGATTACAGTTTAAGTGACAAAAAATTGGCCCATCCAAAGAGGGTCTTTATTATCAAATAATCTGATATCAGTTGTACTGGACATACTTGAACAAGGTCATGTTTACAAATCTTTAACTCAGTTGATATTCCTAACTGATCAGTTTTTGAAAATGGAACAATCACACTTAAAAAGTCATTACGAATAGACACGAATGTTTTAAACAGCTCCTCCCCGCACGACAACTTTGGCTAGAATGAGAAGTTGCGCTAATAAAATTCTGCACGGACTTTTCAAACCGCGGGCTTTTAACTCTGCATTTTCATTGGTCAACAATTTTAGAAAAAATAATACCAAAACAAACGCGGTTCGTAAGGTCAATAACCGAATTTAATTCTTATTTAATTAAATTCTATTGTTTTGGGGGGGATTTGAACATTAATATTTCGGAAAAAAAACTGGAAAGATTCCAATATTCCTACACAAGAAAGGGCATATACCTAATATTAATGTATAAAAAAATCGGCCATTTTAAATTCGCTGGTTTTTTGTTTTGTTTTGTTTTGTTTTGTTTTGTTTTGTTTGTTTTTTTTTTTGGGGGGGGGGGTCAGGAGTCAGGACCTCACTAACCTTAAAACATGTTTTGGTCGTATATCTGAAATGAAGTCACATGTCGTTTTCAATCAATTTTCAAGGTCGCTTATTTTTAACAAAATGAAGGTTGAATGTCGCTCCTTAACGCCTTTTGGTCGAACTCCTTTTTTAAGATGACATACACTGTACATAATGCTTAACTTTATAACCTAATTAAAGCATCGCAAGTTTACTTCAAATTTTAGTAATTTCTTGGAGATGTTGTTATGGATTTTTATTGCTGATAAATTTGCCGCTGTGAAATTTGCCTACTCAAACAATGATCTGTTCAAATGAGAAATGCATTTTTATGTAAATATTTAGTCTAGCATTCAGCTATACACTATATATCTGCCATGTCTGTAAGACGTTGTTTGTTATCTTTGAATTTATATAAACAGTAAAGGGTAAGATCTTATTAACTCAATATTTTTTTTTACATTGTGGAATTTTATTACATTGTTTTAATTTACATTTTGTTAATGATGGAGTAAAAAATCACGGATATAGAATGGTGAATTATCAATAAGTGTAATTCCAATAAGATGCCACGTTAAAGACAAACTGATGGCAAAAACATGACCCGTTCCTGTGGCACACTGATATCATCTAAATGATAGAAATTGCAAGTAGCCCCCCCCTCATGGGTGTTCAAATGAACATTAAATGATTCGGGATGCAGGATGCATGCATGTGGATACAAGGATGAAAAGGACAAAAAGAGACTGTCACTGGAAAATGGTAGAATGGAAAAGTCTGGCAATTTACCTTCCTGCAGAGGATCGTTTATTACTTTTTATAAGAGGATATGAGCAAAATTGTAATCGCATACATATACAACCCCCGACTTTGTACAGGCATTAACAAAATAAAGTTCGATCATATCTATTCATTTTGCCGTAATTGTATTAGTTCATCAATGTTGTCGATCAAATACACCATGTACACAGCTCTTTTAACCCAATTACTTTGCGTTTGGTTGGGACCTTTTCCTTTTCACATATCAATGGCGATCCAGAAATTTGGAGAAAAAAAGGAGGGACCGCCGACTAGCTAACTAAAGGGTGGCCCACTTTGTTCATGCTTCAATGATTCTATATATCATGGCTTGGGACTCTTTGATCTCTATTTACACAGTAAACCTACATGCAAACAAATAATTAGATATGTTTCGCCTTTATTCGACCCTTACACATGTTACTAAAATATTTGGGTCATTTGTTCAGTCGGTCGTATTTACTAGCTAACGAGTCAAAGGTAAGTACATACGTATTGTCTTTATCAATCGTTAATGTATGATTAAAACGAAATTGAAGGGGGAAAAGGTGCTTCATCTTTCTTGTCTTTTATCATTTTCAATTTTGTTGATTTAATTTTTTTATTTGTGGTGCCCGCTTACAACCAGACATATTGAAATGTTTATTATTGAATACATGTAGCTATACGTTGTTTATTGTATGGCAGGTTATAAATAAATGTCAAGTATACTATACATGTACTAGGTTCATTCTTGTCCAAGTTTTGGGCCAGTTCTTACGTGTACGTCGAATTGATTTCACTCTTACTACCTGTATTACAGTGTTTTATGTATATTATTTAGATCGGCAGCAATATTCTATAAATTTTACAAATTGCAGACATGGGAAGAGTTTTGGGGTTTGATCAACTTGAAGAAAGGACTGGCCTGTTTTTTATATTCTATGTTGTTGGTTTTTTTTATTTTTTTTTTCAAATTGTCTTTGTCATGCTTGTTATTTGAAAAAAAAATTTTGCAGCACACAAAAAAGGAGTCAAGTTAAATTTAAGGGTCCTAACAGTGTAAGACGTTTTGCCATAATTAAAGAAAACTATTTCGATATTTACTCTGCAGTCTCATTTGGCCTAAGAGCATTTGAATGGCACCCCATAGCAAGTCTCCGAATACACTAGAATATAAGTAAAAGCTTCCATGCTGGAGCAATAGACAGTCAGTTGCATCAATTAACGATGCACGATGGAGTTGTATTCGATCACTTATAATAGTCTTCATTGAATTATGAATGATTAACATAACATTTCCCCTTCACATGCTTCAAGGGATATACCTCCTATTTAAACTAAACGAAAAATCAAATACTAGTAAATGGAAACTGTCATGCATACATGTTCGCAATTTCATGACATTTATAATAAATATAGTTTAAATATACTAAATTTGCATTTATAACAGCTTAGATGGCATCTGGTCAGAAACAGAAGAAAGGAGGTGAATGGACGAACACACTGTACTTTGATCCGAGGGCTGACAAGTCTGACGGGGGTATTATTATAATATATAATATATATCGCCTAAGCCATGACAAACTTATAAGTAAGATGGATGGTCTGGTTGATGTTAGCGAAGATATTCTAGAACTTTCCGCATATAAATCAGACCTTTTTGAATGGCAGAAATTGCCACTTCCGTTTGTGAGAGAGTCAACATATTTGGCGTATCACATGTTTATTGTATTTGAGACCGAAGATTGGTATTGGTCAATAGAAAAGCTTTCGGATGGTATAACGCTTCAACGGGCCAAGAAAAAATCATCAATTCGGGATTATTGTAAACAAGAAGAACGAAGACGTCCGAGGTGTACAAAAACCGACAAAGGATACAGAACTATAAGGCAACTTATCAAATGGTTATTGAACAATGAAGAACTTACCAAAGGATACAATTACTTACAAGACAATTGTAAACATTTTGGAAAGCGCCTTTTTAGCTATCTTGCTAAGGATACTGATCTCTATTGGTGGGACAGTGCTTTCAGATAGAAAATCTGGGACCCTAATTATACTTCTTAGATATGTAATAACTGATTTATTTCATAGTTTTATAATTTCATGCATGTAAATATCTTATTTCAAAATTAAATTCAAAATTAAAAATTTAACTGTGCATTATCTTTATCATGAATGCACAGGAATTATACTGAAAATTTTGAAGTTAATGATATAAGCAACCTCAGCCTCCATGGGTAATACACCACAAGTTCACATTCCAGCTTTCATTTTGGTTTATGTCTTAGATAAGTAGACGAAACGCCCTTAGTATATTGTCTATAATGAAACGCGCATATTTAAAGACTTTATATAATAGTTTAAGCCGTCCCAAATCAAAACTTATTTCAAAATCGATTTGAATTGTATGCCATTGTTTTAACATTGGGCCAATCTCAAAACAGCAACAATGCCCATACTGACCTTGCTGTAAGCTGCTGACTGTTTCCATAGTGTTTTTTTTTAATTGCCCATTTTTTTTATCCAAACGGGCAGTGAGTCGCGTACACTTTTTCGATATATCATTATCTCCTTATAGCACATGAGAAAACTGAAGGTTTTATTTTTCGTGCTAACAGAAAATTTGCCCTCTAAGTACATGTATATCTACGAATGATAAATATCGACTGACTGATGGGTATTTATAGTCGCGACTAGGGGAAAGCCCCTCTGCGTCGACTTATACCAATCGGTATAGACTCGCTATGTGCCATGGGTCGTCCAGCCCATGACACACCACCACCAGTGTTAACTGCTCAAGAGTATCCTTTGTTGTCGCTGGAGCAGGGCCCGTCTTCCACCACGGGGAGGTACTGGTCGGAATTCTGGAAGACAAATATCGACTCATTTACGTGGACCTTAAGTACTTCTCCGGACACAGAATCAGACAGACATGACAGAGGTTGGCACATTGGTAATTTCCAAATTTAGATTTTGGTAGGGTGTAGGTAATCATCGAGTTCGAGTCAGAGTTAGAGTTCGAGTTAAAGTTCGAGTTACGACTCGAGTTCGAGTTACAGTTCGAGTTAGAGTTCGAGTTAGAGTTCGAGTTCGAGTTGAAATTTGAGCTAACTCGATACAGTGATTTTTATGACAATAATCGAGTTACAACTCGAGTTCGAGTTAGAGTTCGAGTTACAGATCGAGTTAGAGTTCGAGTTGGATATTTAATTTAGCGCAATTACGTGAATGTTCTCAAACATAACACTTGTTGGTGTTTATTGATTTTGTCTCTGCCCTTTTGGACTTTTGACATTCGGATATACCATTGGTACCTCTGCCTCTTTTAAACTGTTTAAGGTTGTCACCTTGCAATATACTCATTTATAAATATATAAATATAAACCCAATAAAAGTACATATTTACGTAATGTCACAACGACTGTGGACAAGAAGCAAATGTGTACCAATGAGGCAATCTCTGGCCAAATTCACAAGCGGGGGTATAATAAAAACTTGGTATACATATTTTCCGGTACTAGACCAACACGGCGGAATCCCCGTCTTTTGTCTTTGAATATATGAAAATAGTATATTCCCACTCGAAAGAGGGGGGCTATATTGCAATCACCTTGTCCGTTTGTCTGTCCGTCCGTCCATCCGTTAGTTGTACCGTGCCCCTCCCCCCTTTCGGGACAGTCGCGAATCTTCTCTCTGTTTTCTTAGCGAACTTAGACATTTTTAGGGTCAAAAATAGGACAATTTGTCGTAACAGATTTCACGGTATCTGCTGAAGGAATTGATTTCAAATTTGGTACGAAGCTTTATTATGATGGTTTGTAACGTGCCTCCCCTTTCCAGATCAGTCAGGCATCGCTTCGAAATGAATGGGTTTCCTGTATTACCTTTGTCCACCTGTCTGTTCTTTCGTTCGTCCTTCCGTAATTTTTCTAAGCAACTGTATGACATAAATGTCTGTTTTTATATAACTTTATCCTATGTATATACCCCCCTGTTATACTTTACCGAATACTTTTTAATGCAAGGCATTATTTTGAATGCAGGCGTATCACTTGTGAGCAATAGCTCACAGATTTACTTGTTTTCTATCATGTTTCTTTAATGAAGACAACAACAATCGAACAGTAAGGGAACGACCATTAGATTTTTAGGGGGTCATGGATAATTTCTTCGTCTCGCCTTTTTATTTTTGAATAAATCGAAGCCTGGGATTTTTGTTTTGCGCGCATTTTTTATTTTATTTTTAAACTTAACATATATGATTTTTTTCTTTTCCTTCATTTTATTTCAAATTCATCATAGCCCCCCCCCCCCCCACCCGCCCGTCCCCCCAAAAAAATCTAATGGTTGCTTCCTTACATAACACTGTGTTAGAACTTTTGCATCAGAAGCATTTTAAAAGATGTCCGAATTTGTTTAAGAAGAAAACTAATCATCGATGTAAATATATTCCTTTGTATACGTAGTCGGGATTTTATCTGTAACCGCATTATTAATATGAATAAGTACCTTACAAAGCTAGTATCTTAAAGTAGATTGTTTTTATACCCCCACTCGTAAGAGAGGGGGCTATATTGCAATCACCTTGTCCGTCCGTCTGTCCGTCCGTCCGTCTGTCCGTCCGGTTCAATTTCTCTGCTTCTACTGGATGGATGGGTTTCAAATTTGGTACACAGCTTCAGCATGATGAGTTACACCTTGCCTTCACTTTCCAGGTCAGTCCATCATCTACTTCCTGTTTTCCGAGCCGACTTAGACTTTTTTAGGGTAAAAAAATTGAAATGTGAAATTTTTCGTAACAGATTTCTCAGCTTCTACTGGATGGATTGGTTTCATATTTGGTACACAGCTTCAGCATGATGAGTTGTATCGTGCCTCCCCTTTCCAGGTCAGTCCATCATCTACTTCCTGTTTTCCGAGCCGACTTAGACTTTTTTAGGGTAAAAATTTGAAATGTGAAATTTTTCGTAACAGATTTCTTGGCTTCTACTGGATGGATTGGTTTCAAATTCGATACACAGCTTCAGCATGATGAGTTGTATTGTGCCTCCCCTTTCCAGGTCAGTCCATCATCTACTTCCTGTTTTCTGAGCCGACTTAGACTTTTAAGTGTAAAAGATTTGAAATGTGAAATTTTTTGTAACAGATTTCTTGGCTTCTACTGGATGGATTGGTTTCAAATTCGTTACACAGCTTCAGCATGATGAGTTGTATCGTGCCTCCCCTTTCCAGGTCAGTCGGTCATCTACTTCCTGTTTTCTGAATGGTCGAGTGGGGGTATGCTTAGCACGACTTAGTGCAACCCCTTGTTTTACATGCAGCAGAGTTGCAAATATAAATGATAAAGAAAGTGTGCAAAAAATAAATATAAAACTCGTTTTGTAACTCGAACTCTAACTCGAACTTTAACTCGAACTCGAGTCGTAACTCGATTATTGCCATGAAAATCACTGTTTCGAGTTAGCTGAAAATTTTAACTCGAACTCGAATAATAACTCGAACTTTAACTCGAACTCTAACTCTGACTCGAACTCGAACTCGAACTCGAACTCGATGATTACTAGATTGGGTGAGATTCTTTTCATTTAACCTTTTATAAAACCAACCCAATTCTTACATTCTAAAATGTAGTTGGTGCCTAGATATTTTTCACTGGTTCTATCATGTCACGTGTATCATGTATATTGGAAAACAGTATGGCGGAAATTTTTCAAATACTTTTCATGGTACAAAATTGTTAATGGTAAAATCTCCTCTACCGAAGATAGACATATATTTGGTGATCATAACCAACTTTATTTCGTGTTTTTACTATCGATGTGTCACCCTATTGTTCGTATCTGCCTGATTCTGAGGAAAAGTAATACTTTAAGCACAATCCTATTTGCATACAGATGTGCAAGCTATTTTAAGTGTTCTTTTTAAATAACGCAGCCATGTTTTATTGGATTAAATAAAAATGAACATGACATTTTTGGCGGGAATTCACGGAGTAAAAACATCGGGTTATAAAATGGTGAATGTTGGGCGGGCGGTAAAGAAATTATCGTAACAGTTTTCTCAGCAACTAATTATCACAGCCACTCGTCAGATTGAGGTCCCATACCGTTGGATTCGATATCAGGTCTGTCACTTACCTATTTCCTGTTTACCGCCTTGGTTAATTTTTGACATTTATGTTCAATAATAGAAAATTTTCGTAACAGTTTTCTCAGCAACTTCTAAATGCAGCCTCTTGATATTTGGTATGCAGCATCAGCATGAGCTCCCCTAATGCTGGATAGGGTTTCAGGTCTGTAGCTCATATACCTCCTGTTAAACGAAGTCCGGCCATTTCTGTATTTGACCTATTTTCTGTTTCTATGTGTGTTTAGTTTAAACTGGAATACTTAAATATTTCGAGGGAATATTTGTGACTTTTCTGGTTGTAGCTTTAAAAATTCCCAACCTTCATGTAAAATGATATTTTTGGCCGGATTTCACGGAGTAAAATATCCGGGTAATAATTTAAAATGGTGAATGTCGGGCGGGCGGTGAAGAAATTTTTCGTAACATTTTTCTCAGCAACTAGTAATCACAGCCATTTGATATTTGGATTACAGCATAAGGCTGGGTCCCATTACGTTGGATACGATTTCAGGTCTGTCGATTGTCTACTTCCTGTTTACCGACGTAGTTAGTTTTTGACATTAATAGTCAAAAGTAGAAATTTTTTCTAACAGTTTTCTCAGCAACTATTAATCTCAGCCAATTGATATTTGGTATACAGCTTCAGGGTGAGGCCCCATAATGTTGGATTAGATTTAAGGCCTGTCGCTCGTCTATTTCATGTTTAACGAAACCCGGCCATTTCTGTCTTTGCTGTCTTTGACCCATTTAATTTTTTCAATTTGCTTCAGTGGTAATAGAAATACAAATGACAACAAAGTTCCAGACAATAAATTTTGCTACGCCTGACGCGCGTTTCGTCTATTCAATACTCATCAGAGGCGCTCTACCAAAAATATTGAAAATGCCAAACATTGTATGAATATGAAGAGCATAGAACAGTATAACCAAAAATACCAAACTGGGGAACCAAATTATTACTAAGATATTCAACCTATGTCTGGGGTAGGAAGAACCTTAGGGTTTACACAATTTTGAAATCTAGACAGATAATTTAAAGCTTTGATGTATTCTCCAACTCAAAAGTGTTGGTGACGGAGCGGGCTAACATCGGGGAATTTAAACTCCGCCAGCAGTGCTAACCTTCACGTGTGTTCGAAATACAAATGACAACAAAGTTCCAGACAATAAATTTTGCTACGCCTGACGCGCGTTTCGTCTATTCAAGACTCATCAGAGGCGCTCTACCAAAAATATTGAAAATGCCAAACATTGTATGAATATGAAGAGCATAGAACATTATAACCAAAAATACCAAACTGGGGAACCAAATTATTACTAATATATTCAACCTATGTCTGGGGTAGGAAGAACCTTAGGGTTTACACAATTTTGAAATTTAGACGGATAATTTAAAGATTTTTTTATAAACTGTTTACTGACGATAGACAACGATGATATAGGATAACCAACTTGCTTGTCCTTAAGGCATTTAGGGTTTGATCTTGTTTGTGGTTGTGTATTGACCCTTTATGCATGACATGCGTGGGTCTGTGTTATGGGTGCTATTTCTTGGGTTGGTCTACACAATTCAATTGGTTGTTTCAATTAGTTCTTGACCTGATTATGACTAAAATATTGTTGACTGGACATAAAACAAACAACAAACAAACAAAACAAAGGTGATGATATTACAGCCAAAATAAACCTTATCTTAAAATGTACATACTACTGCTGTAGAGGATTTTATACCAAAGTGTCACATATACATTATTAATGAATTATACTGAATACCATTCTTAAGAGAATGCTCTCGTATTCATGGTATTGATTAACTTTTACAACAGCACAAAGTCTATTTTTCTATTTTATTTTTATGCTATAAGATGCCTAATATTAAACAAAACAATTCATGGAATTATCTACATGTAATAATAATTCAAATCCTTGCTTTATTTCTTGTTGAACTAGAATCTATTTTAATCTTAAAACAAACAACCCGGAACATGTTGTACATGTGTGTTACGGTTTAGCGCCCTTTGCATGTGTGTTACGGTTTAGCGCCCTTTTCGACGCACCTGGGCCATAACGGGCGGTCAGTTTCAGTGGTGGAAGAAACCAGAGTACCCGGAGGAAATCATAGATCTTGGGCAGGTAACTGACAAACATAATTACGTACGGTAGGGGAAATCCCTTTTTAGCTCACCTGGACCGAAGGTCCAGGTGAGCTATTGCCATCACTTGGCGTCCGTCGTCGTCGTCTGTCGTCGTCTGTCGTCCGTTAACAATTTTTCAAAAATCTTCTCCTCTGAAACTACTGAACAGAATTTAATGAAACTTGGTATGAATGATCCTTAGGGTGTCCTGCACCAAACTTGTGTTTCGATTTTGCGATCCGTCAAAAAACATGGCCACCGTTACTAAAAATGGACCAGGGGGGTCAAACTACTGTTTTTGGCTTGTAAATCAAAAAGTATAAGAGATAGATGAAATCTAATGCCACGCTGCTGCTTCAGCATCAAAAGTTCTACAAAAGTCTCCATTTGGTCGAAGTTGTCAGATGATCCCTTATAGGGGTTACAGCCCCTGAAAGGTGAAAAATAGCATTTTTTCATGTTTTTGGCTTATAGAATGAAAACTATTGCAGATAGAGAAAAGCTGTTGCTTGCCTAAATGTTCAGCTCATTTAGCTCTACAAAAGTCTTCATAGGGTCAGAGTTGTCAGATGACCCCTTATAGGGGTTACAGCCCCTAAAAGGCGAAAAATAGTGTTTTTTGCCTATAGAATGAAAACTATTGCAGATAAGGAAAAGCTGTTGCTTGCTTAAATGTTCAGCTCATTCAGCTCTACAAAAGTCTTCATAGGGTTAAAGTTGTCAGATGACCCCTTATAGGGGTTACAGCCCCTTACAGGGAAAAATAGTGTTTTTGGTCTATAGAATGAAAACTATTGCAGATAGAGAAAAGCTGTTGCTTGTTTAAATGTTCAGCTCATTTAGCTCTACAAAAGTCTCATTAGGGTCGAAATTGTCAGATGACCCCTTATAAGGGTTACAGCCCCTAAAAGGCAAAAATGGTGTTTTTTTGCCTACAGAATGAAAACTATTGCAGATAGGGAAAAGCTGTTAATTGCTTAAATGTTCAGCTCATTCAGCTCTACAAAAGTCTTCTTAGGGTCGAAGTTGTCAGATGACCCCTTATAGGGGTTACAGCCCCTAAAAGGCGAAAAATAGTGTTTTTTGCCTATAGAATGAAATCTATTGCAGATAAGGAAAAGCTGTTGCTTGCTTAAATGTTCAGCTCATTCAGCTCTACAAAAGTCTTCATAGGGTTAAAGTTGTCAGATGACCCCTTATAGGGGTTACAGCCCCTTACAGGCAAAAAAAGTGTTTTTGGTCTATAGAATGAAAACTATTGCAGATAGAGAAAAGCTGTTGCTTGTTTAAATGTTCAGCTCATTTACCTCTACAAAAGTCTCATTAGGGTCGAAATTGTCAGATGACCCCTTATAAGGGTTACAGCCCCTAAAAGGCAAAAAATGGTGTTTTTTTGCCTACAGAATGAAAACTATTGCAGATAGGGAAAAGCTGTTAATTGCTTAAATGTTCAGCTCATTCAGCTCTACAAAAGTCTTCTTAGGGTCGAAGTTGTCAGATGACCCCTTATAGGGGTTACAGACCCTTAAAGGCAAAAAAAGGTGTTTTTTTGCCTATAGAATGAAAACTATAGCAGATAGAGAAAAGTTTTTGCTTGCTATATTGTTCAGCTCATTTAGCTCTACAAAAGTCTCCATAGGGTCAAAGTTGTCAGATGACCCCTTAAAGGTGAATAATAGTGTTTTTGGTCTATAGAATGAAAACTATTGCAGATAGAAAAAAGCTTTTGCTTGCTTAAATGTTCAGCTTATTTAGCTCTACAAAGTTTTTCATAGGGTTGACATCAAGACCAGGTGAGCGATTTAGGCTCCTGGGAGCCTCTTGTTTGTTAATTAAAAACGGGTCTCAAACACTAATTGAGAGGTAATCGGCTAGTGATTTGTAATGTGGTATTTAAAATAGCGTCTTATACCACCTGACCACCCAGTCGCCTGTTCTTCTGTTCTTCACTGTCATGACTGTAGAGGGTGAAATGGTTATAAGGGTAAACTATCCAAACACCATTTTATTTGTAATTTTGAAACCACTGGGCGATAACCGCTGCTGGTGGACCGAGGTTTATCACTAGCCTGGTCGTCAGACTTGTCTGACGCGATTTACCATAAAAATCTTATATTTTTGTCGCTGAAATTTCCGATTTATAAATTCAAAATTGTTTAAAACACCAGGTTTCTTTCCTTGTAATGCACATGGTAAATATCCTCGGTGCTGGATTTGGCTTCCTTGTTCGAGCGTTTTGGTTTGAGTACTTTTCGGTTTCAACAGTTTTGGAATTTGACCTTCCAATGTTTTGATTTAAATGCTACTGATGACAGGTTACTCTTTGAAATATCGATACATAACATATCCAAATTAACCGTTTATACCCGCGTTTTGGTATTTGTAATTTTCCAGACATTTTGAAAAATCATTTTCAAATGAGTTAAGTTTTATAAAAAAGAAAAGTTGTCTTTTCTTTAATACATGTACATGTATATCTTAAATTTTCTAAACGCTAAACGTTTTGACTCACATCGGTCATACTATGTAGTCAGTTCTAATATGTGAAGAAATCGGACGACCGATATAATTGTTTTAAATAATGGTGGCAATGTTTCATTGGATCGAATAAAAGTGAGGATTACTTGCTTTTTGCAAAATATCAGTCAAACTAGTTCAGTGATGTCAGGGATTTTTTTTTATAAATTCTTAATGGCCCTGTCACATTATAACGTTTTAGCCGTGTCGAACGTTCGAATACTGTTCTAAAACGTTGGAACATGTTGGCAGTCGCTGTAAAAAGTTTCAAAAAATATCTCGATGAACGACCACAAAGCGTCAGACTAACTACCTGCAACGCACGACAACTTATTCAAAACTTATCTATAGCGTTTGTCCGGCGTACATGTACTTGACGTTTGCCTAGCGCATGTGTGACGACTGCAGAACGCAATCATAGCATTAGTCTAACATATATTTTTGTCTCTCAGTGGGGAGACCTAGGATTTCTGTTCTTTTCTTTAGTATTATTTCACAATAGCCCAAATAGATCTATTATCTGGCTTAAATGTATTGCTGGATTAGTTAATAATTATAGATACATCATGTAAATTTAGTTTCGTTATAAAAATATTGGTTTTCAGCGTTCTGGTAATATGAATGTATAATTATTCTAAAGCCGTTTTTTAACCAATAGTGATAATTTTTGCACTCAGTCTAAAAGAATAAAATA
Organism: Arcuatula senhousia; assembly: GCA_963971305.1. Lineage (NCBI taxonomy): Eukaryota > Metazoa > Mollusca > Bivalvia > Mytilida > Mytilidae > Arcuatula > Arcuatula senhousia. Next base: position 29,774,174 of record OZ020307.1, on the reverse strand, counting down.
TAGTGTAGATTTTATATTTTGATATGTCAAAAATATACAGAGAGGAATGCATGTGCCTGTTAACAAACTCTCAAAATCTCAAATGAGTATATACATGTAAGAAATACCGGTCTGTAGAGTTTGCCTAGCATCTTTTTTATAGCACTTGACTAATCCTAAATGATCGCAGACAGCATGACGGATGTCCTTAATAGAGAAAAACGCGTGTGCTTATTGAATATTAAAAATACACATTATTTCAAATGAGTATTGGAGTTAGACTGTCGTTACTCGTTGCATCTTAGTATTTTTCTACCAAAAAATATCCACCGAAAACACGACAGGTGAATTACAATTTGCAAGAATTACTTTCAATTCCAGACCATCTAAGTTTTCCTTGTTATATTCATGATTTTTTTTTTGGCTTTGTTCATTGTTTTTGTGTCAAAAGATTTTTTGCAGGTTTGAATTAGCATTTGAAGCTTTTGAAATTGACTTTCCCCCTTGTAATTCAATCTAACTTATAAAATTCTGGGGTTGATACGCTACTCGTTCGTTACAATGACGCTCTGTGCGCTCTGTACACGTTTTAAACACGTTGAATAGGTTTTTCGGTCGTTAGACTGACGCTAGACGTGCGCTGCATTATCGGTAGACACGGTCGTTTTCATTTAGCTTAGCGCCGTCAAACGCATTTCAACGTGCACACAACGACCACATAGCGCACATCAGCGTGTGTATAACGTCCTTCTAACTTATGCCTAGCGTTCGAACAATTTATTTCTAACACGTTGGCGAACGTCGGAAATTTTAAGCACGAGCTGAAAAAGGTGCGACGCACTCGACGATCACCAACGCACGCTGACGTTCGCTAACGTGTTTGTAGCGTGTTCGTAACGTATACAAGACTTACGCAACGCACACCAGCGTGTTGAAAATATATTCTCAAACGTCGGCACACGTTGGCTAAAACGTTATAGTGTGACAGGGCCATAACTGACGACAAACAACGAAATCATACGGTAACTATTTGGTTTTTCCTTGGGGCATTTATGGCTTGATCCTCGCTAACGATATTGCATTTTATAGGTAAGATAAAGCATAGACCTGTAAATAAATAGATTTGCAAATTGGTGAAATCTCACAATATCTCATGCAAATAAACGAGATTTCGTAAGAATTCAACAATTTGAAAAATACAACTTTATACTGTTATATCTCAAAAACTGTTAAAGATTTTAACATGATTCTTTTTTACAGCCATCCTTAAATGTTTTGAGATTTTTGATGTGTTAAAATAATCTCTGTAACCTTTAACACTTTAGAGGAGTTTCAAAAGAGCCCATACTACCCTTATTTTCATGAAAATACAATATTTTACAAAATTTTCGTAAAGTTTTCATTTAAATTGTCACAAAAAGTTTATTTCTCAACCAAATTAAATGAAATTTTCACACAGATATTCTTTAATCTTTTCTCTGTTTGATGCAATTTATTGTGATTAATTCCATAGAAAGGCAAAAAAGAAGTTTAAAAAATAAAATAACTCTCATTTATCAACCAGTGATATTTTCACACATATACTGGACAATTAACAAGTTGCAAATCTATTGAATATACAGGTCTATGGATAAAGTAAGTTTTTTTACAAAAAAAAAAAAAACAAAAAAAAACAAAAAAAAAAAACGATCGTGTATATTACACAGACAACTTAAGCTATTTGTATGCTTTTAATACCAAAGATAAGCATTAGACACCGTTCGATAATGTTGCAAGGCCAATAGTGGACGACTATAGTAAAAACTGCAATTTACATATACAATACAGTCATGACAGTATACCGAGCTTTATGTTTGGAAACCTTGTTCATGAAAGATTCTATTTATAGTGCAGTTCCTTATATATATGACTGTTTGTTATGACCTTTGCTAGAGTTGAAGAATCTCTCGATTTTAAGTCATTTAACTTGCCAGAGGCAGAGTGAAAATATATCATTCATGTTTTAATCAGCGTTAATTTTATAAAGAGAATATATTACTCTGACTACAGGTTTTGTGTTTGATCTTTCGTTACATATATTCTATATATATGACTTGTGTAAAGGCGATAAGGCATGTATTTACATATTCCAACATTCCAATACAGTAAATAAGAATGAAAAACTGTGCTTTGATTTTACTTTCACTGTGTAGTTTAAAATCACTCTATAATACCGAGGTCATACATGACAAAAAGAGACTTCTTTTGACCGACCCAGATGTGCTTGCCAATCGTATTTCACATTTGGAAACACTCGTGCAAAATTTACAAGCAGGATATAAACAACAGGAAGGTGTGATTGCAACCCTTCAACAGGAACTGAATGACGAAAAGGCAAAAACGGCTTTGATCAAAAGTAAGTCTTGCTGCTAATTTATGACCATGTGAGTTTCTTACAGCCTTTTCATTTGATTTTGGAATATATGGTTATCATATAAGACTAATTGCAATGCTATTTTCATCTTTTTGATTCTTAGGCCTTGTTAAGTAGTGGACCTCTTGTAAATAAAAGTAATATGAAAACTATCGAAATAGACGGGTTAATCTCAAACGGCCTAGAGAAAAGACAAACCAAACAGACATATCGGAGAAATTGAAGATCGCCATTGTCCTGACTTGGAACAGGCATTTTGAAAGAAATTGTCGGTAAAACAAGGTTTTATGACCTCCGTTTTATATAATATTGGATCTAAAGACCAAATAGTAGCACAAAACATAACATGATTGAAACATAATCGAGATATTGAGGTAATCATTTTATGCAACGACTAGCCAAACAATAATCAAAACGTCTGTCTGTCTGTCTGTGATTCCCTCATTTGCCAGGAGCACCCTTATTGAATGAAGTAAAGGGGGAATCTGAGCATTCCTTTTATGGATTGCCGTGGTGTCCATATGAGTCGGACCTTTCAATAAATATGCATCAAGCAATACGTATGTTGTTTACTGTTGACCTAATATTTGATTCACACGTACATATATAAAAGTCAATGTAAGTATATCAAATAAACAGACCTTGTCATCGACGACCTTATCAGCTAACCATTAAAACATCTATTACATGAATGCTGCATTTATTTCATTGAATGAGGTAGATTGGTATATAACTATAAAAACTAAAACCCAGAAGTGCGAACGGAAACATTACACCTTTCTATATTTGATCGTTTCCTTGGTTTACATGTTACTCTTGAAGCTACTATATAGTTTCAGGAACGAACGTTTTATTGACGTTCGGTTAATTTTTTATCAGTACACATTTACTCATATAACAATAGTTATGTTTTAATCAATATCTATTCAAATTTTGAAATATTTGATTTTTTTCTCATAGGATCTTTGTACACTACCAAAAATGTTGAACTGTCTGCTTTCTTACGCTGGGTACTTACGATCTCATAAAATAATGGTCGAACGATATAATAACGTTCAATCAATGTATATAAGATTACGGAACGTTTTACAAAAAAGAACAGCGGAACGTTACACAAAGTCGTTTTAACTATGTAGTTTTATAAAACCACGAGAGAACCATTACTAACGTTCCGATACTTTTCAGACTTATCGAGCTTCTATTTTTAGTTTAGGGTCATACGACATTGTACGAGGGAGCATCTGTGTCCCATGGAAATATTTCTTACTTACGTGCTTTATATTAACCTCTACTTTTACATTTAGTTTGTTCATCTACGCTCGGAAAATTGCATAATTACTGTAACCCTGAACCCTGAAATTAAACTTGACAATGTCTATAAAAGCAACAACGAGAAGAATCTACCTACTTTTCTTTTATTTGACTATACCAAACACAACTGAATCTTAGATACATTTAACCGCTTCTAAAACAAACATTTTAGCAAAAAGTGATAGCGACATTAAGACTTAAAGTCTGTTATTCTTTTATGAAAATAAAATACAATTTTTTTCAGATTATGGCTCAACCTACATTCGTTGGGGGAGAACTGGTTGTGATGGAGTTAATACAGAACTAGTTTATAAAGGTTAGTGTTCAATCAATTTCCAAATGCTTATTACAAACACTATAGTAGAACATTTCACTTAAGGGGACCTACTTAATATTTACTAGATTTAGTTGACTCTCAAAGTGTCCGGTATTTTAAGAAATTCATTATAAATTCAGCATATTCCTCTACTTCCAATTAGTCAAGTAGAATCAGGATAGTGTCCAGCAAAACTAAAAATGTAATAATTAATACACTGGATACTACTGAGTACTGGAACGATCTTTAGGATAAAATACCGAAATTGAACTTAACCATTTTACGAGTTAAGTGTGAACAAGACTATTCAGTAAATTATGTCCGTTTAATAGAGTTTTGGCTTTACAAGTGAAAAGGAACATAAACATTAATTGAACATCTTAGTTTCTAAATTGAAAACAAGAACATGTTGAGAGGCAGAGTAAAATATTTATGTGAATATTCTTGCTTACAATAGAAACCGGTTTTGCAAATTTTTGGTACTTAGTTTTGTTATCTCATTGATCAACCAGACTCATTCTAATGATGCTAATTTGTTCAACTACAGGTTATGCAGCTGGAGAGAAATATACATACAGTTCATCCCAATATGGAGGGGCAGCTAATCTTCTTTGCCTTCCAGAAAATCCAGACCTTAGCAACGTGACCGCAGCAGATGGTTACAGTAACTTGTATTCATCTGAACTTGAAGATACTAATTTCAATTCTGCCCGCCAGGAAGATATACCATGTGCTGTATGCAGAAGTCTTAATACAACATCTTCTTTGATGTTTCCTGCTACAAAATCATGTTATCCAGGATGGAAGGAAGAGTACCATGGTATTGTCGTTTCTGGAGCATACATTTACGCACCGTCCGAATTTATTTGCTTAGATTCCAGTCCCCAGTTTGTTCCAGGTGGTCATGCAAATACCAACGGAAATCTTCTTTATATTACACGAATGAAATGCGATTCTCTTCTGTGTCCACCGTTTAAAGAGAATCTGCAGGTGCTTTGTGTTGTTTGTTCAAAATAAAAGAAGATGATTTACAAGTATTTTTTAGTTATAATTTGGGCTTTAATTCGACAACTTAGGGTTATATTGTTATATCATGCACTTCGAATCAATATTGTGTGTGACATTAATTTGCAGCCTTTTGCAATTGGCTTCTGGTTAGTCTTGAATATACAAAAGAAATCGCGTGTCCGTCGTGGCAATTTATTGCATGAAACTTTGTTGCAATTTTAAAATACCTTTATATAACTTAAAACTAATTTAAGTGGAAATTTACTGATTCCTATAAAGAAAAAATAAATGAAACTTTATTGCAATTTAAAACTATTCACATCTATTCCATTTGTGAATAGATGAATTTTATCAAGAAACACTTTTTTGCTTGCCATCTCTCAGTGCGTCAGTACTTTGACTTGAATTATCCCCCTTTGTACTATATAAAGAAGCTGCAGCGCAATTTTTCGTTCCTTTTTCGCGCCACAGCCTGCCTGGTAAGAAGCCTTCATATGCATGTTACATTTTGCAAAAAATGCACAACGAAGCATGTTGTTTTAAGTATTTATTCAACCGGAAAAGTAAAAGATACGCACGGCGTTATGATCAGTTGATATTTATAAAAATTGGCATCGAATCGTCACCCGAATGATATGTTTTCAAACAATTTTTCCTTTTTTACAAAAAACCACGACCACGTGGTCGTTGGTGCACACCTCCAGTGCAACACAAGCTTAAGATACACAATGTACATACAATAAATATTCCGCAAAGTAAACACATACGGAGTTGCGATCAGTTAGGATGCTTGACACAAATTTCCAAGAAATGTTTCTCAACAAATAACGTGGTCATTGAGGGCACCTTGCGGACAGCTTAAAAATACCCTGGCTTGGAACTTTGAAAAAACCTTTTCTATTAAAAGTCCTAAGAGGAACAAACATTTTTATTTTATAACATGTTAAATTTAAAATATACTGACACCATTTAGTAATTTTTATATTTCACAAACGATCGATTGAGTATGTCCACCAGAAGAAGCAAAAGGAAGACCTCAAGCACCTATGCCTCTGCACCCTCTGGATCAGACGGCCCCGATGTCGAGATGCCTAGCACAAGCAAGAGAGGACGAAGCACCAGCACGAGCAGTAGAGGGACTGCATCAGTTGTGCCCCCAGTTCAATTGCCTCCACAGAATGCAATTGCCTTGCAACCTGATAACCAGCCAGGTATAAGTGGTGACAAAAACAATATGCAACCTATATGTACTGCTTCTCAAAATCATATACCGGTCATGCAAATACCAAATGACCCTAACTTACCTGTACAAGTCCCACATTTCCAACAAGTGCCTAGCATCCATTCCCAGCTTGGCTTAAATGTGTCTCAAACCATTAAGAATAAAATCACTAATGGTGAATATGTCGATTTAGCTGGTCTGCTCGACCCCAATCACCCTTCCACAAAAGAAATAAAAACTGTTGTACTGATAGACGGGGTGTTGACAACAAAGGACAAACCCAAACATGAAATATCCACCATTGAAAAATGGACAGATTCTTTTTTGGTATATACCAGTATATATATAAGCGTTCACCCAGAAAAGGCTCAAAGCCTATTAAAATACATGAATACCATTCGATTGGGGGCTTCCCGAATTCGGGGTCTGGGGTGGAAAGAATATGACCAACAGTTCCGCTATAAAATGTCATTTGACCCATGCAAATCATGGGATATGGTTGACAGTGAGCTGTGGCTTATGTATATGAATAATGATGGGAGCAATATTCGAGTCCCTGCACCATCAAAAAGTTTTGGCCAATTCAACACCTTTAACAAATGCTACAATTTTAATTACAAGGGTACATGTGATCGAAACCCATGTACATACCAGCATATTTGTTTTAAATGTTCCCTTCCAGACCACCCCTTCCTAGCTTGTCCACTAAACAGGAGCTTTAATCAGCCCCAGTCGTTTGCTAGGCCTATTCGACCAAGAACACCTAATCAGTATTTTTCTGGTCCAACCATTAGACCCCCAAGGTTAGGTCAACCAAATACAGGCCAGCCATTTCATTCACCCAGATCTTATGGTCCTAGGAAATTCCCCTATCAAAATTAAACCCTTGATTAAGGAGCTTCAATCATACCCATTAAGAAAAGTAGCAGATGAGTTAACATATGGCTTTATAAATGGTTTCCATTTACACTATAGTGGCCCTAGGGAGCACAGGGAAAGTCCAAATTTAAAGTCTGCATATGAGCATAAAGATGAATTGATCAGCAAAGTTAAAAAAGAAATAGAACTTGGTCGCATAGCCGGTCCTTTTAATGTTTTACCATTGCCAAACCTTCAGGTATCACCAGTAGGAATTGTGCCCAAGTCTGATGGGATATCCTGGAGACTAATAACACATTTGTCCTATCCCAAATCAGTTGGAATTAACGATTATATTGATCCTGAACTTTGTTCTGTACGTTACACTTCATTTGACAGGGTTGTTGACATGATCAGTACCTTAGGTAGACATGCAGAATTAGCAATAGTAGATATAAAAAGTGCATTTCGGCTTTTAAGGGTTCATCCTGAAGATTTTGAGTTGCTGGGTTTCAAAATTGACGATCAATATTATGTAGACAAAAACTTGCCAATGGGTTGCTCAATATCTTGTAACTTGTTTGAAAAATTCTCCTCCTTTTTACATTGGCTAGTTGCCGAAAAGTCCGGGCTAAATACATTAGACCACTATTTGGATGATTTTATTTTTGGTGGGAAATCAGGATCAAATAACTGTAAACACTTAAAGGACACTTTTGTGGATTCATGCGAAAATTTAGGGGTACCTTTAGCTCAAGAAAAGTCTGTAGGTCCCACTACTGTCCTTAAATTTTTAGGACTGATCATTGATACTGATGAAATGACCATTAAGGTTCCCTCTGAGAAAGTAGTTGAATTAACCAAACTTTTGGAATGCTATGTACAAAGAAACCGGATTAAACTGAGAGAATTACAGTCATTGGTGGGGTCCCTTAATTTTTTCTCTAGGGCAATAAGATGTGCTCGAGCTTTTAATAGACGTTTTTACGATTTAACTGTAAAAGCACGGCTTCCCCACCACTCTATTAAGATAACATCTGAGGTGAAGTCTGATATGCAGGTATGGTTGAAGTTCCTTAAATCGTTTAATGGGGTAGCTTACTTTCCAGAAAAAGAATGGTCTGACAACTCTGTCTTACACCTGTACACAGACAGTTCAAAACTTGCCGGTGGTGCTTACTTTGGTAAAAAATGGGTATGCATAACCTGGCCAGAATCATGGCAGAATACTGAAATCATAAAAGATATAACTTTTCTGGAATTTATTCCTGTAATTCTTGCTTTAGAAATTTGGGGTGATATTTTGAAGAATAAAAAGATAAAACTGCACATTGACAATTTGGGACTTGTAGAAATTTTGAACAGTCAATCCTCAAAATCAAAAAGGATCATGCACCTTGTGCGCATATTTGTTTCCAAAATTTTGGACCACAATATAGTCTTTCGTGCTTGTCACATACCCGGGGTATATAATGATATAAGTGATGCCATTTCTCGACAGGACTGGTCCAGATTCAGACGGATAGCACCGGACGCCAACCTAGAACCAGAGAAAATCCCCATACATTTCCAAGACATGATTTACAAAATGAGGCTAACCGACTTATAGATTGTGCATTTGCTTTAAACACACATAACTCACACATTGCTGGATTATCAGCATTTGACGAGTTTTTAAAATTGAACCACATAGTGAGCTCCTGGCCGCCGCCACCTGATGACCTTGTTTATTTTATTGCTTTTTTGTCGCTAAAAAATTTATCATTCAATACAGCTAAGTCCTACACATCGGCAATAAGTTATAAGTGCAAAATAATGAATATGTGCGATAATACTCAACAATTTATTGTTAAAAAATGTCTGGAGGGTATGAGAAGGACAAAGTCTAGGGCTGATAGCAGGCTTCCCATTACAGAAAGCATTTTATTAAATATAGTTTCTAGATTGCCAGGTCTAGCAATGAACATGTACGAAAGTAAATTGTTTAAAGCAGCCTTTGTTATAGCTTTCTGGGGGCTTTTTAGAGTAGGGGAAATTACACTTACTAAGAGCAAACCTATAAATCAGATTATTGCTTATCAGGACGTTAAATTTGAAGGCGACTCTGTGGTTATTTTGGTAAGGTTTTCAAAATCTGATCAAACTGGTAAAGGAGACAAAGTAATACTAAAAAAGACTAAGGGATTGATATGTCCTGTTGCAAGCTTACAGGAATATCTTGAAAAGAGACCGAACATACCGGGTCCATTGTTTTGTCACTTTAACGGGAATCCTATTTCTAGATTTCAATTTTCGGCCATGCTTAATAAATGTTTGACAAAGGCTGGTTTAAACTTGCAAAGGTTTACATCCCACTCATTTCGCATTGGCGGGGCTAGCTTCTTGGCAAGGAACGGGCATTCAACTGAGGAAATAATGAATAGGGGTCGTTGGAGGTCATCCTCTTACAAAAGTTATATTCGTTAATGTTTTTAGGTCCTGCATCAGTCTGGATTTTAGGATCATCAATCATAAAAAAGGGGTTCCTTCATGCAAGAGGGCGACAAGGAGACACAAATCTTGGATTTGATATTAGAGACGTAGATATTGTTTGGCAGGGATATAGTGGGCTTAAGCTTACACAGGTGACAAATAAGTTAAAAACATTGTCACAAATATTTGAAGACCCTAGTATGATAATCCTCCATTGCGGGGGCAATGACATTGGGCAGCTAAAATTGCACGAGGCTAGAAAAATAGCAAAACGTATACTTGTTTTTCTCAAGGGAAATTTCCCCTACACACGCATTGTGTGGTCGCAAATATTACCCCGAAACAATTGGAGATACTCCAGTGACCTAAAAGCAATGAAGAAGGCCAGAGTAAGATTAAACAATTACGTGGCAACTGAAAATATAAGGCAAGGGGGCTACTATATTAAGTACCCTACCATAACATTAAGGGATTTGGCAAGTGATCAGGTCCATCTATCAGATTATGGGAATGATATTCTTCTAGAAACACTGAAAGGGGCTATCCTTAAATTTTTGACTACTGAGGAATTTGTTTTTCCCTGAACAGGTTATAATTATGTGCTAAATTTTGTATTGTGACTGTAGGTTTAGAATTTATTTTGTAAATAAGTTGGACTCGGTTGATAAGGGTAGGGTGACGCTTTCCCCCACTTGGTGGCGGAGGTCATGACCATAAAATCATGGTCATGACCTTGTGGCCATTGCGCGTCACCTCGAATTAAATCTTGACAACTGGTTACCCAGGGTCAAGTGCTATTTTCAATAACTTTGTTGATTCACTGGATAATGTGAATTTGTATATAATTCATTGATCTATAACTGTTGCTGTGGAAACTGTATTTTGATGCAAATATTCAATCTCCATTTTGCAGGAGTTGTGTGCCTTATATTATTGCTGTATATACTACATAGATGTGTGCTACTTTGCCATGTGTGCAGCCTTTGTGTTAACTTTGCAATATTGATGCAACATGTGCGGGAGTTATTTCCCTTTCAATTGTTTTTATTTTGCTGGGGCTGCAGCGTACAAGCATTTGTTGGCAGCCCCACCTTTTGGATTTATGATTCACAGCCGAGTCCAACAGTGCCAATACTTTCATTTAATAATTAATAAAAGTAAACTTTATACTTGTTTTTGATTATAATGGAAAAATAAAACAAATGTCACGACAAAAAATACATGTACAGAACATGCCTATATTAAGGCATCACAATACTTTCACTCATGAAACTTGCACAAATAATGCACGAGTATAGTTAAAATACCATTTATGTCATTCATGAAACATGCACAATTAAAACTTAGTTGTAAAGCAAAGTGGACATATCAATAACACGAGCTTACATGTACATGCATTAATCAGATAGTCATGAAACTTTCTCCCATACACTACATTCTTATCAGGCAGCCATATTTTTGGAGTCTTGTTGTTTTTTGGGTTTTCTCTGATAAATCATCCGTGTATTTGAAAAAAAACAATTAGGTATTCGAGGGTCGGAATTCCGAAAACAAGCAAAAAAAAAAAGAAGAGAAAACTGTTTTAACGCACAAAAACGGATGTCTCCCCTTTCTATCTTTGCCAAAATATCATAAGTTCAACCTTGAGGTCAAAAGGTCAAAGTCACAATGACATATATTGTACGTCAAATTGTTTAACAATAATACATCGACATTCTTAATATCAAAGCCCTATTTCAAAGAAAAAACAGTTATGGCCTTGTAGGCTTTCATGAAAAATTAGCATTTATCTGACCTTGAAGTCACAGGTCAACGTCATTAAGATTTGCGAAACACTGGTCCCATGATGACCCATCGTCAAATATCAAAACCCTATGTCAAAGGATAAAAAAGTATATAGAGCCCAAACATGTTTTGCATGTAAAATAATCATTAATGTGACCTTGAGATCAAAGTTCAAAGGTCATTCTAGTACATGTTTTGTACGCAACTCATTGTCTTATGATGAGACATCTTTATGTCAAATATCAAAGCCTATGTAAAAAAATAAAAAAAATATAGCCTGGACACTTTGCATATACAATTAGTAAAATTTCACCTTGAGGTCAAACTCAAGGTTAAAATGATTTATTACGTAATGTGGTTTCTCATGGACCTAAATTCAGGGAACTGCAACGTATAAATTGGAATCACAACTTTAAGATCATCATGGACGCTGTGGAGGAATATGCTAGAGCTTGGATAAAGAGGGAAAAGGACCAAGAACCAGAGCTTGAATCACTGTCGGACTGGGTAAGGACTATCCGATCTCTTGTACGAAGCCGAATAGACAAACTTCGCAAATGTGTGAACCCCCGGCCTTCTTCTGTATTTAGAGATCGTGTAGCTCTCAATTGTCTCTCTTCCTTACATGACAGGTATGTTGTCACGCCAGCAGACAATTCGACCGTTTTATATGTGTCCCAACAGTACTGACGAAATCAAATAGGGGTCTGGCAAATAAAATAAAGTAATACGAAGAGATACCACCGCTTCACATTGGATACTATAATGATTAAAAAAACTGAAGTCCAATTATCTCCGCTGAATGATATCAAACAACAATAAAAATTCTTCATACACAAATCAATACGGTGTTCTTTCTTCATGGAAAGTTTTATCAAAATCCTTCAAGTCGTTTAGGAGATCTTGCGCTTACAAGATCTCTCATTAAACACTGTATTAAAATTCCAATTATCTCCCTGAATGATATCCAATGCAAATTCTTTATGCACATCACCATACTTCCTTCAGTTGAATTTCATAAAAATCTATTTTGCTGTTAAGGAGGCGCTAATACAAGCTTAGGATATGTGTACAGACGCACGGACAGACGGACAAACAAATAGGGTGATTCTTTTGTAACCCCAAACTTTATTTGCAGGAGTTATAAATAACAGCTTCCATTTTAAAAAGGGAATTTGTATTTTATTCCCTTTTGAAGCTGCTGACACCAAACGACATTATTCACTATAATGTCGTAATTTATAGAGTTTTCCTCTTCTTCACTATGAATAAATTCGAACTTTGAGGTGAAGTATGCATTTATTTTTTAAGTATGGTAAATATTTGGTTTTAAGACCAAATAAATTGTTCAAATAATAACAAAAAGACATAATTTACGTATCAAATAGATCGTTAGAAATCAATACAGAAACATAAAATGATGAATTGAGTTATTAAAATCGTCAAATTGGTCCTAAGACCAAAACCAATGTAACGAATTAACCGTATTCAAAACCGTTTAAATTTGGTCCAAAGACCAAAACATATTATATTACTTCAGAATACAAACACACACACATATAAGTTGTAAATTTGGTCTTTAGACCAAACAATTTTGAGTCTGGTGTAATATTGGTCTTAAGACCAATAACAGCTAGTTGAAAATAATTGATGCTAGTCTTAACTTGTATTCGTCTACACAAAACTATACATTAAACATTGAAACATAAAAATAATTCATTCAAAACAAACATTTGGTCTAAAGACCAAACTATATAAGGAACTATAAACATTAAATAGTGTCAACATCAATAACATAATAAAGATTAGAGACTTTATATAAATGAACAAATCATCAACTTTTATTTGGTCTAAAGACCAAAATTGAAAATTTATAAAACAAACAGAAACAGTAAATGCCATACATATTTGGTCGAAAGACCAATTTTTTACTTGCATTCTGAATCAAACATTATAGAATGGACTGTATAGATTTAAAATTGCCCTTAAAAATTTGTTTGCATACAATAATTAAACAAATTCTAATAAACAATTAATTATAGCATGACGTTGCTGTGAGAACATGTTTTGATAAAACAAAGCTAGTATGAAAATGAATGTTTTCATTCCAGATTGCTAAAAATGCATTATGATTAAAATAATATATAAAAAATATATACTGACATAGAATGTTATACAGGAAAAGAGTTTGTAAAATATACCAAAACATCAAATACAAATAATGTTTCTTCAACCTTGAGTCGATGAAATATCCAAAAACATATGATGACACTATCTTCCTCCTGGATGGTTGTTGATGCCGATCTGACCTTTTCTTTGCTTTGGTCTGAGCTCTCTTTTCTGAAAAAGGATATAATCTTATGACATAAATATTGGTCAAGATTATAAAAAAGGCAATGAAGAAGGAATGTGTCCCCACTAGGCTCCAAACACATGAAACAGGAAGTAGAAGTCCGACAGATCTAAAAGTCGCTTAGGACGTACAGTTTGTCATACTGAACCATCCTACCAGTTTTTAAATTATTCTCATGTACAGTTTCTTTAAGACTAAGACAAGCTTAGCGAAAAGTTTCATGTAAATTTTCAAATCAACTGAGTCCGAAACATGAAGAAGTCCATCAGATCTGAAAGTCGCTTAGGACATACATTTAGTCATAATCGAACCATCATGCCAAATATCAAGCTATTCTCATGTACGGTTTCTGAGAAAAGCTTGACTGAAATTCGTACAGACGGACGAGCCAGAATAAAATTCAATAACCCTCAACATGTGCTTGATTGGCTTTTTTTACATGATTAACTCTGTCTCGGTTCAAAATGTATTTATATTCATTTTCTGTTTAGAAGAGTTTCAACTGTTCACAACTAACATATCTCACCTTTAGTTTGTTCTTTTGGTAGATTTTTCTTTCTTTGTTGTTTGTTCCGCGGTCGGACCTCTATCTAAAACACATTACAGAAATAAAAAAATCCCAAATAAAAACAAGAGACTCTTCCGGAGGAACCGAGTTCACACTCGTTTCAAATCGAGTTCACGGTGCTAGTTATGTGTTTTTTTTTTGTTGTTGTGTGGTTTGGTTCGTTGTGATGATTTTATTTTTTTTTTGTTTACCGATTTTGTCTTTGTCTTTTCGGAAAAATGATGTTTGATTACCCCTTTGGTACACCTTTGGTTCTTTTATATACATAATCAATACATGTAGTTTTTATTTAAACGATAACAAGTATTAAAATATTACAAATAAAAAAGAAAACGTTTTAACAAAAGTAATCCACTATGTAATTTTTGTTGGGTTTTTTTTTCAATTGAGAACGCATATAGAGGTCATGGGCGTAAATCATGTAAATGAATAAAGCGGGGAGCATAAATGTCAAACCTACCGTACAGTCTTCTCGTTCCCTTTCTAGCAGTCGTCTTATCTCAGGAGGAATATCTTGGCTATTTCTCTCAGGAGATGAATTTATTATCTGCTTTGGCAACTGGGGTAATATCCATTTTGCTTTGGATAAAACATGCCGTTTTCTATAAGCTATGTCATTTTTTATTTTCAATAAGTGTTCCAAAAAGTTAGACCACCATTTTCTTTCTGTGTGTTCTACTTGGTCGGTAAATAGACATTGCCACTGGGGAAGTTTGGTTTTCATTCTTTCGAGGTTTAACTTGTCAAAACTTGGATGCAATATTTTTGGTATTCCCTTGGGCAAATTGTTTGGGTTTAGCATTCCATTTTCGTCGAATTTCCAATTGCTACTTTCCAATGCTTTGTACTCCATCTTTACTTTATTGGTAACCGAATCTTTTGAAAATTTATAATGTAGAGGCAATGTATGCTTTCTTATTTCATTTATATGAGGTGTAAGCCATGATCTTATATCATACAATGTCTCTATTTCCTTGTTGTTTTGTAACAGTCCTTTCAGTCTTGGCAATGTTTCTGCATCATTCCTTCGTAAACGTTCGGCAATTTTGCTAAAGGCGGCATCAATGTCTTCGTGAGTGTGGCCTACAGGTAAGAATGATAAATGTACCTACAACAAGATTGCAATCGCTATATAATGATGTTGACAAAACTATTCAAATATTTTTTTTATCTGTTTCTGATTTTGGTAACCATTTTATTGACACTTTATATTTTAGTTTTAAAGCAGAGATCGACATTCAGATGTTATATGCCTACCTAAGGCACGAAAAAAAAATCTTTTTAGTCTAAATAGTAATTTAATGCCACTGTTGTTCGACTGTTTAAAACAGGTGTCAACATCAAGCACTTTGGCCTTTCATAGATTGAAGCATTTTCTTGATTAATAAATAATGATGTAAGTCTATGAAATCCTCTGGTCAAACATCTATTGGCATCCAGCATGTCCAGTGAAGTTCATTGACCACAAATGCTATGTTATGAAGATCATGTTACACTTGAACCAGTTTACATTGAAATAATTTATTTGAAATTCGAGCCCAGGCCTGTAACTCTTATCTTATTAGTTTTCATGCGAGAGGTACTGATTAAACACAGAGCATTGAGATAAGACCTAGTAATGAGAGATTAACTACGCTTGATTTTCATAGGGAATATATTATTAAACCTTGTAATATGTTTTAACATAAAGGTATAAATTAAAATGGACTTAAATAAAAAAAAACAAGGGGTCCAATTAGTCGTGCTAAGGATACCCCAGTCGACCATTCACACAATAGGAAGTAGATGCCTGACTGACCTGGAAGGGAGAGGCACATACAAATCATGCTAAAGCTGTATACCATATTTGAAATCAATCCCTTCAGTAATAGCCAGGAAATCTGTTACGAAAAATTGTCTATTTTGATCCCTTAAAAAAGTCTAAGTCGGCTCAGAAAACAGAAAGCAGATGCGCGACTGACATGGAAAGAGGGGACACGACGGTACAACTCATCACGCTAAAGCTGCATACCAAATTTGAAATCAACCCCTCAGTAGAAGCCGAAAAATCTAATCAAAAGTTTGTTACGGACAGACAGACGGACAAGGTGATTGCAATATAGCCCCCTCTCTTACGAGTGGGGGTATAATTAATTTAACTTACTAGTAATTTGATAAGGTAATATGGACAAATATTAAAAATCCAGGTTGATTTAGTCGGATAAAAGCAAATTCCAGGTTCCGAGGCTCATACTCCTCCCAAAATACAGTGTAATTATGACGGAAATCAGTCAAATATGACTCGACAGTTGCTGGTATACAGCAATATTAAGCAATCTTTATCATAAAAGTTAAACTAAAAACACACGTACCTCATCGAAGATTTTCATATGAACAAAAAGCTGACATAAGGCTAACATGTATCGATTCTTATTCTCTCTCCAACAATTGTCTGCTTGTAAGTACAAAACTGGTGGTAATTTGTTATTCTGCAACAGACGAAACACTAATAAGGAGACAAAAAAGGTTAGTTAGTTAGTTAGTTATTGCTTTACTCCCAAGCAGCGCGATTTCGGCTATATCCGGGAGATGAACATGAAAGTGGTGACACAATGAACATGAAATGATGATGAAGTGGAGGAAATGGGGACACAAGGCCAATCGGATAGGAAAGTTTTGACTGCCACTGGAAAAAGGAGTGATGGGTAGGGACGGGAAATTTTGCCTCCTGCATGGGGATACTACGGGTCCTACTCTTACCGAGACCTGCAGCAGGGTTCTTTAACGTGCGAGGAACGTGATAGTTTTCCCAACACGGTGCACCACTATGGTTTGCGGTCAGGTTTTCCGCATTATCGCCTGACGACCCCGCATCTCTCGATGTCAGGGCTGCCCCATTCAACCACCTGGGGCACACATCCCAGTCGCTTTGTGGGCAAAGGGGCCTGACCCCGATGTCAGGTTTCTGAGCGCTCTTTAGTGGACTTTTACCGACAAGCTAAGCGCTGCTGCGGGCCTATTCGCCTCCCGGGCCCCGCACGGGACGAGACAACAAAGGGGTCATATCGAAAACATTATAACTGTTTTTCTTTGTTTGCTTAAAGATCTTGATAAAAGCTGACATTTATTCACCAGCTTGGTCACTGAATGGTCAATTGTTTCGGGGTTCTTCATTTAAACCTTACCACAGGGACGGAAAAAATTGGTTTCGCCTAACTTTTTGAATAAAATTAATCTAGAATAATATTAAGACCTAATTAAATTTGGTGTGAACAAATATTTCTAGGGTGTGCTATAGCAAGCAGGAACTTTTTACTCTTCCGGAGCACTTGAGTTCACTCTCGTTACGACTGGAGTTCGCGTTGTTGATTGATATTCAGTGATTGTTTTACATGCTGCCTGTTTTTGTCCCGTTCTTGTTGGTGTTTTTTGTCTCTGCCCGTTCGGACTTTTGACATTCGGATACTCCATTGGAACCTCTGCCTCTTTCAATTGTTTTGTGCTTTCATGCCATGTGTTTCTTCGTGTTGTTCTCATTTGTGCTAACTGGTTTTTACTTTGTCCTTTCTGACTTTTGACATTCAAATGCCCACTCCTAAATATGATGTTCTGATTTTAACCTGTCCCCATGCAACCCATAAAAGTAAATGATTACTCTCTAAAACCAAACTGTGGTAGAATTTATTTCAAACTGTTTAAAGCGTTTAGTTACTGTATTAATGTAAAGTACTTATAAATCTTACCATTGCTTTCGAAATTTCGTACAGAATTAATAAGATGATGTTCATTGTTAAGTTTGAGTCGTGGGCGTATTGGTTCCAGTCCAAAAATGTGAAAAATTTGTTTTGTCCATGAGCTAAAACTCCTGTTACATGAGTGGCTAATTTGTCAACCGGATTCATAGCCTAAAATAAATATCATTTTATTTAGTAATTTATAAAGTTATGTTATATATTGTGGATAAAACACCGGTAGTAAAATCAATATGAAAAGAATGCATTTTAATCTGCAAACTAAAAATGTGATATCAATTTATCAAAGGATATGTTTCATATAGAAAATGAATCCATGCTAATTATTCTCTCCGTCTGTTGGTTGCACACTTAATCTATTTTCTTTTGTATTGGCGTGCCGCTGGCACCTCGGGATCATTTCATATCATATTTTGAAAAATCTTAAATACACGTTTTTGCAGGAAGTTTCATATACATAGGGGTTGTGCCACCTTAGCAGTTTTTAAAGAATAAAGATATTGATGCACCTCCTGAAGTTGTATATCGTAAAAATATATGTCACTTAATTCGGTTTAATTAGATAAGGATGGTGTCAAAAATAGACCGCCAGCTGGGTTTTTCACTAATAAATGCAGATGTCAAGTACTAACTGGATTCTGATTAAATACTAAATCACATCATTCCATCTAAACAGTCATACCCTATGAGCATATTATGTTCATCCAATTTAATAGCTTATTCCAGCCTCATCATATTATTGGTGTGACCTTTTTTGTTTTTGTCTTCTTCTTAAGGACTGTTGGAATAATTAATTGTAATGCTTGTCATGGAGTTATGATATAAATCAAGGCCTTCTAATACAAATTATAGTTATAG
The DNA here is from genome assembly GCA_963971305.1 of Arcuatula senhousia. Classification (NCBI taxonomy): domain Eukaryota; kingdom Metazoa; phylum Mollusca; class Bivalvia; order Mytilida; family Mytilidae; genus Arcuatula; species Arcuatula senhousia. Next base: position 29,755,300 of record OZ020307.1, on the reverse strand, counting down.
AAGGCCCTGTATAAATATAATAACCCCATCTTGTAATACACTCCCCATTCACTAATTAAACTAAAGGTAACTAAAATATAAAAGATGAATCGAAAATAAATAGGAAACACATATATCATTTCCTTTGGCCTTTAAAATTCTAATGTTAAATTTGTACTTTACCTTCGCCATCCGTCCAACTAAGTGTGGCAAATTTGTTTTAGCTGAAAATAAAACAATGCTTTGTAACGTAGACTAAATAAAATCTGCAAATCTCTGCAAGATACGACCAGAATTCTGAAATTACTGGTTCAAAGGGTAATATTTGAAAATGGTGAAATTTCTGGAGTTTTGATAAATAAATTGCCTATTGAATTTTGAAAAGTAATTCTATATTTAGTAGTGAGTTGCAAAACTGGCTTAAAAACTTCTTTGAAAAAAATCGACATTGCCAAATTTCCTACATCTATTGTGTATAGATTTGTACCTTTAAAATGCATTAATTTATTTTTAAAAAAATGATATTATGCACATGAATAATTACATACACTGATCCATTCCATCGATGATCAGGCTTAAGAAATGTGATGGTGATGTTTTTGCCTCATTTCTTTTATTGTAGTAATATTTTCTTTCCATCCTGAAGACAGAAATACACATTCATTGTTTTTTTAACATTTATATATATCAATTGCATTAGTCGTTTCAATTTTGCTGTACTATGTTTACTTGAAACATGTTATAATAAACTATATAAACTTAAAGTAGATATAGGAAGCAAATACTGACGTTGTCCGACGGCTTGTAAAAAATTACTTTCACCTGGTCCAGAAAAAAATGTTAGAGGTCGACAATTTAACTTGAAGTGGGGGGGGGGGTCTTGTTTTTTTTTCTAAAAAAATATTCTAGGTCTGATTTTTAATGAAAAAAAAGGTGAAGAAAAAAAATATTCTTGAGAAAGATTTCTGCCATATAAATAAATGCTAATATTGATAAAAAAAAATATTCTGTCGCGACGCTTTTAAGAAATAGAATAAAATTTCTGGCCAAAACCCCCCATTCAAGTTAAATGGTCGGTCCCTTATCGTTTTTAATTTTTATATTTATTGATTCTTATTCAACAATATTTTGCTGTTTATTTATAATACATCGTCCGACATGCCCCATGATGGCTAATTATACAGAATCACAAAGCATGGAATCTATTATTCATTATCAAGCATAATGAGGCTAGTAGAGAGGCATTTGAGGTTAACACATTTATAAAACCAACGTGTAGTTTTGTCGGGCACAGTTTGCAGCAGTTCCCACGATATCAGTATCAAAATATTGTGGTGGGAACGCGTATGTTTTTCAAATAAATAGGAAGGGGTTGGGTGGTCGTATAGGTGATGCTATTAAATGGTTAGAATGACAGGAAATTCAACCTATCAGGTGATAAAATTAGAAAGAAGTGTATCGTAGGTTACAAACGTTAGCGATTGCATCGTTTGCACAAACGCCGTCAGCGCGGCGGACAGTAGTTGGTAGAAAGAAATATAAAATTTGTCCATGTCCCAAAATATGAGAAACAATCCTCATTAATTAAGTAGTAGGAAATTAAGGTTTTCTTATGCCAGGTATACTACACCACTTACATCTGCATTTTATTATGTTCAGCTCTCTCTTTTCTTAATTTTTCTTTCAAAATAGGATCGTGTGTAGTTTCTATTTGTCTTTCCAAACTTGTACAAGTTGTGCACTTGGAGAAGGAATTTGTCTACAATAAAAAAAAGAGAGAATAAATATATTTAGTTGAAAAGAAAAATACCACATGGTATTTATCATTTATCAACTTTTTATCCACAACTAAAATTGTCAGGAAATTAAATTTTGTATTTGAATATAAAAATATTTTATGTTTTATGAAAATGCTGGCAGTTTTCTAAATTACTGCTTGTTATGTGAGCTGTTTCCGTACACTTATTCCACATGCATCTCATTATTTTCTATACTTCAAAAAAGTATTTTTGTTTCATTAGCAGCGCCATGTAAAAAGCTTAAAGGACAATGTGCAATTAAACTTGGGAAAAGTGTCAAATATCCATATTTTTTTTTAAAATAAGATATATTTATAGGTACAATCATGACATTTTTTTTCTTTCTGTCTTTAGAAATTCCGAGAAATTTTCAAAAAAACTCGTATGATCGGGTTCGTTGTACTCATATTTTAATGTATACATTCATTATTATAGGAAATAATATAATACTGAAACATAGATATCTACCTGCTTAATTTTCAAAAATGGGAAATGCTTCTTCCACATCTTATAGAATGCTGATGGCATAAGAATCGGGTCATTAATCTCAGACTTATCTTCCTTGTACCTCAAATAAATAGAACACTGTCTTGTCCGATATGGTAACAGTTTTACATTACTATCTGGCATTCGGTCTGCATAAAAAGTGGCATAGTCTTCTAACCAATTAAGTGCTAATATCATTTTCAGACTCAGGCTTCTATACCTATCATTCAGGCAAAATCGCGCTCCTTTCATATACTTTTTTCTTGTTTTATAGTAGAAATTTTTGCTTAGTCCATAGAGTCCAATTAATGCTTTGGAACACACCGTTTTCCCATCTTGTATCCTAAAATTCATTGGGAAGTTCTTAGAAGTGTCTGAGAACTTGTTAAGCAGCCACTGTGTGCGTCCATTAGCGGTCTTTGACCAAAATTGCAAGCGCATATTTTTAGCATCTCGTATTGAAAATTTGAAAAGACATTGTCTATGGCAACAATTTTTAAACCTCTTGAAATTTTCTTGAATGCAAGTCACTCTTGTATGTTTTGACAAAAGACGACTTTTTCCTGGATCTACAAAATAAAAAAGAACAGTAATATGGTGGATCTTCAAGTTGTTATTTCGTTGGACATGACACTTTTTTCAAATGATGATTTATGTCATACATAATATGATTGTTATATTTTTGCATATATTATGTCTATAAGGTGTATTGCGTATTAAGTAAGGTTATTATAAATAAATTGTAATCTTTACATATACAGATTTAATAGCTTACTCAAAAAGTTGATCTGGTGAGAATTTGGTCTTGGTCTTAAAATGTCTTGTTTAAGGGAGTACGAGCCTGAATTTTTTTGTAATTTAAAGTTATTAAAATAGATAATTTGAAAAGAATGGCTCAAAATAGCTAGACTTTATGAAAAAAGTTTTCAAAAACATACAGCCGTTTTCAAAATATAATCACCTAAAATATGGCGGGAAAAAATTCTCTAGATTTTTCATTGGAAATACTTGTACATAGAAAATTCTTCTCCTCTTTTATTAACATAGAAACTATAATTGAAATTTGTTGAAATTTTTAAAAGATGTTTATTAGGACCTTTTCTAACTAGTTCCGAAGAAATATTAAAAAACATGTTGGAAAATTTTTAAGGCATTTGAATGGATAAAAGCTGAGAATCCCGAAAACGTTAAATTTCTGAGGCTCGTACTCCCTTAAAAATAATCGTTTAGGTCTGTAGTGTTAGAAGTTTTTTTTTTCATATTTTCTATGTCAATTTGTTAATATTCATATACGTGAATGTATGTGTATGTCATTGTCATTGTTTTGTACTGTATGCCATGACTGTCCTAGTCTTACGTTGCATTAATAAACAATATAAATATTTTAAATTTTATATTATATTAGTTTTAACACGTTTCTTTATCCTGGAATGGGAAACAAGCGCCTAATGCTTCTATAAGTCCCTTTCCATTTGACAGTGTGCTAGTGTGGCCTGTGTAGCGGTCCCATTGAGCCTACTCTAAAAATGGTATTTAACGTGCAAAGGCCATTGGGTCTTGTCAGAATTGTTTAAAAAACATATAAAAACTAAATACATCTGGTGATATTTTTGCGTTAAATGACATATTCTGATTCTGACACAATTTAACAGTTTTATAACCGAAATATTCTACTTACTTCCTCTATCTTCACTTGAACATTGTATACTTGGGGCTGAGAAATGGGCTTTTACAAAATGATAGTCATCATTGTCAAGTTCCATTGTTCTTGACTCATCATCATTGTTTGACAGCGTTGATTGTTTTTGGGAATGAAATTCACCATTAAATGCTGGGGAAATTGGTCCATTTAGTTCGAATAAACTAGACTGAAAACTATTGATTGGTGTTGCGTTTTCTTCGTCGCTTACATTTTCCAAATCCATACTCTCTGATTGAATGTTAAAAGTTCTTTGTCTCTTTATAGGTGTGCTAGTTTTATGATGACGTTTTCCCGAGTCTTCAACCTGGTAATTTGATAGATCAAAGTAATCATTAAAACTGTTATCTTGTTCTGATAATGAATTTACTCTATGTCTATCATGTCTACAAGCAGCCTCGAATCGATAACTGTTTCCACCAAGCAGATTGATACATGTACTTTGGTTACTTTGGTTATTTAACGATTGTCCCAAGTTATTGTCATTTGAATCCTCCAACATCAAAGATTCTCCTAGGTTTAAAAAACCTCCGGTATCAACTAATGAATCGCCTAAGCATAAAGAACCTGTGGTCGAAGTATTTATTAACGAATCTCCTAAATTAATTGAATCGCCAAGATTAGTTGTATTTTCAAATACATCCTGCTTAACACCAATTTCTTCTAGTGGAACATTCACAATAGGGTTTTGTCGAGAAAATGTTTTTAACTGTGTCTAAAAGAAAAATAGAACAAGGTTATAAAGTATGAAGTATTTTATTAAGCCAATCATGGGCCCGCTAGGGCATCTATAATCAAATTTGACACATACAATGTATAATATCAAACTCTTTCACTCACACTTTCTCTAATTCACTTTTGTACCTCTCACACTGATTGAAATAATTTGTTTTTACAATAAAATAAAAGTAACAAGACAAAATTGGGTGCTGTGTGAAGAGGAGAGTCACAATACATAGATCTATGTGAAAAAAAACCCAAAAAATCATTATCAACAACATGTATAAAAACATACGTATGTAATACCAGTGTAATTATGTTTTACAGAAATCTGGCATTTATAGTTTAATAAATAATACAATACACTAAATGTAAAATAGGACTTTTAACCTAAATTAATTAATATTTATAACTATGATAACACACAGTCTTTTATAAATATATTCTTCATGCTTGTAAGGACTTATAACCTTTCCTATATGTAAGGGTTTTTATTTATCGATCTTAGAATTATGAAATGTGTGATTCTTTCTAATCTCAAAACATGTTTGTAAAAATATGCTTAGTTTATTGAGAACATAAAAGTCTTCGTTATTAATTAACCAAATGAGTTTATTTTGTTTATTAAGGTTTGAAAAGTTTTTATATAATATTGATACGTTCTTTAAAAAAAATCTTCTCTCTGTGTGTTATATAGTGGACAACTCATCTTCAACCTGATTTAAATTGCAATATTGGCATATTCTGTCTTCCCTTTCGAGCATTTTATAAAATTATAAGGTTAAAATTCTACGTCTCCCATGACCTAAGATTATCTAGCTTCATAATCAATCAGTTGGCTAGTCACTTAATATATATTCCGATATCTAGACTACATGTAGCGAACCTGTCCTACATCATTAGACATGTAGTACATGTAGTAGGAAAATTCGCAAGTTATTTATTACTATTAAATGAAGTTTTCTAGACCTACTAAATACAATTTAAAACAAAGTTCCGGACAAAACATTTTGCAATGAAATGTCTAAAATTATAATACATACTTTTTATCTAATCCATCTAAATGTCTTATAAGTTTTATATAGCCTATCTAACATTTCCACAGAAATGACACTTTTTTAAAAATTAATGCCTGGAGAGGAAACATCTTTATAAACATATATACTTATAAGATTGGGTTATTTAAAATTTTACTCATTCTTAGGAATGATAAATGCAAATTATTAATCTGTCAGCCATGTTTACAATTTTTAATACTCCGGTTAAGTGAGGTATAAGAAATTGTAAGTACAGATAAGAGTTTGTAAAAGCAGAATAAATTTTGCAACTGCGTGCAGGGAATTAAAATATTGTAAGATGTTTAAATTTATTCATTGTCGAACTTAGAGTTTCCCTTTGAAACCAATAAAAAGAAACTTGTAATTGAGGGGGTGGTATTTTCCAGCTTTCCATAGGTAATGTATGGATTTGAATCATAATATATGACAAACGTATAGTAATATTATGCTATTCTAGCAAGTATAAAAATTCTATGAGCTTCAATATCTAACATAAATTAAGATTGTTCCGTAGTTGCAAATACGGGATTTGCCTTCCAGTTCAATATCTTCGTAATATTTGTTATTTTAAAAGGAACAAGCTGCAATCTGAGTATCAGAGGTAGGTTCAAAATAAAACATGGGGTGGCATGTGCTATGTATATCCCACTCAACTTTTCTGAAAACAGGAAGTAGATGACCGCCTGACCTGGAAATGGGAGGTACAGTACAACTCAGTCATTTTGCATAAGCTCTGTACCAACCTTTCACCCTAGCTTTTATATTCATGTATTGCTAAATGTAGAATTCTGTGACATACAACTTAACATATCAACGTTTGTTTCCGGAACCCTTTTTGATTAAATATTTGCATACTTTTTTGTTATCAATTATAATTTGAGATAAAAAAGAAAGAATAAAAAACATTTACATCTTTATAAACCAAGCGTAATAAATTCACTTCTCCATTTTTCCATGGTAATAAAGAAAAACAGCAGTAATGTAGTTTTCTTCTTAAAATTGTTAAAAGTTAACTGTGGGAATTATATCTACATGCAATAAATATAGAATACTTACACATTTTTTCGATCTGTTTTCCTCTTCCATGCAAAATAAACACGGAAAAGTGATTATTAGATACCAGATACAGAAATTCTCGAGAAACATCTTTGTTGTCCAAAAGTTTTATCATGGTAATGTCTGTGAAATAAAATCAACCATGCAATGCCATGTATCCTGCTGGGCTCAACATCAGTAAGATGCCAAAAATGTCATATGTTAATTAGGGGATAGTTGTTTATTTAGCTAGGTTTATCAGGGGCACGATATTTAAAAAGAACACCGAATGTAGAAATATAACAGTCATACATGTACATATGTAAGTGAACATGTCGGAAATTATTAAATGGAAGATTGTTGTACAAAAAGGAAAGATTTTTGTAGAAGAAAACGGAGGTTCTTTTGGATGTGTGAAAGTTATTGGAACATCAAAGGAATATGGTGTAGTAAAGGTTTGTTATTCTAATTGTATTTATTTTCCGTTTACTATAAAACCCATAAAACCTATAAACGATTTTCATCAAATTAAAATAATAAATACATTTTGATTTTGTAATTGCCGCTCTTTTATTTATGCTGTTTACACCTTATCATTCATGTAAATACTATTGTATACAAGAACAATAATAACTTTGTTAGATCTATATTATTTTAATAAAATGATTTCCAGTACATGAGTTAAACTTTCCGTTTTAATTTACTAAGCTTATTTCTTGTCCTAGTGTGATTTAATGCAGTTTTTAAATTGATCATTTAGGTTACCTATACAAATGGTTTGGAAAGAAAATACTGCTTACGAAATCTTCTTGATGGAAATGGATTCGGACCATACATTACCTCCCTCTCAGTGTTCATACAAAAATGGGATACTTTAACAAGTAAGTACTATTTTAATTTAACAACGATTTACGATCTTGGATGTATCAGTTTTTAGTTTGGATTCCCTTTGTACATGTACTTTTTGGCCGGATTTCACGGAGTGAAAAATCAGAGTTATAAAATGGGGAATATCGGGCAGATGGGAAGAAATTTGCGTAACAGTTTTCTCATCAACTACTTATAACGACCACTTGATATTTGGTATACATCATTCACTGGGGTGGGCCGGGTCCAATAACGTGGGATTCGATTTCAGATCTGTCGCTCACCTACTTCCTGTTTAACGAACTCCGGCCATTTTCGACTTTGACAGATTTTCTTTCAATACTTTTGGTTTGATAACGTTGTAGACTTGCTACAATTTTTTTTTGGACCCCCCAATCTCAACAACAAAATTTAAGATATGTAAAAGTTTTTTTTTTACCAAAACGTTAATCACCATTGACTACATTGTACTTTTATATATCAATATAAGTAACAGTCTATGTAAAAAGTTGGTTTCAGAGAGAAGGGGGTTGATTTTGGCCGCATTTCACTGAGTGAAAATTGGGGTTATAAAATGGCGGGCGGGCGGTGAAAAATTTTTCAACTTTTTTCTCGGCAACTACTTTTTCATAACCCCTTAATATTTGGTATACAGTATCAGCATGGGTCCCATAATGTGAGATTCAATTTCAGGTCTGTCGGCCACCTACTTCCTGTTTAACGAAATTTTTTACTTTGACGACTTTTTGAAAAAAAGTTGATATAAATGACCAAACTTCAAGCCCCTGTGTTCCAGATGGAATGTATTCATGCCCATTGTTTCTCTAAAATCAGTAAAAAATATCTGCTAAAAGGAAGTTTACACTTATTCAAATGTAAAATCTAGTTAGAATGCTGTTATTGTATCAAAATGAATGCATTTGAGCAAAAAGCTCACAAAAAATCCAAACCCATCAAAAATCTATATAGCTCACATGGTCATATTTACTAGAATAATACAATGGAACCCGCTTCATCAGTGGCTTTGGCTATCTCAAAGTTCCATAACCTTGGACAATACACCCCTCAATATGAGATAAAGATAATAAGTACAGACCACAAGATTATACACTATGTGGTAATGGATTAATTAATTTACTTGCATTATCACTGTCCAGATGTTTATATATGCTTATATATTTAGGCACTGTGATTTATTCTTAACAAACATTAAACATGTTTAAATCTGGGAATTCTTCATGAAATACTGAGAATACATTTTTTGATAGTAAAATTGGCAGCATGTAATTTTGACCCCCCCTAAATTAGACTGGAGAAAAAAATGACCCCCCCCCCAAATCGAGACATACAAATATTTTTGACCCCCCTAAAATTTTACAGCCCCCCCCAGCTGATAAATAATGACCGTTCCCTTAATAACGATTACCCTCTGATTGCTTGGATTATTGTATCAGCATCAAGCATTGACCAGATCATATTACACCTCATCATTGGCACATGGTGCTTATCTAAATTTGATCAGTAAATCTGTCAGTCTTCATTATCTTAATGAGATTTTAATCTGGTATACTAACATATGTTGTCTCTAATAGTATGATTTTTATATACCCCCTTAACAGTTAAAAAAGTTAGAAAGGGACTTGTAGCAAGTCTATTTTGGTCGTTTTAATTTAAATGCTGATTATAAGAGGTTATTCCTTGAAATATGGATAATTAACTTTTGGTATTTAATATATTTTGATATTTTTTTCTCTGTTGTTACTTTCTTTTTTTTTAAACATAACATTCAAGTAAATTTTCAGTTCAAGTGTACATGTACATGCTTGTTGGCTGAATAAAAAGTAAAACTGAAAAAAAATGATATAATTTAAAAAGGGAATGTAACTTCCTAAAGGATAAGCACAAGCTCGTTTTATAAATGGTCTTAGGGACTGAACATTTAACTGAAAGTGGGGGGGGGGGCTTGTTTTTTTGTTTTGGGCAGATTTTTTTTCTGCACAAAGCGCTAAAAATATTTATTTTTTTAAAATGCGTCGCAACAGCATTTTTATTTTTTGAACGCGTCGCAACAAAATATTTTTTTATTATATTAAAGCATTATTTTATATTACAGAAATCCTTCTTCAGAATATTTTTTTCTTACCCTCTTCTGCCAAAATATGTTTTTCATCAAAAGTCATGTTCAATTTTAAGCAAAAAACCAAGCCCCCCTTCAAGTTAAATGGTCGGTTCCTTATTCATTTTCTAATATTACAATGTATTTGTATAATGAAAAATGATATGGAGACGCTCTCGAAGTATCTATGTACTTAAATATTTCATAAACTAAAATTAATTATATCCGTGCTTCGTCGAAGAGGGGGGTATACTGTTTTACTTAATTGTATCCGTTCGTAGTTCCGTCCTAAATTCCGTTTCCCTTTTTGTTTACTCATTACACATCCACCATAAGTCCTATGTTGTTCATATTTGGTGACAAGCTTTATATGGACATGATGCATAGTGGGATATGTGTTTAGGTCAATTGAACATCTACTTCCTGTTACCGATAACTACTTAAAGGTTTTCCGTCACACTTTAATTCAGTCTCGCTTTTTATCTGCTTACAATTTGGCATAGCTAGTTTAGATTGCTGATATTTGGTAACAAGCTTGATATGAATATGAAATATATTGTGAGACATATGTTGTTGGATCCATGGACACTAACTTCCTGTTTACCGAAAACTTTAAATTTTCCGTCGCACTTTGATTCTTTCCCATTTTTAAATTTGCAAATAGCTTGGCAACTATTATTCCTAGATTAATGATATTTAGTAACAAGCTTGATATGGATATCATGTATTGTGGGATACGTTTTTGGCTCCATTGGACATCTACTTCCTGTTTACCAAAAACTTTTAAAACAAATTATGTCCGACACTTTTCATTCACTTACATGTATAGCACAGCAACTTTTTCTCTTATGTTGCTTATAATTAGTAACAAGCTTGATATGGACATGATGTATTGTGAGATATATTTTTGAATCCATCAAACATTTCCTTCCTGCTTGCTGTAAAGTTTATATTGCATACTAGTAGTACATATAGTTGTAAAATCGGGGGTATCACTTGTGATCATTGGCTCACAGATTTCTTGTTTTAAATGTTTAAAACGCGATGAATCGAAACAATGCTCTCCTTTTTAAAGTTCCAAAATAAAAAAAAAGTTTGTCTGTGGGTTACACTAACTAGAATCGTTATATTTCACTCCCTGAAGTCGCTACATTAACTGGTTCTGCCGAAGTATACGAAGACACGAGGACGGAAAGGGCTTGGATTATTCGAGTCACACGTGCGTTTAGAGACATACGTATATTTTAAAGAAAAATGACGCTAGCGTATTTTCAGCTCATTGTTCTACAAACATATTGACTTTACCTTTCTCGCTCCTTTCGGGAGGGCATAAGTTTAAAAATCATCAGCAAACAATACATAGAAATGATTTTGATGAGAAACGGATAAAACTGTTAAACTGGCACTTGGTTTTGAATTCCGATGTTTTCTTATTCTTAGATATTTGTTTAATATAATATAAAAAAATGGTAACTAATAATATTCTTTCGTATTTAATAATGTTTAAACCAATGAAAACAAATTAAGAGTGAAAAGGTTCGATACAATACAATTATCTAATAAGTCATTAAAAACAATAAAAATATTACTTTAGTAAAAGGACAACTAAGTAGTTTATGATCATTTATGTTTATTTTGATCATAAGGGACGGACCATTTAACTTGGTTTTTTGTTTTGGCCAGAAAATTTTTTTCCGCGCAAAGTGCGGAAAAAATATTTATCTTGTGAATGCATCATGACAGAATTTTTATTTTTTGAAAGCGTCGTTTTATTCTAAGCATTATTTTATATGGCAGAAATTCTTCTTCAGAAATTTTTTTTCTTACCCTCTGCTGCCAAAATATTTTTTTCATCAAAAATCTATTAAACATTTTCAAAATATTTTTTTAGGAAAAAACCAAGCCCCCCCCCCCTTCAAGTTAAATGGTCGGTCCCTAATATGAAATTTATGTCCTATTTTTGTTGATTTCATTCACGCTCGCGGTGGATTGTTATTGTACAGATGTCATTACAATTTAAATAGAAAAAATGACAAATTTGTTTTTTTATAATCTTTTGTTAATAAATTAGCATTTTTGTTTCATAACATTAGATGTCATTTGCAATTTTAGCAAGCCTGAAGTCTGAAGTATTACAGAAAAAGAAACCCGCAGATGTAGATGAAGACAGAACACGATCGTTTGATTCATACAGTGGTAAGTGTTAAATAACAAAGGCAATTTAAATAATAACTTTTATTTGTCATTAAACATATGTACAGTTTGTGACAAAGACATACATATACAAATAAGAAAGCAAATATAAGATGACTACAAGAACATGATATAATATGCTATATATTGTATAAGTATAATAAAGGCAAATAACATATTAAATGACTTATGAAACTTCCGTCCTCAGTTCTAATGACTGTTTTAAAAAGAATCCTATCAACCTAATATGTTTAGAAGTTTTAGGGTTAAGCAAATAGACCAGTTTTTCTTCTTCTGTCATATTGAAAAATTCTCTATTATCAGCCTTAATAGAGTTGTAAAGATTTTCTCTCAACTTACTATTAATTTTACAATTTAAGATAAAATAATACTCGTCTTCAATACACTTACAAGATTTGCAAAGTCTATCTTGACGAGGAATTTTATAATAACGGACCTTTTCTATTTCAAGGCTGTGGTCACTGATACGCATTTTAGTGAAAATATTCCTAATTGAAAATAATGGTCCCGAAAGATAGAATTCCCCCTCTAGAGATGGATTTAACTTCTTATAAAGAAATAATTTGCTAGTTTCGTCGAATCCATCAATTTTTTCAAGACATACTCTTTTGAAATTTTCAGTGACTCTATTTTTAACATTGTTTTTTAAATTTTTTACTTCTTTTAACACCTTACAACTGAAAACATTTTCTGAGAAATCTAAATCTGCTGAAATGTCTTTGACTTTTGTCTTATCATTTATTCACATTTAAAGATAATAGATTACAAAATATTTTTGGGATGGAGCCTATGAAGTGATTTCTATTTGTAGGTAACTCATGCTGGTTCCAATTGATTGGAAATTCTCAGTATTTATATGATACGATTCCCATCAGCAAATTTCTCTTGCATGAAATTTGACATGTGATTATAATGAACTCATGCTGTGAAAACCATTGATAACATTCTGGTCAAGTAGCGCAATTGAAATAATTTAGATTAAATATATCATATGCCAACTATACAACTATATAATTAACATAGGTTCCCGTAATTTTCTAAGCAACTGTATGACGTAAATGTCTGTTTTTTTTTTGTGTAACTTTACCTGTTATACTTTACCGCAAGGCATTATTTAGCTTACACATTTACTTGTTTTTTATAAACTTTATCGAAAGAAGACAACAATCGAACAGTAAACGACCATTACATTTTTATGAGGGTGGTGGCTATGGATATTTCCTTCGTCCAGCCTGTTTATTTCCTGTTTTTTGGCATCATGCCTTTTATTTCAAATTCATCATAATATTTTTTCTGTCTATTCGAAATATTATAGTTTTTCCATATTGGAGATGGAATATGGATAACTTTACGCAATTATACCTTTATTGACTAACCTGACCAATATGGCTGACATGCCATATTGACTAGTCCAATATGCCATATTGACCAGTCCAATATCCATATTGGACGGATAAATTACACATTGGCGTAGTTTTGTGTTTATATAGTATAGGCTGTTTTCATCATATTTAGACAAATATTTTTATGTTAGTCAATAATAACATTTAAAAATGTGACATGCACTTTTGCATCACAGGTTACACAGTGTGTGCCATATTTTAAAATGTTTTTTTTTTCATAGACAGAAAAAATATTGTGGTCGTTAAGTTTATCAAGTTCGCCTGCTGGCAGTAGTATAAATTATTTGCCTTATAAATTTCTATTTATATTACCCTTTTTAGAGTATGATAAAGACTTCAGTGATGAAGAGTCATCTTTGCAATCAATTATTCCAAGTACACCAGTTCTGCAGGCGGCGGGTATGTTATAAATAAAATTCGAAAAAAAAGTTGACCGATTTATTGTGATGAATTTAACGAACAGTAAGTGATCTGAAATATGGAGTTATTTGTAGCAGAGTTCGTTTGATATTTTCGGAAATTTCAAAATGACCACGTTACTAAAAACAGATAAAAACTTGAAGTTTTTCGGATGATTACAAAACTGAGTTATCTGGGATACCAGGTCTGCTTAGTTTATGGTGCAATCAGAATTTAGACCCGTCTTTTGGTTTTAAAATGACGACCATTTTTACTTCATTTTTGTTTGTCAGATTTTTGTTATCATTTATTCACTCAAAACGTTTTGGCAACTTATTGTTTTTACATCGTTTCTTCTTATCATCATTCTATTAATTATTCCAGAAGTATCAAAGGATGTTGAAAGCACAAGTGACACAGAAAAATCTGCCGAGAAAGTTCTTGCTACGGAAGTGAAATTAGACAAGTTTCTTATTGGTAATTATCTTCCTAAATAATTATTGAACCAATTATGAAACACAATACCAAATACAGGTCTACAGTGACCTGTAAAAAAACTACCAGAACAAAGTTAGTAGCAGTGCACCTTACACGTTACAGGCCTACTGATAAGATTTAACCAATTTTTGTTTGGGTCCAAAATAACCCGTTTCCATTTACATGTATTTTTTTTGAAAACCATATAGTTCTTATATGTTGATATACACTTTTTTTATAAGAAAAAACATCACAAATTAAGCTTTGGATAAAACCTCTGAAATTGTTACCCGATTTTAAGAATGTTTAAATAGTCTGTAAAGGCTCGTTAACATGGTTATAACCTTGATATAAAAGTCGATCTCAATAAATACCAAGGGGGCTTTGTAATGGTCATTGTATAAAAGGTCGAATGCGATATGTTTACTCTGTTTGCAGCGAGTAAGTCCATATAGGGTGTAACAAAACTAAAATTTGCGGAATCAATCCTCAAAATATAGTTACGGAAGACAAACCGAATCAATAACAACATGCATGTAAGTCAATCAATGTTAAATCTTCCATTCATTTCACAAAGAGTCGCAATATATGCATGTACAAGATATATTTATTATAGACTTGATTTAGTAGTATAAAACAGTTCTCATCAGTCATGTATACCACTTCTTTGCGTTAATTTGGCTTCTTTTCTTGAATAGGAGAATCGATAAAAGTGCATATAGAAAACTTAGTTGCACCCGCTGATGAAAGGCTATTTCGGGCATTAGACCACAAACACGCTGAGTCATTGAAACAATATTACAAGAACCAACAAGTGTGCCACTCTGTTATGATCGGCAACATACCATCATCTTGCTTGTCGAAGGACGGAATAATAAACAAACTCCAAGATCCAGGAAGTCTCAAGGTGGAGGTGCTTGGAGGCAATCACACAAGGTCTGCACTACAAAGTTTAGCCAAGGAGCAAGAGAATTACTCCTTAAAGCAGATCGCCTGCCATGTGTATCTTGGGCTACCGGATCATCTGGCTTTGCAGTTGGGGTTTGAACATAACATTTCAAACACATTGGGCAAACCAACAACTTTTTTTGATTTGCTTAGCATGTTTAGAAGAGAGGCTGCAAGAATTGTCAGAGGAGAAGAAATCCATAAAATGAGCTCATCTGAAACGAAAGAATGGAAAGACCAACTTTCAACCATTCTTCAAATGGACAGAAAAAATGGTGAATTCCATAATAAGTACAAGGTTATTATAAAGTTGGCCAAGTTAGACAACAAAAATTGGAATTTATTGGAGAAGTTTGTTCATGCCTGTGAGAGTGGGAGGATGAAACACAAGCCTAGGGGATCACTGAAGATGACCCAGATGCGAGAGTTTAGTAGCCTAGAACCAACAGAACAAAAGAAAATAATGGAACAAGTTCTAGAATCAAACAGTTGGAAAATATTTAAATGTGAAGTTGAAAGGTAATATTTATGTATTGTAATATTTGAATTAAACACTTTAACCACACATGTTTGACTCCTTGCAAAATTTCCCTTTAAGCAGAGTAAATTATGATTTATGTTTTATAAGATCGTATTTAATGTTCATGGCAAACATATGTGAAATTGTGTTAAAATACCATTTCACAATAGTAATTAAAATATACGTATCTGCATTCGAACCAACATTTCAGTATTTTGAAGATAAAACAATGCTTCCACCAACCATAAAACATAGAATGTCTTAATGTTTTGTTTAATTTTGTCTTTGTATCATACCTAGTATCATGTCAATGACAGTCGTTATTCAAATATAAAATAAATATTGTTTTTTGTTCAAGGTGTAGTGGTCGCAAGAAAGAAGCCAAATCTAAAACAGCTAATGCAGTCGAGGAAACAGCTGCTGCAGTTGCTACAGATACGTAAGTAACATTATGTTCCAAAATAAAACAGAAAATATTGCTTGTTGCTGTATATACATGGACTTTAAAGAGCTCTAAGACACCCGAGTCGCTTATGTCTTCTGTTCTAGTACCTACCA
Source organism: Arcuatula senhousia (assembly GCA_963971305.1). Lineage (NCBI taxonomy): Eukaryota > Metazoa > Mollusca > Bivalvia > Mytilida > Mytilidae > Arcuatula > Arcuatula senhousia. The sequence continues at coordinate 29,739,022 of OZ020307.1, read as the reverse complement.
CCGTTTGTCGGCACACTCTTTTATCAAGATAGATATATGTGCTGCACATCTATAATGTGTAATTGGTGCACATTGAGAGTAAGAATACAAATAGTTGCTATTAACTGCATATAAAAAACTTAGTTGCATCCGCTGATGAAAGGCTATTTCGGGCATTAGACCACAAACACGCTGAATTTTGCACATTTTCAAGAATGAAGAAAGAAGCAGAGAAGTACACAAATGTACCAAAGTCAGAGAAGGAAAATACAAAAAAAAACAGTAAATGTAAACGAAGAGGGCTAAGAAGAAGACAACACAAAAACTAATGAATAGTTATCATCAACGTTATTCTACATTTTGTCTAGATCTGTGGATAGTGTATTGAATCATTAAATATGTAGAATGCATCACTCATGCAATTGGTATAAGGGTATTTTTACAGAATAGGCCATTTTTGGTCAATTTAAAAAAGCATACAAATTGCATATTGCTAGTACAAGAGCAACTGATAATGCTTAAACATTTGTTTTATAGAAAAACCTTGGTAAAGAGGTAGAAGCCTACTGGGGACCAGATAAGACCTGGTACAGAGCAACCATTCTTAGCAAAAGTGATAAAGGTAATGGCAGCATTGCAATATTCTGTCTAATCATCTACCTCATATTCTAGGAATATAAAGTTAATATCCAATGTAGAATGGTGGGAGCGACAAAATAATTGCTTAAAATGCAACAATTAAGTATATCTTCATTGCTCCCCCATTAGGGCCAAGCAATACTATCAGTAACGTAAAGCAAACATACAAACAATTTCAATTACATCATAACATATTAAGTGAAAATAAGTATTACCTGACATAGACCTGTTTCTCAATTCTAATGTCTGCTGATTAAAATAACACAGATCAGCCAATAACTCATTTTTATGGACTAATAGAAATTTTATTTTATTAATAGGACTAAAGTTGGGAAATTGGGTGATATTGTTAATTTTTCTGTTATCGAAAAACAGATTTTGTAAATCATCATAATATGTACAATTAAGGAAAAAGTGAAATTCGTTTTCAAGGATGTTATAACATTTACAAAGTCTTTCTGGTCTAGAAATTTTCCTGTATCGCCCGGTTTCGATAAGGAGACCGTGATTGCTATTTCTAAATTGTGTTATAAATTTACTTTTAAAAAAGTTTATCAAGATAACGCTGAACATACACTTCTTGGATAATTTTATCATGATAAACTAAATAATTATATTGAATTCTAAAAAAAAAAAGTTTTATGTCAACTAGCCTGTGTTTTCAGTGATATTTATCGGACACCAGTCATTAGAAAAAAAACCTTCCAGCACAGCCTAGTTTGACAATGTGAGACTTTGTTTTAGAGTTCCATCTAGTTGCATAAACGTAGGGTTTTATACCTATACACCATGTGTAGTTGATATATCGTAAAGTGATCTGAAGGTATGAAGCACTAGAACAATCGGAAACCAATTAAACATATCTTCTTATAATAAGTCCCTAGGGTTATGCCGAGGATTTAAATTGTTTTCAGTACAAAATAAAAACTAAAATTAGTAATCTAAGATGGTGATGCAATTTGACATTAAATTGACATCCTTGTGGTGAGACACAAGATGAAATACATAAAAATGGCAAATTTAAAATGTGTTTAGTTTTGTACGAATGTACGATCAAATAGAAATTAATTAAGGGTATTTTTGTTGTTGTTATTTTTTAGATGTTAAAGTAAAGTATACTCTTGATGGAGTGGAAAAGGTTCTTCCATTCAAACACATTCGATGGCCTACAGAAGATCAATGTACATAATCAGGATCATCAGTGGACGCTTGGTGCTTAACTTTGATGCCAACATGTCGCTAGCAAACTTTATATTGTGAAACACATTACTTGCTTAACATCTTCTCTTTTGATAATTGAATATGTATGTGTCATCAAAGAAATCACAATTTAAAATTATTTAAACTTATGAAGATCTGAAAAAAGTGTTCAATCCAAGCTTTATAACATGCAAGTTGTTAGTACAAATAACCACAGACAAGTTGGATTTCTGGATATTTCAAATAAATAATAAAATGTAGTTTTATATTGGTTAAATAAATACATGTATACTGTATATAGTGACAAAGGCAGATGTTGATTGACTGTATTCACTTCAATAGAACATCAGAATTTGGTCTAAAGACCAATTATTGCAACTGTCAAAAACCAACTTGCAATCGGTTTTGAGTGAATTTCATTTCTTAACCCTGTATAAATATTTGGTCCAAAGACCAATTTTTTTTTCGATTTGCTTATGTTTAAGACTTGCCTATTGCATCACGTTGCGTGTAATAAAACTTTTCAATAGAAGTTTGTTTAATATACTTACTTAATTCATAATTTGGTCTTTGAACCAAATATATTTGTTAAAATATATGAAGACAAATGATTCCTTCTCTTGGTCTTTAGACCATTTTTTTGTATTTTAGTGAATTATTTTATGTTACAACGTTCAAGTATTTTTCTGTGAAGAATGATAAAAGTTAAGACTAGCATCATTTAATTTCAGCTTTAATTGGTCTAAAGACCAATTTTGCCCCAACTTAGATTTATTCGTCTGAAGATCAAATTCATAATGTGTGTGTTTGTCTTTTTTTTTGTATTTAAAGTATTGTAAAATAATATAACTTTTTGGTCTTTGAACCAAATTTATCGAAGCGAATGTAAAAATATATCGAGCCTATTGTTTGAATACAGTCTCCTAAAGACTAGCATCTGTTACTTTGTTATTGGTCCTAAGACCAATTTCTTGGTATTTTGTTATTATTTGAACAATTTATTTGGTCTTAAGACCAAACATAGATCATATTTTATAAATAAATGCATACTTTACCTCAAAGCTCGAGTTTATTCATAGTGAAAAAGAGGAAAACTCTACGAATTACGGCAATATAATGATTAAATGCTGTTCTGTGTCAGCAGCTTCAAAAGGGAATAAAATACAAATTCCCTTTTTAAAATGGAAGCTCTTAAATATGATTCTGTTTTGATATCTGTGTAGGCAACTGATAGTTTGTTAGCTTTGTTACAGGTGTTGATTATATGTTCTTTCCGTATGTTGTAATATGGTGGTGATGATAAGTCCTATATATTAGGCTGATGTTACTGCTTCTAAATTATGACGATGACATTGATAGTTTTGCTCTTATATAGTTTCCCTTTTTATATTTTGATACATTAATGTACTCCTATACTCCGTGAAATTTCCAGCAGATTTCTGCTAATACCGTCATAATTTTATGAACTGCCAACATAGTAAATGAACAAACAGTCTGAATGTAATTTTTATTTTTGGAATCCATGATTTTCATTTTTGTCTAGTCTGCGACGAAAAGTCGCGGAAGGCGAGACAAATGTATTACTTCCCGGCGACGGCGGCGGTGGACACAGAAGCGAAAACTTTTCTGTAAATTTTTTTTTTGTGGGCAATGAATTTCTTGAAAAGTTATAGCCAGGCTTCTGGTATTTCGTAAACAGACGGTTGAGGTTATGGTTTACGCAACTGGCACCATGCCATAAGACCCTGACCCCATTTTCACACTCCAGTGACTCTGTGAACTTAGATCTTTTTCAGATTTCTCATAAGACTTTTGTGGAAAATCAATCAAAAGTGTAAGAGCTACATGTAGGCATCTGATTTTTGGGACAACTATTTCCATGACTTGTGACCTTGACCCAAGTTTTATGCTTAAATGACTTTGTGAACTTGGTTCTTTTTTCATGTGTAAAATACTTTATATTAAGAGGTTTGTGGAAAATAAATTTCTTGAAAAGTATATAGCTGTGCATTTGATATTTTGTATACAGACAGATGGAATTACAGTTGAGATATGTTCTTACATCTCTACTGTCAGGCTCATATGACAGTTCTAGAGCTGTTCTTACCCAGGTCACGAAATGTAATAACCTGTTCTGGGGCAGAACTGTCATAATCTGTCCTAGCCCCTGACACTTCTAGGACTGTTCTAGGCCCTGACAGCTTAGAACTCCTCTAGGCCAAGACAGTTCTGTGCCTGGACAGTTCTAGGCTCTGACAGGTCCTGAGAGTTCTAAATGACGTCATTTGTTGTTTATTGTATTGTTTTGTCAGCTTTGTTAAAATTTTGTTTTAAAAATTATAAGCTTTCTGTATTCTCGATAGCCATGCAACTTTTATTACTTTGGAGAATGAACAAGAATAGTTCTAAAACTATCTGCGAAGCGGATCGAGGCAATTGTGTTACTTCACCGGCGGCGGCGATGTTAAGGTTATATAAGCACCTACATATCATAAACTTTAAATTTAAGGTTGACGAAACGTTGTATGAATATGCCACACTAGTAGCTGAGTACAGTTGCGTCCCAATCTTTTGGCCTCGACCTTGATTTTCCGGTTGAGTGATTTTGACAATTTCAATGCATATAGGAGCAATGTTAAGGTTGTATGAGCACCTCCATAGGTCCTAGGCTGATGAAACTTGGTATGCATACCGGTTTTCCAAGTTTTCTACTCCTAGCGTGTCTGATGAAGGTTAATCCAGAAAAGCGCTTCACATGCAGTAAAATTATGCTGTTGTATATTTATCAAAATCATTTCAATATGTGGATCGTGTCTTTCCGGCACATATTCCATATTCTTTCGTTTTTAATATTATTTCAGAGTTTGACTTTAGTGCCGTGTGGAGGTCGTAGAAAGCTTCCCCGTGCTTCAGTTGTATGCTCTTATATATTTTCGAGTACTGGAATATGTGTTGGAAAGAAACAGTTTACATATTTCCAAAATTTGACAACGTTTGGCTATTGCATTAAAATTTTATAAATCTGTTTGGTCATTGTTGTAATATTTTTGGCTTCTGTTTTTATTTTATCAATTCTTATATTATACCGGTTTTCCAAGTTTTCTACTCCTAGCGTGTCTGATGAAGGTTAATCCAGAAAAGCGCTTCACACGCAGTAAAATTATGCTGTTGTATATTTATCAAAATCATTTCAATATGTGGATCGTGTCTTTCCGGCACATATTCCATATTCTTTCGTTTTTAATGCATATGCCCAAATAGTAGCTACGCAAAGTTGAATCTTCATCTTTTTGACCTTGACTTTGATTTTCCGGTTAAGAGACTTTGACAATTTTCAATACATATAATTGCAATGTTCAGGTTTAATGAGCACCTACATATCTCAAGAAGTATAAGTCCTAAGTTGACGAAACTTGGTATTCATATGCCTCAGTAGTAGCTAAGCACAGTTGAATCTTCATATTTTGACCTTGACCATATTTTTCTAGTTGAGTGACTTTGACAATTTTTAATATATATAATAGCAATGTTAAGGTTTAATGAGCACCTCCATATCTTAAGAACTATAAGTCCTATGTTGATAAAACTTGGAATGCATATGCCCAAATGGTAGCTTAGCATTTAGTTGGATCCCCTTCCTATGACATTGACCTTGATTTTCTGGTTGAGTTACTTTGACAATTTTTAAAACATATGATAGCAATGTTAAGGTTTTTTGAGCACCTGAATTTCATAAGAACTATAAGTCCTAAGTCGATGACACTTGGTATGCATATGCCCCAGTAGTAGCGTAGCACAGTTGCATCCCCATCCTTTGACTTTAACCTTGTTCTTTTCTGTTGAATGACTGACAATTTTCAATGCAAATAATAGCAATGTTAAAGTTTTGCGAACACCTCCACATCGAGACCTAAAGTTGATTTAACCTCAGTAGTAGCTTAGCACAGTGAAATCCCCTGTGTTTAACCTTGACCTTGATTTCCGGTTGAGTGGCTTGATAGTTTAAGACAAGCGTTAGCTGCCCTATGAAGTCATAAGATTACTGCTGGTTTTCGCCTTTTTTTCAGACTAGACGGGGTTTTCTGCCTACTGTGTTCTTTATGTTTGAATTATATTACTTTTCAAAATATGATCAAATATGTTTGAATTCGATGCATGTTCTATGTCTCCCCTTTTAAACGACACATAACGAGTTTTATTAGTTTCTTTCAATTGCAATTTTCGAAAAGAACTATTTATTGTGGGCTCCAGAGCATGCATCAATATTTATCTGTAACTTGATTGGTCGTGCACTCTACCTTTAAACATTCCTGTTATGTCATTTGTTAATACTAGGTTCCTTTCTGATTTATTCATTAATTTCAATACTCAATTAATACACGTTGATAAGGAAACTAGTATTTTCTGGACGAGCTCATTTTTGTCGAAGAGTTTTTTGAATTGATACCATTTATGTACAATGCAATGCATGTGCACCCCAAAGTTGATATAATTTTTAAATTAAATATGGGGGTGTCACAACCCCCGCCCCCGGAATACCGAATACCGTTTAAAAAAGGACAGAATACCGTATAAAAGACTGGAATACCAAATACTCTAAAGATCACGGCGTACGCGTACCAAAAACCTAAAAATTCGGAACATCGCGTACCGCGTACCACACCTTGGCGTACCGAATACCCTTTAAAAAACACGAAATACCGCGTACCAAAAGGGCTGTGACACCCTCAAATATGTATAACCCTCTTTGTCAGAGAGGGGGTACACTAGAGTGTTCATTTACTTTGAAAACATCCGCTATTTTAGTACTTAAATATTTCGCTTGACTTTTAACGCTTAGCGATTTGATTAAGGATTGAGAAGGAAATCCGATCAAGGCCGTCAGGCGATCGAGATATATCTTGTTTAAAATCGTCTGACACGTAGGGTTGTTTTTAAAACTCTTGTTGTATTTTTACTCTGTAAGATTGTCATATCCATGAGGTTTTTAAAAGGAGCAAACATGCACAAATGGAGCAATCAGTCTAATAAAATTCAAAAAAAGCAAAGCAAGAAATAAATTCATCACACATGTCACAACAAAACAAACCAGATAATTACAAAAACATGGTATTACTCAAACCAAACAGCGATCAGCGAACTCGGGTGCGTTTTTGTTGTTGTTGGTTACAATGTATTAGCAACGACAGCCATATTTTTTTTGGTAAATTAATAATTCAAATTACACTGACAAAAAATCTGACACATTTTCGTTTATGAACGAAGTTATAAGGAATTATAATAACATTGTTAAATCTACGCGGCAAAAACACGAAAAACACATTTTTAGTTTAGCGCTTCTGTCTCGTGCAACCGACATATTATGTCATATTAATATTGATTTGGCCATGTCCGTCGTCCGTCCGTCTGTCCGTCACAAAAATTGTCAGCGCAACTCCTCTGAAATTCCGTACATACTTCGTATATAGGGGGACATCATATGTTGTTTTGCATATAACCAGGAAATTGTGATCCTTTAAACTTAGAAATTTGCTGAAAATCCTCATTTATCATCTTGTCAGCACAACTCTATAATTACTGAACTGAACTAAATAAACTCATTTATAATAGGAAAGACACAATATGTAGTTGTGCATACTACCAGGAAATTTTGATCCTCACATATTTGTGGGAGTTACGGCCCTTTGAACTTGGTAGTTTGTTTAAAATCCGCATTTATCATCTTGTCAGACCAGGTCCCCTGAAGTTATTAATTGAACCGAATTTAATGAAACATCGTTATCCTCGCAGCTGGATTTGGCTTTCCTGATCGTTTAATACTTGTTTTTTTTTTATTCAAAGTGCCGCTAATGAGATATTTCTCCATGAAATATCGATTTACAGCATTTTTTTTTATTTAGCAAGTCCATTTTTTTTAATGTTTTACCCTTTTTTCTTGTGGTCGATTTTTTTTTTCAATTGTTTGCCTTGTTTCATTTGCTTTTATTATTACATGTACAAGTGTGACCGTGTATATAAATATACAAAGGGGTTTTGGATTTCTTATAAATATTTATGTATTGTCAACTAAAATGTATGCGCTGTTTTATGATTAACAGGTACTGGCTAACCTTTCAGATAACCTGGAATGCAGTTAAATATGGTTCATTTTTTATCCAAGCTATGACGTAGAAGTGGAAATAAAGTTTTACCTGGGTGACCAGTTCATTTTCGCTTCGCCATGAGTTCATGTTGCTGATGGTTGTATAATGTTCTTTTTTTGTTTGTTGTATTGTTTGAATAAGTAATTATTTTCGTCATTTGATCGTGGCTTTTGGAACATACTGATGAAACGCTTTTGATTTTTAAATGTACTTATGATACTTATGCAACTGCATACCAAATATTAATGGTGTACCATAACTTGTTAAATAAATAAGACCATCATCGCCCACAGGCTAGCCAAGAAGTCTAGCAAGTTCAAAGATTGACTTGAGAATAGTTGAACAATATACAGAAGACAGACAACAAGAAAAAAATCGATAGAATAATATTTAAAGAATGATACAAAAACAAATAAAAGCTTCCACCTAATATAGTGTTTTTATTTATTCATATGACATTTATCTTTGATACACAAAAGAGTCGTGTCCTCCCTCCTCACAATAAACATGAAAAATCTCACTATTGTCTTTTTTTTGTTTTCAATTTACCAGGAAAAAAGCTGACAAAATTTTAAAAAATGCTATGGATCGAAGTCATTGAAATATCAATGTTTGTTGAAGGTGAATTAGTCCAGTGGATTTGTGAAAAAATGCTCAAAAGATGGTAAAAGCATGAAATGTAGCATAGTGGTAGAACAAAGCATACTTAACAATATTAGCTATGGACCCTATTCACAAAAGTCTAAATGGCGGCCATTTTCAAGATGGCCGCCAGATGGAATATAGAATTAGCAAATAAATCAAATACAAATTCATTAAAAATTCTGCTTTGAAGATAAAAGCATCAAATCATGTATAATAGCAGTGCAAACAATGTTGAACAATATATTAAAAGATGGTTTGCCTTGAATTAAAAATGGCTGCCTTTTTAAAGATAGCCGCCTTGAAATAGCATATATAGCATCGATATCATATCATCTTTTATTTAAGGTAAATTATGACCCAAATAGGTCCAAACCACAATGTTTAAGTGCTAAATCAAATTAAATAAAATGTATGAATATAATCTTGATACCGTCTGAAGGTATCAGGCGGGGAGTGTACAGGAATATACACCAGATCTAATCATATCACTCTGATTGTGGTAAAATTGTGTTTAGATGTTATCAACGTTGTTTAATACAGTATGGCAGAATTATCTATATATTAACATTGGAACTATCAACTCGGAATGGTGTTTCAAAGCATACCTTTTGAAGAATTATATAAGCATTTTTCCGGTGTCACTCTGTCTATCCATGTGTGTATCAATTTGTCCAGCCTGCAATAGGGGTATTACAATTATGGACCCTATTAGATATGACTCGACTTGAGACATTTTACCCCCAATGGAGTATAGGCTTCTGGCAATGCTTCTCAATCTTCCTCTGTCCTTTGAAAGTTGATGCTGCTCCACATGTAACCATTCTCAATCATTTTTTTCTTGTATCTCCTCCATGTCAGTCTAGGTCACCCTTTTTTTCTTTTTCCTTGTAATGTCCATTGTAGGGCCTGGTTTTTCCTATGTGTAATGTGCTACCAAAGGGAGCGACCATACGTGGGATGGCTATGGTGAAATTTGAAAAAAAGGCAGGATGGCAAAAATTCAGAAATAAAAATGCATGACAGTACTTTGAATTAAAAGAAAGGCAGGACTGCGTTTTGTGCTGAAAGATTATTGTACCTTTAAAAATTTAAAAGTGGACGCAAAAAAGAAAGCGTCCAGGCAGAGCATCTCCATAGCCCCCATCCCAATAAAAATCAAATGGTTGCTCCCTAGCCACTTCCGCTTACCCTACTTTATTTCGAGAACAATAGGTGTTTTGTTGGCCTGTTTTTGTTGGTAATTTTGTCAGGCGATCTTTAGGATGGATCAGAGACATTTGTATCTGAATACCTGAAGTTTCTGCATGTTGGCCATTGTAAGGCTCCATGTTTCTGACCCGTACAACAAGAGTGATCTAACCATAGCCCTGTATGCTAAATACCGATCTATGATTTATAGTTTCTGCTTAATTTACTTAGCTTGGTCCTTACAAATACTTGCTTTGATTCCCATACTTTTCAGGCATTTCAAGGGCCGTTTCATCATCTGTTGCTCCAAAGTTGTTAATCACAATTTCTATATATATAAAAATTAAAATGTTATTCTCTCAACGTGAGTCTTGTTCTTTTTTTTTTGGTGAGTGCATCTATTTCACTGATATTGATGTTTTTTTGTTGATTCTCATTATGGTCTCCTCTTTTTATACGTACTACTGTTTTGAAGCATTTCAACCATTTCAAACATTTGATGTTTTCTAACATATGGTGGATTCCATTACCTCTTCTCTGGTGCTTTTTTTCTAATTATCCAATCAATTCATGGCCAAGGGAAACAAAGAAAAGAAAAGTAAACAGCCATGTCTAAAACCTGGACGTATTTCAAACTCTTTACTTATATCTCGCGGGAATACTACCTGACATTTCGTTCCTAGAGCTGTACATATTCGTTATTGGTGTAACAATTCTGTTTGGAATTCCACAGATCGCAAGTCTCTACAGAATTTCTCGAACAAGAATATCGAAAGCTTCGTCGAAGTCTATGTTATAAATATAAAAGAAACTGTTTCGTTGAATTGGCTGCTTGATGTACAGGTTGACTATCTGTTCAATGCAAGATTTTTCTTTTTTTTTTCATCAATTCTGGTCTCGCAGTTTTTTGTCTGAAGGTGCTTTACTACGACATAAAATTATCCTGTTAATAATTTAGTAACAATAATGATGTATAGTTTTTACAATCGATTAAGCCTCCATTTTAAACAACTTAAATTATGTATTCTTTTTCCAATCTTTTTACACATACTTTCCCTTTCTGTGTAGCAACATTCCGTCCGCTCCAGCATATGGAGTTTACGTATCATAATTGATTCGTTATTCCAGAGCATGTGGGGAGTACAACGACTTTTTTGATAGAGCTTAACGGCTGACAAGGGGTACGTTGCTCCCAGGTTGTTGTCATCACTCAAGAAATTTTACGGACGACATTATGTGCTTGTATACAAATACGGGATTTTTATCTCTCATATGAGCACAGATGTTGGTTTGACATAGAGTTTTGTAATGTCATCCTTTCCGGATTTGACCAACACTTAATCGATCTTTGGCAACGTGACGGGTGTGCTATAGCAAGCAAAAACTGCTTACTCTTCCGGAGCACCTGGGGTCACTCTCGTTTCGACTTGAGTTCGCGTTGCTCAATGCGGTTTTGTTGTTATGTGTGTGTGTGTTTTATGTTGTTATGTGGTTTGTTTTGTTGTGATGATTTTTTGTCTGCCGGATTTGTCTTTGTCTTTACGGTTTTATAATACTGAATACCCCTTTGGTACACCTTTGCTTCTTTCTTTTGAGAGTTCCACTCTGTCATGGGTTTGAGTATTTAAGCTGTTTTTTAAAGATTCGATTCGAGTCTGGCGTTGGTCAGTTTTCATGGGCTTTATGGACTTGCATTTTCATTTTAAGATGGCAATGATCAGTCTATACAGCAGGCTGAATATATGTCATTGTTTCAGGTGCTTATATGACAAAATTCTCATCTAAACACAATTTTACTCCGAATAACTAGATATGTAAATATTTCTGTACACTCCCCGTCTGATATCTTCAAACAGAATAGAGATTCATTTTACTCTTCTTTTAAATTTGTTTGAGCACTTAGCAATTGCATTCATTCATATTTGGGGGCATAAATAATTTTGAATAAAACATGATTTCATAATTTAGATATATATATGCTATTTCAGAGGCGGTCATCTTTAAAATGACAGCCATTTTCAATATTAGGCAAACCGTTTTCTAATAAATTCTTTAAAATATTTTGCGATGCTGTCCTTCACAATTTGGTGGGTTTATCTTCAAAGACAATTTTTAATGAATTTTTATTTGATTTATTTCTTAATTTTATATTCCATTAGGCGCCATCTGGAAAATGGCCGCCATTTTGAATTTTCGAGTTGGGTCCATAGCTGATATTGTTCAGTATGCTATTTTCTACCACCATGCCAAATTTCATGCTTTTACCATACTTTGAACAATTTCGTCAAAAACCTGCACAAATCGGCTGGACTATATGTGCAAGATATGATCGAACGCTTTTGATCCATATTGAAGCTACTACCAATACATGTGTAGCCCAATTTAAAAAAGTTTTAATTTAATATTCAAAGATGAAAACTATGTTCGGTTTACATTATACACAATACAAAAGCATCAAGCATGTATTTTGAAATCAATCCCGGACAATAATAAGTACTGACCTAAAGCTGCAGCCACGAACAACGATATGTTGATTGCCATCATGAACAAATCCAGAACTTACTGTCTACGTCGTAACAATGCAATTTATATGACCTGGTTAAGACAAGCACCAGATCATGTGGTTATGTAAAAGGGACAACAGCTAGTTTTAGAATATGTGAATTTTGTACGAGACCGTATAAAGTTGTGTTCGAGGAATGGTCTTATTTTGTTATGCATAATTTAAAACACTAGTTTAGAGTAATATACTGATGTTTTTCTTTTCATTCCGATAAATTATTTTAAGTATTGTTTATATTTTTAAGAAACGGTATCGTCTGTTCCGTTGACATCATTTTTCTTATCTCATAAGTTGAACATGTTGAAATTAAATCCAATAAGTTTCATTCAAGGCCAAAGGAGTAGAGCCACGAAGGCCCTAAAATGGCCCGGTATTTTCACTATAACTTGTCAAAAATGTACTAAAATATGTTAAGGTATGAACAAACTTTTCATATCTGTATGATTTAGCAAAATACTTACACCCCAGTTTTAGCATTGAGACTTTAAACAGGTCAGAAAGAAAATTTCTCATTTTTCACTCATTTTCACTGGTTTCACTGCATATTTCGTCAAAATTAGTATTGGCCACATTCCTCGACCATCGTAATTTTTTGATAATTAATTTGTAGTATCATAATACACATTTCTATCACAAAATAATTTTGGTCGACATGTGTGGCCCATTTCATATTCATCGATTTATACATGAAAATCAAGGAAAACTATCACAAATTGTACTTTTTCACCAAATAAGTCTATTTTTTACCACACTGCTCTCCTTATTGATAAATAATTGAAGGAAAACATATTGCAATTCATGAAATATAAAGACTAATGAACATTAATGCAGCAACTTCAAGCAGATATATCAAAGTTGAATTTTTGGGCCATTTTTGGTCCTTCGTGGCTCTACTCCTTTATAGACATAGTTATTCTTAATTTTTTGTTCGACTGTCTTTCGTGATTTTTTTTCTAGTGCTGCTTATAGTTTCACTTATATAGGCTACCCTGCAAAAATATATTTGCAAGAAACGGTTTTGGCAGAAATGCATGCATTCTCGACTGAATCTGCGCCGGGAGAATTTTTACTTATATTATGTAAGTCATCTTAAGTCTTACAGACTTTTTTCGAGTGCTGCTTATAGTCCTTTTTAGAAAGTATTTTCCGGGCGTGCAGACCTGAGAAATATTTTACTTATGCACTACAGGTTAATGACTTCCGGGTAGGCCTCTTCATTGAAAATCTGTTGAAATTAACTAAATTCGTCAACTTGTTAAAACATTTTAAATCTGATTGCCAAAGTCTAAAATTACTAAAACATACGTTAACATCCAAGACTTCACTCAACCAGTTTATTTGAACCGGGAATGGGAAATTACGCCAAAATCGGATAGGGATAAATTGATGTTTTACCTTAGCTCAACGTTGTTTACACCATGAGGCCGACCCACAAAGGGAAACTACTCTTGCAAAAATGAAAACAAAAGAATCGGAATCGGAATTCCGGATGACTTTTTGAAAAGGGCTATAGTTTTACGTATTAGAAGGCTGTCCTTCCAAAATATATTTGCAAGAAATAGTTTTGGCAGAAATGCATTTTCGATTGAATCTGCGCCAGGAAATTTATTAAACATATTAATGTAAGTCATCTTGTGTCTTACAGACTTTTTTCGAGTGCTGCTTATAGTTTTACGTATTAGAAGGCTGTCCTTCCAAAATATATTTGCAAGAAACAGTTTTGACAGAAATGCTCGATTGAATCTGCGCCAGGAAATTTATTAAACATATTAGTGTAAGTCATCTTGTGTCTTACAGACTTTAACAAAGTTTATCAATTACAATTGACCTTCAGGCGGTTCCCGTAACGTCAGTTAAAAGGGTGAAGACTAATTCTTGGTCATAAACGGAAGATTTAGTTTTTTTTTTCTCACAGAGTGATATTATTGGAATAAGAAAAGGAAATTTAAAGGTATTTTACCTGTATGAAAAGTTCAACCCAAGAATTCAATTCAAGTTTTTTATCTGCAATGGTAGTATTTATATTTTTTAAGGAAAACATTTTTTTAGAATAACTTTATTTTTCCTATAATGGGTCATAACCCGTGTAAGGCGTCATCTTATGACTTTGACTAAATATTGATGGAGAAAGACAATATACTTTTTCAAATTGTTACAAAAATGAATAACCTGACAATTTTGACATGATGCATACATTTTTGTAACTCTGTAAAGCTATTAATTCTAAAGAAGCTAAGGTCCTTCAGATTTGTTTATATGTTATAGTAGCTGGAATACAAGGCATTTAATGAAGTTTACTTTATGTTCTATTTTAGCAGCAGCGGGAATGAGTTACATGTATGTGCACTGAATTGACGGTTGGCAATGCGACGGGTGTGTTATAGCAAGCAGGAACTGCTTACCTTTCTGGGGCACCTAAGTTCACTCTCATTTCGACTAGAGTTCCCGTTGTTAATCGATTTTCAGTAGTTTTTGTGCTTCCGTGTTTTCTGTTTTTTTTTACTCCCATTTTCGTTAGTAATTACTGGCTTTGTCTCTGTCCTTTCGGACTTTTAACATTCGGATGCCCCATTGGTACCTCTGCTTCTTTGATCACTTCAAAGTTAAGTTTGTTGCGAAAATGTATATCATTCCTGCAAAGTTTCAGTCACAGAAGTCCAACTATTTCAATGGAGATTTGCAATTGTTAAGGGACAACAGTGGGTGCCCGGTGAAAGCATCTGGCCAAGGATGTAAATATATGGTCTTTTATAAATATAAAGATAGTTGATTACGAGCAGTACTGATTGTCTTAAAATTCCAAATATCTTTATGATTAGAATATTCTCTATTTAGGCATTAGTGTTTAGCCAGTTAAGGTATTTGTGGACATCAGCATACACTCCAGGTAGCTCAGGGCGAGCACAACCATAACCCCAGCTGACAACACCTAAAATTTAATAGTAAAAGGTAATATCAAACACTCGAACTTTTACAAATTAAAGTGTATTTGCATTTTGTATATTCACAAGATTAAGTCAATGTTTTGTTTGAAAAGATTTATATTGCAGTTATATTTTACCATAATTCAAGAAGTATTACAAATAATAAGAAAACATTGTTTTTTGTGAAAATCTTTCTACGTTAAATAGATATTTACATTTTGCATTAAAAATATATCGTCATTTTACGAAAATGTGATAATATATTTTCTTTATTTGCGCTTGTTTTTTTGTTTTTTTTTTTATTACCTGTTACAATCGTCTAAATATGACTTACCGATAACATCCCATCTTCCGTCGGGTAATTGACACATGTAGGGTCCACCAGAATCACCCTAAATAAATTAACAACAAAAAAATCTTTAATACTAATAAACACGCCTCACTAGTGGGTATCGAGTTCAATAACTTATACCATACTTTACCAAACATTTTTTTTACCAGGTAGGGCTGCATCGAGTGAAATAATTGTTATACCACGCCACACGAAGTTTCTTTCGGTGTCTGTCCGTCCGTCCCCCGAAGGTTTCCGAATGATAACTTGAAAACGCGTCAAGGGATTTTAATAACATTTTGCACAGCTGTTGAGTTCAATAAAATACAGGTCAAGTTTTATTTTCAGGATGATCCGAAAATCATTATTCAAGATTTGCCACGAAATAATTTTCGGACCAATTAAAGATAGGGGGAACGAATCGAAAACGGATTTATCGACGTATTTTAAAAGTAAAGATTATTTCAAGCATTTCATTTCAAAAGAATCTTTGTTGAATTTGTTTGCTGAATAAACCACTTTTTTACCATCAAAATCGAGATAGAATGTTCCCATTACAACGAGAAATAGGCGTACACAGTAAAATTAAATTTTTTCAATAAAATTGTGACATTTATGGTAAAACTTGGTTTACTAAATCAAATATAACATGTAAAATGATTTTCTTATATTTAAAATCCACAATTTGGTTTAATAGTTTTTTTCATGATCAATAATGTGACATCAGATGGTTATATTTTTCGATAATTGTTAATAAAAAATGTTCATGTTTATTTACCTGGCATGCATCTGCCCCTCCAATACTAAATCCAGCACACAACATTGTGGCGGCTTCGTATGCATTTCCTAAGTAAGATCTGCACTGGGTGTCACTAAGAACTGGTTTATATACCTCTTGTAGTTTGTCTGATGTTGCACCTCCTTTTCAACAGAAAATCATTAAATGTAAAAAACAATTGCATTTGTTAATACTTGAAGCTGAAGATAGTATCCAAACATATCCAAACTTAAAAAGTATGTATTCTGTTTTCGGGGAACAGAGACCACAACGGGGTAAGTACATGAAGATTAAAAGGGCCTGGGTGGCCGAGTGTCTCAGGCACTGGTTTAAAATACCACACTTTAATCACTAGCCGATCACCCCTCGGGTGATCTTCGAGTCCCGTTTGCTATTTAAAAACAAGCGGCTCCCAAGAACCTGAATCGCTCAACTGGTCTTTAAGCTATTAGGATCTCTTCTATTAGCTATATTCTGTTAATAGGTCAATTGACAACTTTAATCCAATGAAGACTTTTGTCGAGCTTAATAAACTGTTCAAAGGTTTAAGCAAGCTACATCTTTTATCTATCTACAAGACTTTTCATTTAATGGGCAAGAACAAACCCTAGAAAAAATGCATTTTTGGCCTTTAAAGGGACATAACCCTTATAAGGGGGCATCTGATAACTTAGACCTAGTTGAGACTTTTGCAGAGCTTAATGTGCTGAATTTGTAAGCAAGCAACAGCTTTTCTCTATCGCAATTAGTTTTCATTCTTTAAGGCAAAAACATGAAAAAATTTATTTTTGACTTGTAAAGGGCCATAAACCCTATAATATCTGAATTATCGACCCAATGGAGACTTTTGTAGAGCTTAATGAACGTCATGTTTTCAGCCAGCAACAGTTTTTCTCTACCTGCAATAGTTTTTATTCCATAGGGCAAACACAGTAAAACACTTTTTTTTTGCCTTTTAAGGGCCATAACACCTAAAATGAGTCATCTTTCAACTTCGACCCCAATTTCATTCTATAGATTAAAACACAGGACAAAAGAGGACCATACCCCTCAAAGGGGCCATCTAACAACTTCGACCTAATAAAGACTTTTGTAGAGCTTTTCATTCTATAGAGCCTAAGATCTTCAGATTTTTCTATCTGTTATAGTTGCTGATTTATAAGCCATCTAAAGTGATTTTACTTCTTTCTATTTTTTGTAACAGCGGCCATCTTTACATCGGACCATTCAAAATGAGGTTCATTTGTTTCCAACATGTCATTTATCATTTCTGCAAAATGTCAGTCACAATGGTTTAGTGGTTTTAGAGGAGAAGATTTAAAAAAAAAATGTTTACAGACGACGGTCGCATAGTGATGGCATAAGCTCACATGTGATTAGGTTTGAAGGTCGGTGTTTTAGACAAGGTACTCCGGTTTCATTCACAATTAAAACTGACCGCCCTATATTGCACCGGTGCGTCGAAACGGGCGTTTTACCCCAACAAACAAACAAACATGGAGATAAGTATTATGTTTATTTGGGTCTAAAATGATAAGATGTTTTTGATATTGGTGTCTATCAACAGTGAAACCACAGTGAAGAAAACAACATATTTTTTTAATGTTTTCATAACCCATACCACCACCTAGATGAGGACCCTTTATAAGACGACTGTCATAGTCAAACAATTAATGAATTACAAGTGTTTTTTATAGAAAAAATGTCTTACGTATACAGACACTGAGACGGGATGTGCGCATGGATAGTTTAATGGGACGCAGGTGGGTTAAAACCTGACTATAAACCATTATGATGTAAAATGTGGGGGAAAAGATTTTTTAAGCGTTGCAATACAAATACAAGTAGTACCACGAGATTGCCCAATCTTTTCAACTGCTCTTTTTCCACTGTCAGTCGTTTTACCTATGGACCATACGTCCACTTTCAACTTTGTTATCGCCTCATGCTCAGTTCGTTACCCCTTAAATGATCTCTAGGATGTTTTAGTTTCATGACAACCTTAGGATAATGGCTTACATTGTCTGTCATAATGTTCTAGTTTTATTATGATCACCCACACCTTACTTCGTGTCCAATTATCTAACACAAGAGATAAACTACATTCCATGTACTGTGATAATAAGTGCAAGTAGGAGAACGTCAAAATTCCCTTGACATTATTCAAATGACATCATGCGCTCATAGACAAATATGGGATTTCGATCTCTCAGATGAGTGTAGTTGTTTTATCATAGGGTTTTGTTTTGTCTGTCTTTACAGGATTTGATCGTATCCTTAATACGTATGTGCTATACCATACAGGAACTGTTTACTCTTCCGGAGCACCTGAATTCACTCTCGTTACGACTAGAGTTTGCGTTGTTAATTGACATTCAGTAGTTTTTGCGTTTCTGTGTTTTAAATGATGCCCTTTCGGTTGCCCAATTGGTACCTCTGCTTCTTATATAAGTGTACTCTTTTTTAAATGTTTTCCTTGTTCAGGCTTTTATATTATACCCCCAATCGTAAGAGAGGGGGCTATATTTCAATCACCTTATCAGTCCGTTTGTCTGTCCGTCCGGTACAATATCTCGGCTTCTGCTGAAGGGATTGGTTTCAAATTTGGTACACAGCTTTAGCATGATAGCATGATAGGATGTACAATTTGTCTACTTTCCAGGTCAGTCAATGATCTACTTCCTGTTTTCCGAGCCGACTTATACTTTTCATGGGTAAAAAACAGACAAGTTAAGAAGGGATTGATTTCAAATTTGGTATACAGCTTGGGCATGATGAGTTGTACCGTGCCTCTTCTTTCCAGGTCAGTCGCACATCTACTTCCTGTTTTATGAGCCGACTTAGACTTTTTTATGGGTAAGAAAGAGACAATTTTTCATAACAGATTTCTCGGCTTCTACAGAAGGGATTGATTTCAAATTTGGTATACAGCTTAAGCATGATGCGTTGAACCGTGACTCCCCTTTCCATGTCACTTGGTCATTGGCTTGTGGTTTTCTGAATGGTCGAGTGGGTGTATGCTTAGCACGACTTAGTGCAACCCCTTGCTTTCATTTTCACATCATTATCGTGCAGCATGAACACCTTTAAATACACGTTTATGGACACTTTTCAGTTGTGTCGCGTACGCTTGTTCCTCATCGCATTATCTCCTATTACCAGGATCAGCACTTTTGTGAAATAGATCACATGTGACAGCCCATTGGATGCATAGGAACAATTTATGATATAATTCATAAAAAAAATTACTTCCAATGAGATTCTAATACAACTGTCTAGCAAATTATAATCATAGAAAAAATCTTTACAGTAATAAGATATTTTTCTTGGAATTCTTGCTCAAGAGGTCGCTTGCTCAAATATAGGCTTTTCCAAATTTCAAACTAATACATGTACAATATTTAATGTTAAACATTTTGTTCTCCGAATATTTTATTATCAATAAAATTTTCGGTGCAAAATTTTAATTTACGAATCAAAATATATTTATATATATATAGAATTTGTATTGCAATTTTTCTGTCTCTTGAATCAAGCCGAATATGGCCATACAGACCCCAATAAAATCATAGCTACATTTGTAGCATTATATTAGAATAACAACAACTACGAGCATGAAGAATTCAGAAATCACATGAACCAATAATTTCACAAATTTTGAATGTAATAAAAAAGTTTATACTTGATCCCATATCTGGTTCAATCACCCAATTTAAGCTCGACTTGAGGGGTTAACGACACATGAACACCATTAACTTGGTCCGACCAAGAACAGAGTAAAGAAGCGATACATGTACAGCCATTTTACTAGGTGTGGTGACGCAATACAAGAAGCAGAGGTACCAATGGGGTATCCGAATGTCAAAAGTCCGAAAGGGCAGAGACAAAACCAGTAAACACCAACAAGAACGGGACAAAACTGACAACATGTAAAACATGGAGACACAAAAAAACTGAATATCAATAAAGAGCACGAACTCCAGTCGAAACAAGAGTGAACTCAGGTGCTCCGGAAGAGTAAGCAGTTCCTGCTTGTCGCGTTGTCAACAGTCTATTCAGCTTGTCGAATCCGGTGAAGGATTCTGAAAATATATTACCTTCTGTTGTTGTTCCCCAACCAGTAACAACACAACTTTGTCCGAAGAAAAAGGATGTTTCTGCTGAAGTAACGCAAATTGGTTGAACGTCACTATTTGTAGAAATTGTACCGGAAACACGCATAATTGCAATGTCGTTGGCGAAGGTTCTTGAGTTGTATTGGTTATGCATTGTGATGGAGCTGACTGTGTATGATTGTTGGTTTTGTTCGTTAGCAGATCTTGAATGTACACCAACATCTATTTTCCAATCAGATGGTCTGTTTGTTGTTCTGAAAAATATGCTTTTACTTAATTTTAATTTACTTTAAATGTCCAACTAATGAAACGTTGGCAAGAAAGAATTATCAAACATGAAAAAAAGCTCTTAGTAATTATCAAGCTGCTTTGTTAAATATTGCTAAGATACTAAATGAAAAACTTCAAGCCAGTATAACTTTAAAATTTGCAATACTATAATTCAAGGTTTAATCCTTGTGCAACTAGACTTTGTACAGTGCTCGCGTTGAAATTGTTTATTCTTGTCTCTCGGACAGTGATGATGTTGGATTGTGTACAGGTCTCCGTAGAAGTAGTGTTTGCAATTCAAAAACAAAAGAAGTAGAACAGTTCAAACGACCGCTAACTGGCAATTCCGCCGTTCGTTTACGATGTTAAATAATTTTCATTTAAATCCTTTAAAACGTTTAAGGATCGTCACACCTTATCTTTTTTATATCAAGAATTTATGCCATTTGTGATACTTGTCCGCTTAATCAAATGACAATAAGAAAACTATAGGTCCGTGTGCTAATTTCTGAGACATATGACGTCAATATTTTGGTGGGAAATCAAACTCCTCTAGATTTTATATACATGTGTAACTTAAATATATTGACCTAAAAAATATGAAATTATATCAAGAATTTTAAGAACGTTTATACAGTCTATATTATCATAAAATGACATAAAAAATTGGGGTCAGTTTGTATAAATTTCTTCAGTATCTAAATGTATAGTCTTTAGGAGTTCCAAATTCCAGATTGCAATTCTGAAACATGAAGAGTTACCACCCTTATTAATTTTTTGTAAGGTATTCATCTTCTTTGACTCAACTTGTATCAAGTCCCGTGCGGGGCCCGGGTGTCGAATAGGCCCGCAGCAGTGCCTAGCTTGTCGTAAGAGGCGATTAAGGGTCTTGGGATTCTGATGGCGGGTCAGTGCTCAGCCCACAGAGCGACCAAGTGTGTACCCTAGGTGGCTGAATAGGGTGGCCCTCGTCCGCGGGGGTTGTCAGTTCTATAATACGGAAACCCTGACCGCCGACCATAGTGGGCAAACGTGTGTGGAGAATGCCACGCTTCATGCACGTAAAATACCCCTTTGTGGACCGCCAAGTAGTGCACCACATAGGCTAAATTTTCCGCCCCTACCCACCTCTCCCCTTTTCCTGTGGTTCTGCAAAATTTACTTTGTTTCCCATCCCACCCCCATTTTTCATTTATCATCATCATTTCATGTTCATTATATCACCCTTTTTCATGTTCATCGCCTGTAAATAACCTATATAGCGTTGCACGGGCGTAAAACACCAACTCACTCACTCACTTGTATCAAATGATATTGCACTACTCTTCTTTCATATTGACATTCATATATGTACGCCTCATACAATATTTTTTGTTCTTGCATAAAATGTAGATCAAGGTGACCTTATTCCGGTGTGGATGTTGGTGACTATCAAAGACCAAGATGTACGCTCGTATACACTAACCAAATATCATACCACTTAACCATAGTGGTGCACCGTCTTAGGAAAATTGGCACGTTTTCCAGAACCTTGCTGCATGTTTTGATAAGAATAGGACCAGCAGAGTAACCTTTGGGATGATAAATTGCCCGATCTCGCGTTTCCCTCCTTTCAACAGTGTCAGTCTCAACTCTCCTCCCCCATTAGCCCAATAACTTCCACTTTGTCATCATTTCATATTCATTTCCACTTTGTCATCATTTCACCCCTGTCATGTGTTGCTTTGGAGTAAAGAAATAACTAACTTACTTACTATCTCTTATCCTGATATATGGACACGTCACGTATATAATATTGTAACTTGTTCTCATTGAACTTTACTCTTTTCTTTTTTTTCCACTTCCGATATCCCATCATTCATCGTCACGCCTTTCATAGCATCATTTTAAAGAAACAATGTCTTTAGTGCACTAACTTTTAAGCACTATGCACCGGAAAAGTAGTTTATCGTAATCATTGTCATGAAAGGTGTGAAATGATGATTAAGTGAGAAGGAGCACTTATAGTATTGACTGCAACTATTCATGCTGAAGTTTACCTATGTCTTTATGCACAGAAATCCTGTGCGTCATTTTTACTTTATTTATGGATATTTTTTCTTGAAAGATTTAGTTTTTATAACAACAGATAATGGATATATACCTCTTTATGTCACTTACATGTTCGGAATACATAAAAACTTCTGATATTTACGTACCCATCAACACAATGAGCAGCTGTAAGAACAACCAAACTTCCATCCTTGGCTTGTATCAGAGATCCTCCACATGTTAGGGTACTTGTTCTGTATCTCATGAGTACCTTTTTATAAGAAGTAAATTAAAAGGTAATTGGATGATGTCAGTTGTCTGCATTTGTATTTTTGTTGTGCAATTTTGTTTTGTTACGACTACATGTACTACACGTTTTTTTCTCCTTTCCAATTAATTTCGGTTTCAGGCGAAACAAAATATGTTTCATTTGTTTATTGCTTGCTTTATGTCCAGTCAACATTATTTCAGTCACAATGAGGACACAACAAATTGAAATTGAAAACACCCACCCAGAACACAGCACACATAAAACAGACCCTTGTATGTCATGCAAAAAGGCCCACTGTAAGAGCACGAACCAGAAAGATAATGAATCAACTAAAAAAAAACAGGCCAATGTACCCTAAACCCACTATAGGACAATGCACACAGAAAGTGACGAAACTCTTTTTAAAAAATCGCGGAAACTTGAACCCTTACCTATGGTGACTGACAGTGAAGAACCCTTACTTGAAATGAGGTCATCCTAGTTGAAACATTTCGACGACCTGGGGCACACATCTCTTTTGCCTTATTGGCTAAGCGGCCTGACCGGATGTCAGGTTTCATGATGCTCTTACATGGACTTTTATTGACAAGATTAGCGCAGCTGTGAGCCTAGCCTATTCGCATCTCTTCACCCACAAGCGACCCAAAGCAAAATGTATTGCCATAGACTTTTCTTTTTGTTTTATATAAGTTGCTGTAATAATTGCTATGAAGAAATTGCAAATAGCCTGTATCCCTTCGGTTATTTTGTACGATTGTCAATAATTCGACAAACAGACCTGTTCAATACGCATAGTAAAGTACTTTTCATCTGTAACATGCGATTTTCTATGCTGGCATATCTAGTAGCAATTTGCACCATTTTGGACTTGATACAGGAAAATAGGGGATGGCATTTATATGTTATGTGTAAAAGGTCTTCAATCTTACAAGGCTGGAGTTTCTGTTCACAAGTGATGACACACTTTAATAAAGCCCGACTTAATGATACATAGTAAGCTAATCCAAGATTTGAAGTGCATTCTAGAATAAGGGCAGTTGCATGTGTCTGCCATCTTACCTGCCATGGCCAACTGTGAGGTATGGATTCTTTGCCACCAACAATGTATGTACTTGCTCTGTGTGGTTGAACACTTTGAATTCCACAAGACTGTCCATTAGCTGTGTAGATTACAGCTGCAAATATGTTATAAGGATAATAAAAAACATATGAATTTGCTATTTTATGTACTGTTTTGGATAATGACAAGCAATGGATGCTTGGTAAAGATGTCTTCTATAGTCGGGAATTTTAAAGCAAATAAAAAAAAAAAACAGTTATTTCATCAGTAAAAAAACACATGATAAAACCGTTTGAAGACCAAAATGATATCAGTCGTCTAGGTGTTAAAGCATTTTAGTGAGTGCGCGGCTATATGTGGTCTTTGTAAATGCTAAGTTTTAAAATCAGACATTAGAGCAGTCAATAGTGCTACATTTCCTTAAAATGAAGATTCTTGTGCAAGTTAAGCTTTTTAAAAAAATTAAATTCAGATGTACTAAAAAGATAATGACATTTTGAATTCGTCGATGTTTATGGGGGTAAGGTGTCCTCACTCCTTACAGACGCTCAAAATTATTCTTCTTCTTGCGTTAATACATTCTGTTTATTGCTTTTTTTTTTTTTTTTTTTTTGGGGGGGGGGGGGTATTTAAACAAGAATCAAGTCTGGATAACGTTTAAATACTAATTCGAATCCATCAGCCAATAAAGATTAAATGATCGGATATATGCATTATTTTTACGTGGGAAAATGGCTTTTAAAATTGTTGTTTTCCAAATTCTTTTCTTCGAACATAAAGAAAAAGACAGATTTCGATTAATAGGAGGGGAGGTAGGTGAGCGACAGATGTAATGGAAGCTCTTTAATGAAAAATGATCCATGCGAATGCTACATAGCAATTAAAAAAACCTGTAAAAGGTAGTTGCTGAAAACATTGTGAATATTTTCCCGTTCATTTATTAAAACTTGGTTTCATTTTGTAAAATCAAACCAAAAAGGTACATGACGTACAAGTCATGCATGTAAGAATGCATAAATGTAAAAGAATGCTCTCAAATAGAGAATAAAGTAGTTTTTAACTTATCATAAATATTTTTCCAAACGCCGAAAAAAAAAAGAAAAAAAAAAGAAAACTTCAAAAAGTTGCGATTCGATTAAAGTTGTAATAATCAAAAATGCTTTATGATTATCGTATTCACAGGTAGTAAGTAATGTGTCATATCGTAAAACGTTTGGTAAAGGGATTTTGTCATGGTTTAGTCAAGGGCGTCATGGTTTGTACAAGGGAAATTTGCATAATGTCGTCTGCAAAAATGAAATCATAATTTTTCCGGACAAGAAAGGCGTTTTCGGCCTTTTTTCAAGGGTAAGATATATTTATACTAAAATATGACACATGTTAATGATGGAATATAATCGCTAAAACATCCAGGATAGATAGTTTTGTTCGATTGATAAAATGACACCATTTTATGTTTCAAGCAAAAGAAAAGGCCAGATGTTGCTCAAAAACTATCATTCACTGTGCATACAACCTTTTGACACATTTTTTCAGCGTAATTAAACGCTAACAAAGCATACATCTCAAAAATACAAATTTCTACTTGCCATGGTTTGTACAAGGGACGTCATGGTTTAGTCAAGGGCAGTCATGGTTTGGTCAAGGGATATTTAAAAATGATATTTTAAATCTTATTGAATCATATGAGCTAACAGTAATGTTTTATACCTTAAACCGGTCATGCATATATTACCAATATAATGCATACTACAAATATATATATATATATATATCAACCGCTCCTGGAAAAATAGTAATAACAGTATAATTTGTATGCCATTCATAAGACATGTAAGAGTAATCATGATATAATTATTATTATACAGAAATTGCCATATCATGTTCCATAATATTTCGAGACTCCCATAATAGATGTAGGCATAAGCTGAGACAATAACATCGCTCGAGAAATGATATGAGATTTAATATGGAAACTCAATGTCAAAATAGATACAAAGGTATACAGGAAAACACTGACTAGGCATTAGGTTTAATGCATGATTTTGCTTATTTCCGCTTATATATATATACTAAAAACTCCCTACCTCCTATCAATGAAGCTTTTCTTTTCAGTATTCATTGAAGGATTCAAATAAATTTAAATGATATTCACTACCAACTAAACTATTGCAAAGGGCATATCTCAGGAAATATGTTGCTTCATCCATAATAATATCATTCAGTGCAACAGCAGTGTTAATAGTATTACAGAAATGTTTGCTTCATCCATAATAGTTTTTATATAATCATACAAGAGTAGCCTGTACTGTTTGTAAAAGCTTATACATTAACCATATTCATACATAATTGTTCAATGGTAATCCTGATGGTTAGTATATGTTGTTGGCTTAGCGACGGTCTAAAGCAGAAGTAAAAATGATATATATCTAAAAAAAATCTTTTATATGCTATTACTGAAGGTAACGATTTATAAATTCCAAGAAACGAGCCAATGGTTTTTTCGGGGGTTAAATATGCGTATTTAAAACACGTAAACACAGTATGTCGTCAAACACAATAAATCAGCAGAAAAAAACCTAATATTTTGCCGGATCTCCTAACTTTAGAAAATGTGATAAACCATGACATAATGGTATAAACCATGACAATTTTCTGTTCCCTTTACCAAACCATGACAAAATTTAAATTTGGTTATTAAGCACAACTAAGCAAATTTAAAGTTAACACAGTAAACCTTTATCGTAATGTTCAATTCCTTTCAGTTTTCCACACGATTTGATACTGAAATAAAGATATTTTTACATATTTTAGAAAAAATCCCTTGTACAGACCATGACCTCCCTTTACCATAACATGACCAAATCCCTTTACCAAACATCATATACGATATGACACATTACTACCTGTGGTATTGCGGGTTATTTTAGCGGTGGTTTATTCTTGATTTTTTATGGATCGACGAAAATGCAAAAATAAATACCCCAAATATATATCCACTTAAAGAAAACCATACACAAACGCATTCAGAAATCGTGAAAATAAAACCCGAAAACATTTTACACATATCTTATGACACAAAACCCCCGAAGATTTATCACCATCTACGTATCTTTCTATGTTGTCTTTAGCCTTAATAAGATTTCCGCAACTTTAAATTTTCAAATTGTAAACATTTCGTGTTTTCGGTTATATAAGAGTTATTGGAAATCAAAGAACAATTTATGATTTTCGCAAAAAAAAAAAAAAAAAAAAAAAAAAAAAATTCAAGCGAAAAAAAAAACGTATATCCTCTTCGCCTTTTACGTGATATGATCGAACGGTTAGCTTTAAACTTACAAATGCAGATAATGAGATTTGGAATTAGTGTACGCGACACAACCTAATAAAACGACAAGTTAAACAACTCCACAATGGAAAACAGCTAGCAGCCTTCAATGTGTTAACAAATTAACAAGTTCAAATTCACAATTCCAAAAAAAACCCTGTTCGCGAAACACATAAAATCTTCAAACAACTAGTTTAAATAAAAGTCTATGCCTTTTGTGTGTACTGACCTAAAGCTGCAGCCACGAAAAAGGATATGCTGATTGCCATCATGAACAAATCCAGAACTTACGGTCTACGTCCAATGACAAAACAATTTATATGACCTGGTTACGACATACCAAAAGATCTGGTAATTTGAAAAGGGGCGACAGGTTGTCATAAAATCTTGAAATTTTGTGCGTGACTGTATTAAGTTATACTTTAGGAATGGCCTTACCTTTTAAAGCAGTGTTATCTCAAGTATTATCTAGATTTTTGTCTGAAATCTGAAAATTATTTATTGTGAAAAATAATTTCTAGTAAAATTTTTAACTTGTTACAAGTAGAATCGACTGTTCCATTTACATGATATTATTGTTCTTATCTTGTAAATTTAAATAAGAAACCAAGAAGTCTTATTCAAGGTTAAATTTTAAGCCAAATGTATAATTGTTTCGACAATCTTTCGTGTATTTATTTATCAGAAGCCAATGTTCAAATTACTAAATGACGTCTGCCAAAAAAGCATTGACATGGCACAGTTTTAGTTGAAATGAATTCTCGCCTAAATAACTTTGAATCTCTGTCATGTCATTCATCTCGTGTCCTACAGACATACTTAACTTTCTCATAAATAATATATACATACGTTTTGGAAAACAAATATATCGCCTAGTTATTGGTATTCCCATGGGAACCAATTGCGCACCACTTAAAGCACATGACCCTTCGGGTCATCTGAGCTATTGTTGTAATAAGGTGTCCGTCCGTTGTTTACTTTTCTTCAAAGATCTTCTTCTCTGAAATCACTGAAGGAATTGCATTCAAACTTTGTACACTTGATCTTTAGGATGTCCTCTAAAAAGTTTATGAAATTGGTGCACGATATTGTCCTTGATATTTATTTTTTAATAAATGTAAAAGCAACTTTCCCTGTTCAGCATCAAAAGCTCTACGAAACTCTTCATTGAGTCAAAGTTGTGGGACGACTCCTTATAGGAGATATTTCCCCTTAATCGTCAAAATTGACCATTTTCACATTTTATTGACTTTATCTTGAAAACTATAAGTGCTAGAGGAAAAGTTAGCATTGGAAAATTGTGAAACTCATTGAGACCTACAAAAATGATTTCAGGGTCAAAATTGTCCGATCAACCCTTTAAGAGTTATCCCACTCTTCTTTCAATTTTAACTGATTTTTAAAAATCTTCTTTTCTAAAACCACTGAAGGGATTGCTTTCAAACTTTGTGGATGTCTTCTACCAAGTTTGTGAAATTTGTGCACGACGACCAACCAACATGGCCGCTGTTACTAAAAATAGAACAGGGGTCAGACCATATTTTTTAGCTTATAGCTCAAAAAGTATTAGAGATAGAGAAAATCCGAAACAACGAACCTTGTTCAGCATCAAAAGCTCTACAAAACTCTCCTTAGAGGAGTTAGTCCCCCTTAATCGACAAAATTGACTATTTTCACAGTTTTTGGGCGTTATTTTTATAACTGTAAGTGCTAGAGGAAAAGTTAGCATTGCCAATTGTTCAGCTCGATCATTGTGATCTACAAAAATGATTTCAGGGTCAACATTGTCAGATCAACCTTTTAAGAGTCACTCCCTCTAACTGTTATTCAATTTTAACTTGTTTGGTTTTTTAACTCACCTGACCCGAAGGGATAGACAAAATCCGAAGCAACCTTACTTCTTCAGCATCAAAAGCTCTACAAAACTGGTCATTGAGTCAAAGTTGTGGGACGACACCTTATAGGAATTATTTCCCCTTAATCGTCAAAATTGACCAATTTCACAGTTTTTGGACTTTATCTTGAAAACTGTAGTGCTAGAGGAAAAGTTAGCATTGCAAAATTGTTCAGCGCATTGATAGCTACAAAAATGATTCAGAGCCAAAATTGTCAGATCAACTGTTTAAGGGTTATCCCCCTTTAATTGATTTTTCTATCAATTTTAACTGATTTTTAAAAATTTTCTTCCCTGAAACCACTGATGGGATTGCTTTGAAACTTTATACACTTGATTTTTAGGATGATCTCTAGTTTGTGAAATTTGTGAAAGTCAACCAACCAACATGGTTGCCGTTATTTAAAATAGAACAGGGGGTCATACCATAGTTTTAGCTTATAGCCCATAAAGTATTAAAGATAAATATAATCCGAAGCAATTTCCTTCTTTAGCATCAAAAGCTCTACAAAACTCTCTAATGAGTCAAAGTTGTGGGACGACTCCATACAGTAGTTATTTCCCCTTAATCATCAAAATTGACCATTTTCACAGTTTTTAGACTTAATCTTGAAAACTGTAAGTGCTGGAGGAAAAGTTAGCATTGCAACATTGTTCAGCTCATTGAGAGCTACAAATATGATAACAGTGTCAAATATTGTCAGATCATCCTTTTAAGAGCTATCTCCCTCTCACTTTTTTACAACCAATTTTAACTTGTATGTTTTTTTTTTCAAACGGAAAGCCTTGTAACGTTGTATTCTTGATCTTAAAAGTGTTTTCTATCTTAACTAGTTTCTTTAATTTTACTTACAAAGACCATGTTGCAAACTTGGTAAGAGGCTTTAGCATAAGAGATCAGGTGAGCGACTAAGGCTCCTGGGAGCCTCAAGTTTCATATTGTTATGAATCATAATTTATGGCCAAACTACAAAAAGACACAAACAAACAGCACCTTATTGACATTTAAAAAATACTTAAAGATATTTAGACGAAATCCTTTAAAGACGCAACGTCAGCTATTGCTTTCATTACACAAAATTGTCTTGGATTTTAATTCCGGGTATTTTATTCACAATATGTTCGATAAAATTGTTGAGTATTATGTATCAAATGAAAGCTTATTATTAAACCATTAAAGCAATAAAAGAAAAATGATAAAATTCCGTTGTTTGTTAAAATCAGAAGACAACGATAATCCCGATAACGTTATTTTTTTCGTTGTCCCTTGTAACAATAGCCATGCAATAATTGATTATTATTCGGCATAATTCCGCGAAATTTTGCAGTAAAACTTTGCAAACTGACTCAAATGTTCTATGACGTCAGTGCATGACGTTGTATGTCTTTCGTCGTTTTTTTCCAAAATCAAAGCACGAAAAATTTGGACAGAATCAGGAGAAAGAAATTGTCCCAATTGAAAAATTTATTCCTGAGGACGAAAACAGCTACTTAAAATGGAATTTGCATCAGGTAAGATTACGAATTTAATAAATTACCAAAAAGTACTTTTATCGGGCAACACAAACTCAAAGCGGTTTCATTCTGCCGAAAAGATTAATATCTGAACTCCATCTCTCTTTTTGTCTAGCAATAATGTCACCACGTAAAATCAGCGTCGCTAATTATTGTTGTAATAAATGCGATGTTAATTTTCAAATAAACTTGAATCGTATTTATTCATGTTTAGTGTCAGACAAAAGTACTCAGAAAGCATTGTCTAAATTCACCAGTTTTTAAAGCTTTCCTCGTCAGTTGCTCAAATTATAAAAACTATATAATGTCTAGCGGAAATGTCCCTCCATAGGTTTTTGACGTTTAACGTATCATTGTATTTGTTATACGGGTATTACCGGCTATACTTAACACGGGCAAACTGAAGACAGTCAATAAAATCAACATGTTGCATGGCTTTTAACACAAAAAGACAACAAGTGAAAATGGTAGACAACAGTCTAATTTAAGTGATTCTTTTGCCCAGTTCATAGTTCATAAACGAGTGACCATGACTATGTATTACAATGGTGTGATTTTATTGACTTATTCAGTCAATAATCAGGGATAGCGTGTATGTTATATCCATGTTTTTATGACAAATCTAATTATTTGACTTATTCAATTAATTTTTATCTGTGAGTACAATTCCAATCAGTAAATATATTGAAAAGTACACTTATTTGTAGGCACAGAAAGAAAGCAATGGTTTTTAGAAAAGAAAAAAGAGAAAAGAACTGAACAGAAATTGGCATACTGGACGAAAAACAAAGAAAAACTTAACCACCAAAGACGTAGGGATCACCTAAAAAGTAATACAAATTCGGCCATTAAAAAGCGTAACCAGCGAGAAAGGGAAAAACAGAAAAAACTTTATGAGAAGACCAGAAAACAAATTTACAGAGAGAAAAAAAGAATGGAAGCAGTCGCTATCGGCAATGTATCTACGGAAAGCAAAGGAACTCCGTTCGCCAACAGAATGAGTCAATGGAGAGCATTGAAGAGAGTAAAAGATTCCTTTCCAAGGACTCCGGAAAAACGAGAAGCAGTTTTTTCAGCGTATACAAAAATTCATTGCACTAATCTTATTCCTAGTCCAGAGGAAAAAGCTGAGATTGTAACTAACTCGGAAATTGTTGAAAATATCCGGGAAATTATTTCATCTACAAAAAAACGACGTTCAAATACCGCTAATTCACTAATGAATATACTTACCACATCAGTCAGCTCAGAAAAAATTAACCAAACAACTGTTAGCAGAAGTTTGGGACTTACTAGGAAAAGGCTATACAAGGGAAAACAAAGCAGGGCCAAGATACTTAAATCTGATATCGCCTCTTGGAAATTTACGGAGCGAAAAACAAGGTCAGACGCGATCAGTGTTTTAGACAAGAAACGCATTTATGATTTTTGGGCTTCGCCTGGTGTTTCACGACCGACAGGAAACAAGAACGACATAAAGCGCATGAGAACAGGCCCAAAACAATATGTATCTCACGATGTGTATATTCTAGAAAAGACACAGACAGAAGCATATCTTGAATTCAAGGGCAAAAATCCACAAATGAAAATAAGTCAGCGATCGTTTGAAAAACTGAAACCGCATTTCGTGCAAGCCCATACGTCCGAAAGATAAGCAGACTTGCTGTTGTCGATATCATGTTGAAATACGAAGTATCTTCAGAAGCTGCATGAACTATAGAAGTAAAATTATTCGTGAGAAAAACTTACAGAACAGTGGATTCAAGGTATACGAAACCTTAACCGAATTAGTAAACGAAACTCTTTGTGAAACAGATAATTTACATGAAATAGAATGCTTACAAAGAAGTTGTAACAAATGTGGTGTGGATCATTTTCGTCTGATGGATGAAGAAAAAGGTACCCTAGACGACACAACTGAGGTTCAGTGGGAGAAATATGAGTATGTGGATTTGAAGAGGGGCTCGAAAACCATTCGGAAGCTAATGTTAGTAAAAAAGAAAACAAGGCCGTCAGAAATGTTCGAATATTTTTTGCAAATTCTTAGATCGTTTCCTTATCACCAATTTAGTGCTTCTTGGCAATCCGAGCAGTTAAAATCTTTATTAGAGAACCTGCCGCAAAACCACTGTGTAACGGTAAATGATTACTCCGAAAATTATCGATGTTTTGACAAGACGGAAATTCAAACAGGATACTTTCAAAAAGTCGAAGTTTCAATTCATGTAACCTTGTTGTATCGACATGCAATTCTTGAGGTTGACGGAGTCGAAAGTACAACGGAAAATCCTAACATCATTAAGGAAGAATTCTTTATAATTAGTGAAGATGACAAACACGATCAGTATTTTACTCAGTTTGCTGAAAAGCAAGTGTCAGAATACTTAACTGAAATAGATTACCGCCCTACAGTAATGCACGAGTTTAATGACGGGTGTGCCGCACAATACAAAAGTAGACACTGTTTTGGTATACTGGCAACATCTGTTTCTGATTTGAAATATCAGTGTATTATCCGCAACTTTTTTGAGACATCACACGCTAAAGGTGCTCAAGATGCAGCTGGTGGATACATAAAGAGAGCAGCAGATTTGTCCGTCATCCATGGTCGTTGTACAATTCAAAATGGAAAAGACTTTTACAATTTTTGCAATTCGAATCTAACAAAGCCGAAATCTGCCGGTTGTAAGCGAAGAATCTTTAGATACATTAATGTTATTTCTAGAAACGTAAAACAAAATTTCAAAAGTGTACCTGAAATTCGAAAAGTACATTGTGTTCGCACAGCATCTGGAAATTCGGAACTTGAATTAACAAATTTGTCATGCTATTGTTGCGACAATTGCCTATCAACGAAGTACGAATCCTGTGCAAACCTAAGTATTCGGGGAGGTTCCCGTTTAGTTCAAATGATTCGTGAAGTAGCTCCAGTCAATGAATCTACCTCACATGAAGACGAAGAATACAAACTTGAAGATTTAATTTGCAAGAATACAATTTTAGCCGTTGTTGCGGATGATGATGACTATGGCTATTATTTAATGAAATCTATAGGGGAAGTTGAAATTTTGAAAAGCAATTGTACTGATGACTGGGGGATATCCTTTCCAAAAGGTGCTAGTGTTGTCAGTGGGTATTATTATGACCTAATAGACAGAGGGAAACATCTTTATAAAGCTGTTCCAAAGAAAATCGCAATCAATTATTCTGTTTCCGTGAAATACATTTTGACCGCATCTGAGGTCTGTAAGTCGGCTAATAGAATTCATCTACATGAGGACATTCATCAAAATATCATAGCAGCAACCGAAGAATTGTAAATATAAAAGATCAATAAAAAATATAAATATGACTCAAATTTTATTGTTATTGATTTACTTTCTTATTCGTTCAAGTAAACGTACTAAATGAATATTAGAAAGAAAAAAAAACCAAAACCAAAACAAAAAATAATAAATAATATGATTGACAAAAAAAAGAAGAGAAAAAAACTTTTAACAAAATAACACAGTCTAAAATACCCTCCTACGCTTCTTAAAAAAAAAATAAATAAAACATAGAGAGTGTCACAAGATATATATCAAAAGAAAGTATACACTATACTTATAGTGCGTATTACTGAACAAACCTTTTTACATTTAAGCACTACTGTTTACTGAAGGAAGAAATCGACACCTCCGGCTACAAATTATGAAAATGCAAGTTATTTTGACGTCGTTTAAGTGTTACAACGTTGGGTATCAATATCCGACGTAACGTCTTGCTCTTAACAACCCAAATTACTCAAACTTTATAAATGATATCTATCCTAAAGAATTAACCCTTAATACATCTATTTTTGGATTTAGATTTAAGCATTGTCAATGGAAAATTGCACACTAAAGTATATGATTAACGTGATGATTTTTCTTTCCCAATTGTAAATTTCCCTTTTCCTGAAAGAAGCAGAGGTACCAATGGGGTATCTGAATGTCAAAAGCCCGAAAAGGCAGAGACAAAACCAGTAAACACCAACAAAACGGGACAAAAACAGATAACATTTAAAACATGGAAACACAAAACAACTGAATATCAATCATCAACGCGAACTCCAGTCGAAATAAGAGTGAACTCTTCCTGCTGGCTAGTCCCGTGCGGGGCCCGGGTGGCGAATATGCCTAGCTTGTCGTAAGAGGCGGCTAAGGGTCTTGGGATTCTGACGTCGGGTCAGTGCTCAGCCCACAGAGCGACCAAGTGTGAACCCTAGGTGGCTGAATAGGGAAGCCCTCGTGCGCGGGGGTTGTCAGGTCTATAATACGGAAACCCTGACTGCCGACCATAGTGGGCCAACGTGTGTGAAGAGTGCCACGCTTCATGCACGTAAAAGACCCCTTTGTGGACCGCCAAGTAGTGCACAACATAGGCTAAATTTTCCGCCCCTATACCCACCTCTCCCCTTTTCCTGTGGTTCTTCAGAATTTACCGGTCCTTTGTTTCCCACACCATCCCCATGTTTCATTTATCATAATCATTTCATGTTCATTTTATCATCCTTTTCATGTTCATCGCCTGTAAATAACCTATATAGCGTTGCACGGGCGTAAAACACCAACTCACTCACTCAACTCATTCCTGCTTGCCATAGCACACCTGTCGCGTTGCCAACAGTCTATTCAGCGTATCAAATCTGGTAAAGGAAGGCAAAACAAAACTCTATGACAAACCAACATCTTCACTCATCTAAGAGATCGAGATCCGATATTTGTCTATTAGTGCATGATCTCTTCCGTTAAATGTCTTGAGTGAAGACAGCAACCGAGGAGCAAAATAACCTTGTGTGAGCAATTTTTGTGTCAGACGTGACAGAGGAAATCGATTTAGTCCCACATGCTCTGGAGTAACAAATCAATTGAGATACGTAAACTCCATAAGCTGGAGCGGACGGAATGTTAATACACAAGAAGGGAAAGTTAACAATTGAAAAGTTGAAGTCATCACGTTTGTCATAGAGCCTTGTTGAAAGTCTTCCTTAAGAGTTAATTTCGAGATGTAGATCTAAAAATGAAGCAGACTTCCTAAAATCCGTTGTGTCCTTTATCTCAAGCTCCTGGGGATATATGAGATGGAGAAAGTCACCAAATCGAGAATTGTTTAGTGAAATGACATCATCAATATAACGGAACGTGAGGTTGAAAGAGAGAGCTAGTCTACGATCTTTTTTGTCTAGAAGAGATTGTAAGACGTCTGCTTCATATGAATGAAAAAACAAATCAGCAAGCAAAGGTGAACAATTAGTGCCCATCGGAATCCCCATTATTTGCTGAAAAGCACGTCCACCAAACTGAACAATTATATTGTTAATGAGAAAGTTGAGCATGTCTATTATTATGAAGGTGATGTTTCTATAGCTCCCTCTTACATGTCTTACGGAGTGTACATTTCACAGTTAGTCAGATATGCTCTAATTTGCAGTGGTGTTTCTGATTTCAATGACCTAAACAATTTCATTACCGAAAAATTACTAAAACAAGGTTATCGATACCAGAAATTAGTCAAATTTTTTACTAAATTTGTTCAAAAATATGGGTATCTAATTGAAATTTTTTTATGAATAACTGTATACGTCGTTTTTTTATTGTAGAAGGAATATCACATCCCGAATTCTATTAAAATGTAGTTTATAAGGCCCGTAAATTCAAACAAAATCCTCATGACATGGTTATTTGGCTTAAAAACTTATTAAAGAAAGGTTGGAAGTAAAGTAAAATCTATAAATTTGGTGTTTTTTGGTAGAAATATTGATAATTTGTTAGTAACTCTAAAACGTTTATCTTTTACCTTTTGACAATTGTCTTGCTTTTAAGCATTACAGCGATCAAATATGTCGGTTTTGTGTTATGATATAATACTAATTAGTTGTTTGTGTTGTTGGATTTAGAATCGATACGTTTGATTTTTATACATGAGTCGATAAATACTTCTTAGCTAGCTATCAGTAACTGCGAGTGTTCTCAAGAGAGTACTCTTGTTTCAGGTTTTCTCTTGGTGAATTGAACTTTTATTGATTTGATTTTTAAAGTGCGTTATTTGTTGTGCTTTGTACAAGCTTAAGATTAACAATTGGGGGAAGGTTGGGCCCAAAAAACTAGTTTCACCCCGCCACATTTTAGATGTGCCTGTCCTTAGCCAGGAATCCTTGTCAAAGCTTTTCTTTGTCCCTGTCAACTACCAGTATCTGTATTTTGTTTTATGTCCAGAAATAGGTGTTTAGTTGATTATCTAGAGATTTGTTTGAATCTTATGTATTTTTTTTAGTCTTGGGCCATTGCAAGACAGAGAGCAGTGACCCTTAGTCATGTTGAAGACTGCTGGCTGTTTTCCATTGTGATTTTTTAAATTGCATTTTCTTTAATGTTGGTTGTGTCGCGTACACTTATTCAACATCTCTTTATCGCCTATACTTAGCAAAATCTAAGCCAATCGACAACCAGCCATTAAAAAGCTTCCAGTGCGGGGCCCGGGTTGCGAAAAGGCCTGCAGCAGAGACTTGATTGTCGTAAGAGGCGACTAAGGGTCCTTGAATTCGGAAGTCGGGTCAGTGCTCGGCCCACAGAGCGACCAAGTGTCTATCCTAGGTGGCTGAATAGGGTGGCCCTCCTCCCCGGAAAGGGGGGGGGAACCCTATTCAGCCACCTAGGGAATACGGAAACCCTGACCGCTGATCATAGTTGGCCAACGTGTGTGATAAGTGCCACACTTCATGTACATAAAAGACCCCTTTGTGGACCGCCAAGTAGTGCATCTAATGTGCTTGATGTGGTCTTCAAAATTTTCTGTTCCTTTGTTTCCCACCCCATCCCAATATCTCATATATTATCATCATTTCATTTTCATTTAATCTCCCTTTTCATGTTCATCACCTTGAAATAACCTTTATAGCGTTGCAAGGGCGTAAAACACTTCACTCCACTAATAGGCGATTCCAGTGTCGCAAGTTTTGAGGTTAACGACTGCTACGTTGTAAAAAACGGGAGGTTAAGTTCTTTCTGGCAAAGTGATGGGATGTCCTTCGTTTGTCGTCAAACTTTTCAAAAATCTTCTTCTCTTAAACTGATTTGCTAAATGTAAGTTAACTTGGAAGGTTTGTTTATTAGAATGTCCTTTACAAATCCATTGTTTGTATGTTTGATTTGACAACAAAAATGGCCACCCGGACTAAAAATAGAACATATCTAAAAACCTGTAAAAGATATCAAAATTCTGGCTTAGAATAAAGCGGATTAGCACACCATGATCTACTTATCGTGAAATTTTGAAGATCTGGCTACCCATGTAATAGTTATTGCCTTCCTCCAAGATTTGCATTATTTAATCTCAATATCATTTATAGTATACAAGCTATTTGAAAAATTTAAGTCACAAATTGTTACGCACAATGAGATCTATGAAATATATAACAAGGTCAAACAGGTCCAGAGATTGTAGCATCATTCCTTTTAGTAACTATTCTCTTATAACGTATTTATTGGCCATGTATTTTCACAGATAACTGTTGTCTAACTTTTCAAAAATCTTTTCTGAAAAACTGTTTGACAAACCCGATAAGATTGTTTAATATAGTACAGATAGGTACACACATTACCTGTACGGAAGTTACATTTGTGACATAAAGTTAACTTTGTGACTGCTTTCCACGTCTGCTCATGTCTGCTATAGCAGACATTCAAGTTAACTTGCGTTAACTCATGACTGGTCAAAGCAGACTTGTGACAGGTTTTTTATGACTGGACATAACCAGTCGCAAAGACATGACTGCTTTTACCAGACCAGTCATTGCAACAAGTCTGCTCTTACCAGACATGTTTAATTATGCAAGGGATTGATTGAATAAACAAAACTGACTTCAACATAAAACAATGAGTTTCAAATACATTTAGGCAAAAGAACATAATTTGTTTCTCCTTTTACATTCAGTTTTTAAAACAGACATTTCACGAAGTTAACTTGACCAGACCTGTCATAATTATGTGACTGCTTTTAAAAGCAGACCTGGAATTATGACTGCTTTTCAAGTTAACTTTGAACCAGTCGCGCGTCTGCTCAAAGCAGTCGCATGACCAGTCGCAAGTGAACTTAAAGTTAACTTGGTGTCTGCTTCTCAAGTTAACTTACCGTACATGTTATAAGTGCACCCATCTGTATGTCTTTTATAAATCATCGTGGGGTTGTTTAGGTATCACAAAAAGCGTGGACGCCAAGGCTAGAAATAGATCATAGATGTACATGTCTGTTCTTTTTCAAATAACTCAAAAACAGTTACAGATACATTTGTATCAAAATCAGGTAGGTGACGTAAATGAATAACAAGCACATTAGGGTCGACTGCCCAAAAATTGAAGATCCAGCAATCGATTTGCACCTTTTAAGCTCTTATATAAAGAAATACAAAGCTTACACGTACAAGTCCGTTGTATTTTTAGCTTATAAGTATCACTGAAAACCAGGTTAACGATTCATGCTCCCGAAAGTCCTAAGGTAAAAGAAAAAAAAAGTGTTGTATAAGCAATTTGATAGCTTAATTTAATATTGGACCCACAGGCATTTGGGTCCAGGATTTTATTTTATCATAAATAACGTGTATATACAAATTTTCCTCTCGTCTATATACTATTTCCGTGGAAACGTCTGTAATTGGACCCATTTAGTATCTGGCTATTTGGTTGCATATTGTATTTTCTTTAAACTGCATACTTACAGTTATTCCAAATGTATTCCAGGGAAAAGGGGCATTTTTATTGTAACAAAACATAACTCTTACATTTATTTGTATATCTTAATTATAAAAAAAAACACTAATTTCAAGACGTCATCGATAAGTAAGTCGAGCGATTATATTATTCTTATATGTATATTGATGCCTCGACCGAACAAACTCCTCAACACACATGTTTAGTCACTCTAGGGGAAACACTGCCTTTAATATTTAATCCTTTCTTCCTCTTAAGGGAATCAAACAGGGTATACTAGTTCTGATGACATATAAGTTGATTCATGGCTTATACCTAACTTTTTCCTTAAGGTTCCTTATACTAAGATGATCATCATAGAATAGCTATAATGTCTCTCATAATCCCTGTTATAATGAATGTCGGGGTCGTCAGGCTATAATGCGGAAAACCTGACAGCAAAGCATAGTAGGTCACGCTTCATGCACGTAAAAAATCCCTTTGTGGACCGCCAAGTATTGCACCACATAGGCTAAATTTTCCGCCCCTCCCCTTTTCCTGTGGTTCTTCAAAATTACAGTTCCTTTGTTTTCAATCCCACCCCCATATTTCATTTCTCTTCATCATTTGATGTTTATTCATGTCCATTGCCTTAAAAAAAAGCCTACATGTACGTTGCAAGGGTGTAAAACACCAACTCACTCACTCACCAGAATTCAACATTCGAGAATTTCAAGAACTAAGAATATTAGAAATTAAATGGTTAATTCGTGTGAGAAAAGTCTGGCGACAAGGCTTGTTGTAAGAAGTCCATTACATATAAATGAAGCAATAAATCGGCAAGCAATGGTGCGCAAACCTTGCCAATTGAGATGCCAATTGTCTGCTGAAAAACACGTCGTCCAAATTGTACAATCGATAAAAAAGTTGAGGATTTCTTTTTATAACTTTTCTGTAAGTTTGTTCTTTCTACTAGCCTCGTCCCGTGCGGGGATCGGGGGCAAATAGGCCCACAGCAGCGCTAAGCTTGTTGTTAAAAGTCTACTAAAGAGCGCTAAGAAACCCGGGCCAGGCTGCTTAGCCCACAAAACGACTGGGATGTGAGCACCAGGTGGTTGAATGGGGCAGCCCTGTCATAATAAATGCCGGGGTTGTGAGGCTGTAATGCGGAAAGCCTGACCACAAACCTTAGTGGGCCAACGTGTTTGGAGAGGGCCAAGCTTCATGCACCTATTTCCCTTTGTGGACCGCCAAGTAGTGCACCGCATAGACTAAATTGTCTGCCCTTGCCCCTCTCCCTGTTTTTCCTGTGGTTCTTCAAAATTTTCTGTTTCCTTTGTTTCACATCCCACCCCCATATTTCAAATCATTATTTCATGTTCGTTGTATCATCTTTTTTGTATTCATCGCCTTCAAATTACCTATATAAAGTTGCGAGGGCGTAAAACACCAACTCACTCACTCACTCTACTAGCCTCATGGATGACAAGTAATCGACTACCAAATATTTGTGACTGCGTTTTCCGTTCTTTTTGATAAAGCTACGTCTAATCAACTAAGATATACAAGATTTTAACTGTGACATACCAGGAATCATATGTACGAAAGCCCACAAGGCTCATACGAGATTCGAAATTCGAGATACGAGATTCGAGATTCGAAATTCGGGATTTCGAAATTCGGGATTCGAGATTCGAAATTTGAGATTCGAAGTTTGAGATTCGAAATTCAATATACTTATAACCAATCAGATTGCTTGTTTTATAATCATGTACCAATCAAAAACGTTCTTATAAAAACGTAAGTATCGAAATTCGGAATTCGTAATTCGAGATACGAGTCGAAATTCGAGATTCGAAATTCGAGATACAAGATTCGAAATTCGAGATTCGAAATTCGAGATACGAGATTCGAACTTCGAGATTCGAAACAAGAAATTCAATATACTAATAACTAACAAAATAAATCACCATTGAATTCCAGAAAACCTCAATTTCAACAGTGTCATCCATAATTTTGGTAAACTCAATATTATAATATTTTATTTGCTATTGGTAATTTAGATATATTTACCTGTCATGATTTAAAGTAATATTTGGCAAAACACCTATGAGTCTTAGTCGGATTTGTATAAAATATTTAGAAAATTGACATTTGAATGTGTATTTCCAATCACCTGACTGTTGATTTTAATACGGTTTGAATCAAATGCTGCAGTGACAGAATCAGAAAGGGATTTGTAGTTGGAATCCTCCCTTTCTTTTGGGTTAAAAAAAGGAGTGCGGATTTTTCTTTTGCCAACAAGCCCAAAATTGCTATATCATGCAAAAACATCCCTATTACATGTAGCAACTGCTTACTTTAATACTGGATGTGTGACATGAGTCGTCAAGCTCATGACACACCATCACCAGAGATAGCTACTCAAGTTACAGTTGAACAAGAGCCAGAAACCCTTTCCCACTACTTGGAGGTTCTTCAGGAGACACTCATTGGCAAACCATTTAAATATATAGTCTCATTGACTGATGACGTAGGCGGAAGTTCATGTTACTCATTCTCATTATTTTAATATCCATGCTAGGGAACGGACGTGTCGAGTGCGACACGTCATACTGTAAGTATTTCATTTTATTTGCCTTGGTGGCTATGCATTTATATTTTATAGGCCTAGGTGGCCATGCACTGATAATTTATAGGCCTAGGTGGCCATGCACTGATAATTTTAAGGCCTAGGTGGCCATGCACTGATAATTTATAGGCCTAGTTGGCCATGCACTTTAAGGCCTAGGTGGCCATGATATAGACCTAGGTGGTCATGCACATATAGGCCTAGGTGGCCATGAACATATAGACCTAGGTGGTCAAGCACATATTGGCCTAGGTGGCTATGAAAAGATATTTCATGAAATAAATATTGAGTCACATGTGTGCACGTTTGTTGCGTAGAGAAAAGCTTAGAACATGTATAACTTTAAAGAAAATATATGCCAACAAATTTTAAGCAAGCATATGAATAATAGATAAATGCTTATTTGTGAACATAATGTCATTGTGTATTTTCTATTTCAAGGACATATAACCTTGTTGTATTGAATGAAGTTCACGTGTCCTTTTATCGAGGACTGTTTTGATTTGGTTGAGTAAATTTAAATATACACCGAACATGTGCTTGATTATTAGTTAAAATTTACAAGTAT
This sequence comes from Arcuatula senhousia, assembly GCA_963971305.1. Taxonomy (NCBI): domain Eukaryota; kingdom Metazoa; phylum Mollusca; class Bivalvia; order Mytilida; family Mytilidae; genus Arcuatula; species Arcuatula senhousia. The sequence goes on along the minus strand of OZ020307.1, from coordinate 29,696,243 downwards.
TTATTTTGATTTCAGAGATGTAAAAAGTGTTATAAAAGAAGAGGATTACTTTCTGTGGAAATACTGGAATTCAAATATATGATTGAGGTTAGTTAGTGCGTTTTTATCCAACGAAATATTTATAATATTCAAATTATCTGATCTTTGCATTGTTTTTGAAAGATATCCGTAGTGTTAATGCATAATAAGCTTGTTCTGTTGGCCAATATATGTAGCAGTTTAGTCTTGTAAGTGCCGCCATGTAATTTCTTTTCGAAAACTGTTTCGTTAGTTGCTTAACATGATTATCAGAATTCATTAAGATAAGAAGTAATAGTTATACAACGGACATATTTAATTATATAACATGTTTAATATATGAAATATCTTAATAGGCTAAGCTTGTTAACAGTATATAGTATTGTGCCTTTCAGAGTAACATAAGGTACGGAATGGTAGTGATCCCGTTACGCTGGAAAAGCATTAACCCAGAGATGGAAGACAGAAATGAAAGCCAAATTAGACCATGTGAATGATATAGCAATCTATTATAACAATAGACTTAAGGGATCGTTATTTCATGTTAAACGAATGTTCAAGGCAAATAAAATGAGATAATTAAAATGTGTACTTTGTTGACATGTTAAATGTTTTATACAAATTGCCCTAATTCTTGTTTGGTATTGCTTTCTTTGTGAATTTCCTTTCGTTAGCAATTCAAGGGACACTGATGCCCTAGTGGGTTCGCTCACGTGAGTTGCATACGAGGGGATTTTCTCCTTTAGGTGTTACAAAATTGGTATAATAAACTGGTCTTTAGTAAATATGATTTTTATTCCATTTATTTTGCTTTAATGTTATAGTTACACACCGATATGATTTTCATCTAACTATATAATAATAGGGAATCTCAGGAACTTGTTTACACTTGAAGGAGAGATCCCTTCGTTTTGCAAACTCACGTGCAGATCGGAAAAGAAACTTGAAAAGTGGATGTTATACCTTCGCATGTGTCAGACTTAGATTTGTGTTGGTGCTTAATATGAGATTGTTGTATAATGATCGCAAAAGCCATTACAATCAGTTTGTAATACAGGTTTTATTAGATAAACCCTTGTCCTTGTCATATCGTGTTTATATGAGGTGTTTTATTTTATTTTTTGAGTTTTGGGAAGAGAGCTAAAGGTGGTTTATTGTCGTTTCGTTATGAAATTTGCATCTTGTAAGCTGTCGAGTTTTACTTCCCATAACTTAACATGAACTGAAAGCATAGAGATAGCAGACACTGAGGATATGGGTATAGTCTCATTGACTGATGACGTAGGCGGAAGTTCATGTTACTCATTCTCATTATTTTAATATCCATGCTTATGGATAGACAGTAGATGTGATGATTGTCATACACGTCAGTTACAGTGTCACTTAGCTTAGATATGAGGTGGTTTCCTTACCCACCCTTCCCTCCCTTTAAAACCAATAGATGGGTGTTTTAGACAGAGATACACCAAATGTGGACAATTTGTTAATATATTAGTAATATATACATATTTTGCCTTGAAGAAATTTTTTATTGACGGAAAAGTAAAATATATGACATCGAACAAGAATTGGTGTAAATTGTCCACATTTTGGTGTACGTATCTTTATGTTTTCAGTTCTACGCTTCGAGTTTTACTTCCCATAACTTAACATGAACTGAAAGCATAGAGATAGCAGACACTGAGGATATGGGTATATCATCCTAGGTATCCCTTAATAACATAAGGAAGACTTAATGACTCATCAATTTGAGTAGCTGCGAAGTTAAACAAATGTCTAGGAACTTAATGACTCGTGTTTTTTCTCGGGCATTTAATTTTTAGATTTTTTTGCGATAGTTTGATAAGAACACGCGAAAATATCTTCATATAAATAATCACGAAAATTGAATTTTGCGAAAAAAAAAGACCTTCCATTTTCTTTAAAATTTGGCTCTAGTACGGTATTTCGAATTTCGAAATTTGGATCTCGAATCTCGAATTTTGAATCTCGAATTTCGAATCTCGAATGAGCCTTATAGGCTTTCGTACATATGAGATTGATTCATTCTAATTAGGTAGTTTTGTTACTTACTTTTTAGCTCACCTGATCCGAAGGGTCAAGTGAGCTATTGTCAGCGTTAGGCGTCCGTCGTCCGTTAACTTTTTAGCTCACCTGGCCAAAGGCCATGTGAGCTATTGCCATCACTTTGCGTCCGTCGTCGTCGTCCGTCGTCGTCGTCGTTAACTTTTCTTCAAACTTCTTCTCCTCTGAAACGGCTGAACAGATTCAAACCAAATTTGGTCTGATGGTACCTTAGGGTATCCCCCACAGATTTAATATGGGGATTTTTGATTTGTCGAAAAACATGGCCGCCGTTGCTAAAAATAGACCAGGGGGTCAGACTACTGTTTTTGGCTTGTAAATCAAAAAGTATAAGAGATAGATGAAATCTGATGCACCCTACTGCTTCAGCATTAAAAGCTCTACAAAAGTTTCCATTTGGTCCAAGTTGTCAGATGACCCCTAATAGGGGTTACAGCCCCTTAAAAGTGAAAAATAGCGTTTTTTCATGTTTTTGCCCTATAGTATGAAAACTATTGCAGATAGAGAAAAGCTGTTGCTTGCTTAAATGTTCAGCTCATTTAGCTCTACAAAAGTCTCCAAGGGTCGAAGTTGTCAGATGACCCCTTATAGGGGCTACGGCCCTGAAATAATGTTTTTTCATGTTTTTGGCCTATGGAATGAAAACTATTGCAGATAGAGAGAAGCTGTTGCTTGCTTAAATGTTCAGCTAATTTAGCTGTACAAAAGTCCCCATAGGGTCGAAGTTGCCAGATGACCCCTTATAGGGGTTACGGCCCCTAAAATGATGTTTTTTCATGTTTTTGGACTATAGAAAGAAAACTATAGCAGATAGAGAAAAGCTGTTGCTTGCTTAAATGTTCAGCTCATTTAGCTCTACAAAAGTCTCCATAGGAGCGAAGTCGTCTGATGACCCTTAATAGGGGTAACGGCCCCTAATAAAACCTTTTTCGTGTTTTTGGTCTTGGGATTCTGACGTCGGGTCAGTGCTCAGCCCACAGAGCGACCAAGTGTGTACCCTAGGTGGCTGAATAGGGTAGCCCTCGTCCGCGGGGGTTGTCAGGTCTATAATACGGAAACCCTGACCGCCGACCATAGTGGGCCAACGTGTGTGGAGAGTGCCACGCTTCATGCACGTAAAAGACCCCTTTGTGGACCGCCCAGTAGTGCACCACATAGGCTAAATTTTCCGCCCCTACCCACCTCTCCCCTTTTTCCTGTGGTTCTTCAAAATTTACCGGTCCTTTGTTTCCCACCCCATCTCCATATTTCATTTATCATCATCATTTCATGTTCATTTTATCATCCTTTTCATGTTCATCGCCTGTAAATAACCTATATAGCGTTGCACGGGCGTAAAACACCAACTCACTCACTCACTCGTGTTTTTGGCCTATAGAATGAAAACTATAGCAGATAGAGAAAAGCTGTTGCTTGCTTAAATGTTCAGTTTATTTAGCTCTACAAAAGTCTCAATAGGATTTAAGTTGTCAGATGACCCTTAATAGGGGTTACAGCCCCTAAAATAACCTTTTTCATGTTTTTGGCCTTTACGGCCCCTAATAAAACCTTTTTCGTGTTTTTGGCCTATAGAATGAAAACTATAGCAGATAGAGAAAAGCTGTTGCTTGCTTAAATGTTCAGTTTATTTAGCTCTACAAAAGTCTCAATAGGGTTTAAGTTGTCAGATGACCCTTAATAGGGGTTATAGCCCCTAAAATAACCCTTTTCATGTTTTTAGCCTTTAGAATGAAAACTATAGCAGATAGAGAAAAGCTGTTGCTTGCTTAAATGTGCAGCGCATAAAGCTCTACAAAAGTTTCCATAGGGTTGAAGTTGTCCCTAAAATAACGTTTTTTTGTGTTTTTGGTCTATAGAATGTAAACTATCGTAGATAAAGAAAAAACTGTTGCTTGCTTAAATGTTCAGCTCATTTAGCTTTACAAAATATAGGGTTGACATCAAGACCAGGTGAGCGATTTAGGTTCCTGGGAGCCTCTTGTCTTAAAAAAAAATCTTCTCTGAAACCACTAATTGAATTGCTTTCAAGCTTTGTACATTTGATCTTTAAGATGTCCTCTACCAAGTTTGTGAAATTTGTGGATGCCGACTAACTAACAATATCTCAAAAAGTAAAAGAGATAGAGAAAATCCGAAGCAACTATCCTACTTTAGCATCAAAAGCTCTACAAAGCTCTCATTTGAGTCAAAGTTGTGGGACGACTCCTTATAGAAGTTATTTCCCCTTAATTGTCAAAATTGACCATTTTCACAGTTTTTGGACTTTATCTTGAAAACTGTAAGTGCTAGAGGAAAATTTAGCATTGCAAAATAATTAACCTTATTGAGAGCTACAAAAATTGATTCAGGGTCAAAATTGTCAGATCAACCTTTTAAGAGTTATCATCAACTGTGTTCAATCAATTTTAGCATGTTTTTTTTTTTTTTTTTGTTTGTTTTCGAATGGAACGCTTTGTAACTTTGTATTTTTAATCTTAAGATTGTTTTCTATCCTAACTAGTTTCTTTTATGTTACTTACCAAGTACATGTAGACCATGTTGCACACTAGGTAAGAAGCTTTAGCATAAGAGATCAGGTGAGCGATTCAGGCTCCTGGGAGCCTCTTGTTAGTATATCTTTTCGCTTCGGATAAAATGGTTAATATTTTACATATTTATGTCTCCCGAACGAAGTGACATATGTAAAACTTACTCCCCGCCACATTTTATATGTGCCTGTCCTAAACCAGAAATCCTTGTCAAAGCTTTTGTTTGTCCTTGTCTACTTTCTGTTTTTTGTTTTATGTCCAGAAATGGGTCTTTCTTTGATATTCTAGGGATTTGTTTGGATCATATGTATTGTATTTTTAGTCTTGGACCAATGCAAGACGGCGAGCAGTGACCTCTGGTCATGTTGAAGACTGCTGGCTGTTTTCCATTGTGATTTTTTAAAATTGCCGTTTCTTTAATGTTGGTTGTGTCGCATACACTTATTCCACATTTCTTTATCGTCTATAATAAAAGGCTATGGGAAAAATGATTTAACTTAATAATTTGTGGTCTTAACTTGGAAACTCTTAGTCTGTTACCTCGGATATTTACGTTGTTATTATTGTTGAACTTGAAAACTAATTTTATTTGTTGGGAGAGTGAGGGGTATAAAAGGGGCTGGAGTTGTGGAAAATTTTACTATTGAAGTCTATAGGGAATGTGATTTGTTATTATAACTCGGAAATACTACCAATTGTTTCGGATATAAAAATTGTCATTATTATTTAAAAAACATTTTTTGGAGGGGCATTTATTTATGAGGGAGATAAGTAAGTTGTGTTTTTAAGGTAACCCTGCCCATTTTTTTCAGAGGTTCTAATTTAACTTTGATCGATTTGATTTTTATTGTGTGTTTAGTTTTTGTGCTTTGCCTAGGAATATTGATAGAGGGAAGGTTGGGTCCAAAAAACTAGTTTAACCCCGTCACATATAGTATGTGCCTGTCCTAAGCCAGGAATTTTTGACAAAGCTTTCGTTAATACTTGTCTTTTTGATGTTTTCTGTTCCTTGTTTAAAAACGGGGTCTATCTGTGACTGTTTCAGGACTGGATTTGAATTATATGCATTTTATTTAGACCATGGTCCAATTGCAAAACAGCGAGCAGCGCCTACTGGTCTCGTTGGAGGCTGCTGGCGGTTGTCCATTGTGTTTTTTCTGAATTGCCGCTTGATTGTGGTCTCTGTCGCGTACACTTACTCCACATCTCATTATTTTTTATTCTAAAGATGCATTTTAAGGCATTCCAAGGATTTTGCTTATCCCTAAAAATTCTATAAAACTTTAATTTTAAAGGACCCCTTTCCAATTTTTCCCAAAACATTCTAAAAAATGCATTTAAAGGCATTCCCAGCATTTTGCTTAACCAAGGACTTCTGTGAAACTAACTTTAGTTTTAAAGGAACCCCTTCCCAAATTTTCCCATAAATGTCTAAAAATGCATTTAAAGGCATTTACAGGCCTTTGCTTATATCTTGGACTTTTGCAAACTTTAATTTAAAGGGGAACCCTTGCCCAATTTTTTTTTCATAAGGTTCCAAAAATACATCTAAAGTCATTTCTAGGACTTAGCTTACACATGGGACTTCTATAAAACTTGTATTTTAGGGGGACCCCTTCAAAAACTTTTCCTTGAGGTTCTTAAATGCATTTTAAGGCATGTCAAAGATTTTGCTAACCCACGGGACTTATGAAAAACTTGTATTTTAGGGAAATGCCTCTCCAAATGTTTTCCTTGAGATTAATGGGAATTTGTTTCGGATACATTCTCTTGTTTGTTTTTGTTTTTGGGCACTGTCTTAGAAGGTTATTGCTCTATGTGTTTTTAACCTGATTTTTTTTTGTATTGCTCCTGTTAGGTTAAGCGGTTTATTTAATGTTGATTTGACGACAAGCGTGTGCGAAGCAAAGTATGGTGCCGGGAAAAGTCGTAACTATTATTATTAATAATTAATTTTGAAAGCATTTTTATTAATTTTGAAATATCTTTAAACATAAGAATGAATAGATAACTGTTCCATTCTTCAATTTCAACTAGTCCTTATATTATGGAATGCCAGATAAAGCCAGCATATTAATAACTGACCTTTGTAAATTCGTGACTGTCATATCTTTGGGAAGGTTATAGGTTATACGCATGTGATCATATGAAACATTACGGAAGAGAGTATACTGCTTTGATATTCGTAACCTCAAGTATACGCGTCCTTTTTTTAAGTTAAATTCTTTGATTTTTTACTCCAAACCATAGGCTAGGTTTTTTTTATTTTACTCCCTGATAAATATTATTGGGTTTTTATTCTGTGAACTGCAATTTCAATATCACGTTTACTTTCAAATTGGCATTTGAACGTTGGGGCAAAGCTTCTCTGATAAGTTTTGTGAAATATATATTAAAGCACGATGATTTTCTCACAGATTTTTTTTTTACATTTTTATCATAAAATTTTCTTGTCGTCTAAGATCTCATCTTACTGTTGACTTGGGATTAACTTTTTGCAATCAGTTTCTTTTTAGGTCTTACTATAGCTAGCTGTTATAAAACAATGTCTATTCTCATACTTCTTACCACGATTGGGTAATAGGCCTACCGCAGCGATAGTCATGCTTGTAAACAAAAAAATTTAAATGGTATTACAATATATCATTGAACAGTTTAAGAAATCTGAAAAAAAATGATCCCCACCCGGCTTGATTTATCAGCTGTGGTGAGCCCTGTGACCAAAATCCATAGTGGTGTATCGATTTTGGGCATACCACGTTACATGCTCAATAACTGCACAGCAGCATGTTTTGATACAAGTAGAACCTTTGACCCCCCCCCTACAACCCCCCTAGACGGGCTACATGTGAGTTGCCCAATATTAGCCGTTCCTTCTTTTTCAAGTGACTTTTTACTCTATGATCTTATTGGACTAGTGGTGCCAACCTACGTCACATTATTTATTTCATGTTTATTTTATTACTCCTTGCATGTTCAACTTCCTGATATTCTAGTAGACGAAATCGAACCTTTTTGGTAACAAATGCTAAACGGACTTGTCTCGTAATATACGTTTGTGCAATAAATAATATATATTAGTTTCGAAGAAAAAAAACGATATTGTTTGAGGGATTCTTTTGATAAAAACGCTATCCGCTACATACGTACACAACATGCACAATTTATATTCAAATGGGACTTTATAATGCTATGATAATGTTAAAAGAAACAATTAAAGGTGTCCTTCCTTTATACCAAGTTTTGTTAAATTCGGTTCAGTAGATTCAGAGGCGTTGCGCTGACAAGATGATAAATGATTATTTTCAACAAATTTCCAAATTCAAAGGACCATTACTCCTACAAAAAAATGTGGATCGAAATCTGCTGGTAATATCCACAACTACATATGGTAACTTTTTTATACCAAGTTTCGTTGAATTGGTTCAGTAGTTTCAGAGGAATTGCGCTGATAAGATGATGAATGAGCATTCTCAGGTAATTTCTAAGTTTAAAGGGCCATAACTCCAACAACAAAAATGAGGATCAATATTTTCTGATAACATGCACAACAACATTTGGTGTCCTTACTATATACATTTGTACTAAGTTTCATTTAATTTGACATAAGTGGCGGGATACGTCATAACCAGAATCACGTTTTATCATATTTCTTATACAAATTACACGAATTTCAACATATCTTTTAACCTATAGCAATCACATTCTTTGAAGAAACTCTAATGAAAGCGTCCGTTAATAGTGTCATTAGGTTAATTTAATGATAAGGAGTATTCCTTGTTCATTGCTTTACAATTTTTTGGTCTACATTGTCACGACTTTGTTTGAAGATCTATGTAACCTTTGCGTGAACCAGTACTATAAAATTTGGTCATAATAAGATGTATTTTATGCATGCGTGTCAATGTAAATGACGGCATGCATCTATAGAATTAGGAATTTCAAAGATCTGAATTTATTTATTAAAACTATCTTAGCAGTAAAAAAAGGTGCACTGTCAGGTCCATTAGCCAGGCTTACGACTATCCTACTGGCTTCTGTTGGAACGGCAGCGGCCAGCGAACTACAAATTATAAAATCGGGTATCAATCAATGAGCGATTAAGTGAGTGGATGAGTTGGTCACATCCTATAGCAACGCCATCTAGGTAATATAAGGGCGATTAACATGAAAAGGATGATAAAATGAATCAGAGGACCAGTATAAAAAAGACCACAGGAAATGGGAGATATGGGTAATGGTGGACATTTTAGTATTTTATCCTATGTGGCGTACTACTTGGCATCCCACAAAGGGTTTTGTTACGTGCATGTAAAATTGGTCAAATTGTCTTATTAAAAAGTTTTCGGTAATAAGAAAGTAAATTACATAGAAACACAAAATATTATATACCATGTGGATCTATATGATTTTAAGCAGCAGGCAAAATAACAAGGTTCTGCATTATGTCTTTAGATGTTACAAACACCGCAACTAAAATTCTTGTAATAGCGGATCATCAGAACGGACAAAAGTAAAACCCTTTTATCTTTTTTATTTCTCTTCGAAGCGGATATTAACTATATTCAATAACTAGAAATCTTTGATTTGCAACTATATATTGTGTTAAATATAAAGTTTTCGACCATTGAAGTAGATATCAAATTCATCTGGTCTAGCTGTATGGGCCTACAACAATTCTAGAAGTGTCAGGGGACAGTTTATGACAGTTCCGTCCCGGAACAGTTGATGACAGTTGGTGTACTGGGTTAGAACAGTTCTAGAATTGTCAGGAGAGCCTGACAGAAGAGAATTAGAACAGATCTAAACTATAGGCTTGTTATTCAATAATTTTGTGTTACCTTCATTTCTGGAAGCGCTGCCATGCCGTCACAACATAAAAAAAAAAGAATAACTTATTTCGTATGAATTTATTGCTAAAATGTATCAATTAACACTTGAACATGTATTATATAAAATGTCACATTGAAAAAATAAATAAATGCAAAAGAAGATAAAAAATACACAACTCATACATTAAATAAATAATCTTTACTATACAATTAAGTAAACATGAAAGTAACTTGTCCAATAGTGCTTCGGATTTATGTTCAAGATTTCGGCAGATATTGACTGTACAAGAATAGTATATGTGTTTGTATCTTTGAACTTTGAATGCATCACACAAAAACATTACATATTATATACCTATTAATTCAAAACCAATTGAAACATACATGTATTCAAAGATGAAAGTAAACTTTTTATTGGATAAAAATGAAACAAACCATTCGAGGACTTTTCAAAATATTTTTTGTATATCTCAGTTCGTGTTCACAATACCCATGCTTTCATTTGATAAGTTAAAATTTTACCAAGAACCACAGTCATGCATATTACGAAAGATTTCTTGAATGGTATTTTACCATTTCTATATTTACGGATCATTTTAAGTTAAATTTTTTCTTAATTTGACATATTTAATGCAGTATAACATTTTCATCATTCGTACGATCAAATTGCTTCGGCGAGGTATTCAGCGACAACCACACTCTGCAACCACCATTCCATCGTATTTGTATTTGTATGTCGGTACGCCCTGTTCATCAATGTAAAGTATAGATATAGGATCCAGTTTTGTTGGCACACAACATGGCCTACTATAGTCCGATGGGTATGCAGAGTGAAGCAGTCCTCGCATGATAGCATATTTCGTTGGTGAAAGATGATCATTGAGTGGAAAATAACATCTCCCAACACACTCGTATGCCTAAAATAAAGAGATAAAGAGGTATTTGTAACAGTTACAATAATTATGTTTTTTTTAACAGTACAAAAAGAGCTTCCAAGAATAGTGTTCTAACATTAATAAGATTACATATTATATAACTAATATTGTCATCCTCTCTTTTTCATATTAACCAAGTCTATTTGTTATTATCAATTAGTGTTGATCTCGATCAGAGAATAAAGTACACCGACAGCGCATTCATTTAAGTCCACTTAATTAAGCGCCTCCAGTACCCCTGAAGTTTAGTTAGTCGAATTGCACACAGAACAAATGATATGCGATCGATCCTAAATGATTGATAATGTTACTCTGTCATCCTAGATATCATATAGTAAATAGCTACTTCAACAATACATTTTATTAGGAGATTTGTTATTTTGTAGATATTTCACATCTAATATTAATGGTGACCCTAACGTAGATGAAATGAGAAGTGGTATTCCTCGTATTTATCTGTGCAATTTCTGTCAAAATACCAAGTTTCAAATTATTTGATGAATGCACGTTGATGCACGCCAAATTTTAATTTTGTGTGTTTTGCTATTTTCTCTACTTTTTAAAGAATTTTTCTGATTTTTTTATTGCTAACAACGGCCAAAGCGAAGTAACTCTATGCCATTTAATTTCGGGATACAGTTTAAATCCATTGTGAGGAAAGGGAGAAAAACTTAAACTGACCGGAAATGAAAAAATAGCACAGGAAGTGAAAATTTTCATTTTTTTAACAATTCTGTACTCCGTGCAATTTTGAATTTTTTAAAATAAAAATTATATTTTCCTGTTTCTGAAGCAGATACCTTTCGTTTTAAGTTGCTTTCATGAATGAATTTGACAATTAAAAATTTTAGTTGGAGTAGCTATAGTAAAGAACATCATACTACAAACCATAGTGGTTCACGTGATATTGAAAAGAATGATAACATGAACATGAAATGATGAGAAGAAATAATAAAGGGGGGTAAGGAAAGTAACAAAGAAAGAGTAAATTTTAAGACCGGAATGAGGAAAATGTTGTTTGAGGCGTAATATTCAGCAACAATAATATAATGCACTACATGGCGGTTTCTCCCAATATAGTCAGCAGTCATGTTGTCCATAAAATAGCCTGACATACAAGACGAAGGCCACCATATTATACCACCTAGGGTTCGTGGTCGCTCTATAGGCTAAGTACTTTACCGACCCCATAATCACAAGACCCGGGTCTAGAACGGTAGACAAGCATACTTCAACCTTGAGCCATTGTGTAATGGATCATAGATATGTTTTAAAATTTTGATATTTATTTTAATTTTATGTTTTGTTTTGACAATACATTGTAGCTTACAACTGTAAATTTGAAAATGTTACATATATGTACACCTATCTTTGAAAACAAATATTTTTTTTTTAAGTTCAATATCTTGATTAATAAAAAAAAACCAAGAAAATTATAAGACTAAGGCAAATTCAACCATACATGTAGCTACACTAACAAAACATTTCATTAAGAGATTTTTTATTTTGTAGATATTTCATTTTTAAAAATAATAGTGATCCTTGCGGAGATGAAATGCGAAGTGGCATCCCTCTTATTTATCCATACAATTTCTGTCAAACTACCAAGTTTCAATTATTTCGATGAATGCACGTTTAAAGATTTTTTTCATATATTTCATTGCTCACAACGATCTGAGCGCCGTAACTCTGATCTTATTAGTTTCGGGAATCAGTTTAAATCCATGCATTTAGAGGACTGAAGGGAGAAAAAATCGACTAACCGGAATAGAAAAGAAAAGCACAGGAAGTGAACATTTTTTTTTCACAATCCTGTATTTCGTGCAATTAAATTTAAATTTCTATTAGACCCGACAAATGAGTTATTGGCTGTTCTGTGTGACTTTATTCAACAGTCATTAGAATTGAGAAACAGGTCATGCTTAATTCTACTTGATTTTTTTATCTAATGTGATGCTAATGTGTTATTGAAACTGTTTACAAGTTGTACGTTTGTTACTCTATGTATTGCTTGTCCCTTATGGGTGTAATTTTGCAATAAAGATTTATATAATTTAAAATAAAAATTATATTTTTTTCTTTCTGAAGCAGATACCCTTTTTAATTGCTATGAAGGGTGAATTTGACAATTTTTTTTTTAAATTGAAGTATATGTTACTGTAGCTAATACATGTATGATTGCTTGACACTTACATTTTGATATTTGTATTTATTCGTTCTCTGTTCGATATTTTTAGTTTTTGTATAAAAACTATGCGCATGGTAACACCTCAGATGGTGGTTAAATTTTACATTGCATAATAGATTGCACTTGTACGAAAGCCATCGAATGAGCCTTCTGGGCTTTCGTACACTTTTGTAAAAATGCTGAAACTGAATTTCAGTGAAAATTTCCTAGTTCAATAGCCTAAGAGGAAAATAAGACGAGTAGAACAAAACTCGAACTCGATCACCAAGATATACCCACACATAAAAATGAAATTAATATCTAGCATCGTTTGGAAACAAAAACTCTGGGAAAATTATGGTTTCGGCCAGACGGACTGACAGACAGTTCTGTTAATTTGGACATATTAAATTTCAATTTTCTTTTAAAAAACACGCAAAAAGTTGTCTTTTGTAATCAAATATTAGGGAGGATTAAACATTCTAGATTCTTGTTTAATTTTTAAGTTCAAGGTACATAATCGGGAGGAAAAACAGACTAGCGGAACAAGCTCAAATTCGATCTTGAACTCATTAATACTTACTTACAAAGCATGCATATCGCAGGGCGTTAAAAAAGAAAAAAATCGGGAAAACCTACTGTTTTGAACTAACGAACATTGGGTGTCCTGGCCTGATCACGAAGAATGAATAATGGAAATAACGAAACACGGAAATATGGCTAACATTTTGTTCACGTATAAAAGTTTGACGGTGTATTACTGTAAAGCATGCCTAAAACGAATCACGGACAAAATACTTTGCTGGGAACGGTCCACGTGCAATATCCAATCACGATGCACGGAAAAATATTTCAACAAATCACAATTCACGGAAAATAAAAATTGCCAATAACGGAGAACGAAATAAACCCATCGCCCCCCCCCCTCAACATTAAGTGGTCACTTTATAAAGGGCGACCTTATGGAGGGAACTAATAAAATTCTGCCGCTTTCTTAGAATGAATTTTTAAGCCTAGATATAGATATGGAGTTAACTTTTAATTCATAAGACATTTTTGTATGAAGCCAATCAAAATTAACTGACATAATGAAGCTACTCCATCAAAATTTCTATTTTCAAATTATTTTTTTCTTTATACATGTTATTGCAACTGAAACGAGATATCGGCTTCAGAAAGAACATGCGATTTAAAAAAACTTTCAAGTTTACACATATTTAATGCATAAATGAATTAGTTCAATTGAAAATTCCATCCCCCGTACTTTTTGTTTTACTTCACGTATAAGTAAATAAAAATCCATTATCAATCATAAAATAAAAAATGTGGTGTAGAGTTACGGGACTTTGACCGTTGTTCGCATTCAAATACCAGTAGCTTTGGTGTGCGTGGCATTTTGAAAGAAAAGCATCAATCACATCAATCATAAATCGAAATATGACTTCTTATTTCATCTACGTTAAGGTGACGATGTATTGGGTCAATAAAAAATGTACAAATGAGCGAAAAGTTTAGTGAGCTGGTATATACACTTGATAAGGTTACTTCTGCAGCTGGAAATATCTTACTTTACAACACGATGTATGGGGACATGAAAAATCATTGAGACTTTATTTATGTGGGTTTATACCAAATGTTATTAAAAAAACATTCCAAGACGCGCTTTGCAAATAGTTTAAAACCATTATTTCCAAATGTCAACCGCTCTGCTCTTTCTTATTCGAAAACCTATCACGTTATATTTTAAATGTATTCATATTGTAACTTATTATACCAAATGTTATTAAAAAAACATTCCAAGACGCGCTTTGCAAATAGTTTAAAACCATTATTTCCAAATGTCAACCGCTCTCCTCTTTCTTATTCGAAAACCTATCACGTTATATTTTAAATGTATTCATATTGTAACTTATTAATGTACTGCTCCGATTAGGTACCCACCGAACAAAATATACCTAAAACACTCAGTTGACATGGGTAAATTTTTTTCAGGATCATTTATTTTGTCATGACGTTTTTAATTTAAAAAAAAAACACCAGAAACCATGATATCTGCCATTTTCCCCACAAACTCCCTATTTCAGCTATTTTCGGAAGTTTTTTTTTCTGAAACTTTATTCGAATTTACCTTGTTAATTGATCGTTGATTATAAATCGTGCACTGAAATTTGAAATAATTATGTGTTTTCTACAGTTTTTGTTCATTTATATGACATGACAGTTTGACAGTTGAAAATGGATTAAAATTTTTGTCACAGTCGTCCAGCTATAATTTTAAAAGCATGTGTTTTAGGAAGATTACAATCGTCAAACAAAAACAATAAATATTATGATGTGATAAATATTCTATAGAGAGATAGTTCTACAAAGAAACAACTGTTGCTTTAATTGATGTAATCGATTAAATTGGAATGGGCGTGCCAAAATTAATGAGCAGACATCCGTCATCGTAATGAAATAATCATGAACCCAATAGAAGTTTTCATAGTTTATCGTAACTTTTTCAAAATAAATCTCTAGTTGTTCCCTATAGTGCCATTATAGCGTATTAAATAAAAATACAGATGTTTTGAATTTAAGAAAAGATACAAACGACTCAAATAATCAGCCGTATTTTCTCATTAATATCTAATTTTGACATCAAATTAGCTATTTTAAAAACTTGTGTTTTGATAAAACTATTTCATGCATTTCTGCATAACGGTTCCATTCAAGTTGACTCACTATGAATGGATCTTACTTTAAGATAAAAGATTTCTTGAGTTATAAATAACACTGATTAAACAATAATGTTTTGTTCAAATTTACATAAACGTGAAGAAACGTGTATCAATTTAAAGAAAACAAGAAAATTATACAGATCTGTACAATTAATGTTTTATATAATTTCACTTTTATATTGTGCTTTTTTCACTTATTTGAACTCTTTTATAAAAGTGTATGTACATTAATACCATTTTTTGTTAAAAATTTCGAGAAAGTTTTCCATGAAAATGCAGATATAACATCCTTTTCGACGCGCATTGGCCAGCCCATACAGGGTGGTCCAATTAATAAAGGCGGGAACCATGAGAAACCACCGACTTTGGGCAGGTAACTGACAATGTGTATTCCCCATTTCGACGTCAACATCATCTGTGATGTCATTGCTTAGGAAACAACAGCAATAATACAGCACCTAAGACCACTCGGCCACCAAGACAGGCATCCCAGCAGTTACTCGCCAGTCATTCTTTCTAGTTTGGAGCAGGAAGGAAGGAAACAAAAAAGTACCAAAAAACTATGTTGAATTTAAAGACCAATCATGATGCCCTGCAAACTTCTAGGGTTAACAAAAAATTACCATCAACGCAAATCTTTATCTAAATTCCAAAACAATAACATGACCAGAAGACACGCGAGAAAACGACAATACCTTCCCGGTACTACTACCTGTGCCTTTGGTCTGCTCTGAACCGGACCTGTTAGTACATGTATCAAGAAAATTGCAAAAATACATACCCTTTTATACCAGCGGACATTACATTGTATATCATATCATGTTATGATCATGTAAAAAAATTCATTGATTTATATATTTTACTGTATACATGTATATAGCCGTACAGACAAATTTCACAGAAGAGAGAACATTTTGAGCTAAAAAGCATTCAAATGTTATATATACTAGTAGTTATTATTAAACTGACACTGCGGTTAACATCTGGACTGATTTTATAACCCTGTTCTACACCTTAAAGCCTAAAATAACAGACCCTATATTGCGGCACACCAAAATATCTTGCCGATTCTAACTTTAGATTTTAAAGGACATAAATTGAGGGCCATTTTTGGCTTTAACCCCTGTTAAATGAAACAAGAGGCTCTCAGGAGCCTGAATCGCTCACCTGGTCCATAAGCTAATTTTTATGAGCTATTACCCCTTTAAGGGGTCATTTGACAACTTGGATCAAGTGAAGATTTTTGAAGAGGCTAATGAGCTGATGGTTTATACTAGCAATAGCTTTTCTCTATCTGCAACACTTTTCTGTCTATGGGGCAAAAACATGAAAACACAATATTTATACCTTTCAAGAACCATAACTCCTACAAGGATTCAAAAGCACGTAAAACCATTTTTTTTACCTTTGAAAGGCCATAACCCCTATAAGAGGTCATATGACATCGTCGATCCAATGGAGACTTTGGTAGAGCTTAATGAGCTGAAGGTTTAAGCAAGCAACAGCTTTACTCTACATACAATAGTTTTTATTCTATAGAGCAAAACATAAAAAACACCTGTAAGGGGTCGTCTGATATCTTCGACCCTGCGGAGACTTTTGAAGAGCTAAATGGGCTGAAGATTAAAACAAGCAACAACTTTTCCATATATGCAATAGTTTTCATTGTATAAAGCAAAATAAAAAAAATCTTATTTTTAACGGGCTATATTAAGGGGTCATCTGACAGCTTCGTCCCAATGGAGACTGTGTTAGTCAAACATAAATATTGTGCATGACACCCTAGGGATCAATCATACCAAGTTTCATCAAATTCTGTTCATTAGTTTTAGAGGAGAAGATTTTTAAAACAGACGCCAAGTGATAACTAAAAACGGTTCAAATTAATGGGAATGTTTTCTATCTCTCAAATGAGTGCAGATGTTGGTTTGTCGTAAAAATTTGTTTTATCTTCCTTTACCGGACACTGACACACTGAATTGGAAATTGGCAACACGACGGGTGTGCTATAGCAGACAGGAACCGCTTACTCTTCCGGAGCTTGGTGCCTCTTTGCTTCTTTCAATTTTCCATAATAATCTTATTTTGAAATTATAATGAACATTATAGCGATCAAATGTATAGGTTTTGTGTGAGAAACTTTCACCAAATCATTAATTGTTTGAAATGTTGTGTTAGATTTGATAAATCGATATAGTTTTACTTTTTTACATTTGTCGATAAGTGCTTCTAAGCTAGCTCTTAGTAATTACAAGTGTTCTCGTGAAAGTTTTTCTACGTCCCTTTTTTCTCTCGGGTCTCTGTTGTTGCATAAAACTTTTATCGATTTGATTTTTAATGTATGTTATTCTTGAGCTGGCTGCCCCCCCTAAAAACAAGTTTAACCCCGCCACATTTTATATATGCCCGTTCTAAACTAGGAATCCTTTTGTTATCGTCGACTTTATGTTTTAAATTTGTTCTTTGTCATGAAGGAGGTCTTTCGTTGATATTTTGAATCATATTATGCCATTTTATTTTTCATTTTGTGTCAATAAGCAGTTAAAAGCGAACTTTGGTCACAGTGAAGGCTGTTGATTGTTTTTCATTTAAATGCCTTTTTTTTTTCAAAAGCTTCAACCATCTCCGTCAGAATATTAAGACCCTAAGGCGCATCTTACGACAAAATTGCAACTGATGTGGGTCTATTCGCGACCCGTGCACCACACTGACCTCTAGAAAGGATATTCTTTTTTATCATTGTATGGATTAAGTACAAAAATACTTCATCGTTTAGCAATATTTTATCAAATTGCATTTCAATAAGCTGTGTCGTGTTTTTCTTCATGTTTTTTTTTGCTGTACATTTGTCTTTTTTATTTTTGACTCAATAGCCCCATCGGAGGTTCCTTCGTCCTTAGTAGATAATTATTCTTTTTAAGATCAAAATTTAGTTAAGAATATTACCTGGTAACCTTGTGGCGCAATAATCCAATCATCCCAGTTGATGTCACTAAAACTAATGTACATTGGTCGTCTGTGGCATGGCATATGCCGCTTTCGACTTCGTTTTTTTCGATTAAGAACTTGATTGTTACCAAAATCTGTCGAATGGTCGTTTATGGAATTAATGGTTTCTGTTTTATCATTTTTACTTTGTGGTGAATTGGAATTTTCATATTGAATAACATTAACGGTATCCATTTCTCTAGTGATGAGTTCATGGCGTTCTGTCCGGTGTAAACCATTTACCTTTTTATCACTGGAAAATACTACTAATATAGGTTCATTTTTATCTTGACTATCAACATTAATATCCATTTCACCATTTGTTAGTTCATGTAAAACACTTTCGATTCTAATTTCTAAGACTAAAATTGAATTTAAATCGGTGACCCAATGCCGGATGGCGGAAGTGACGTCAAATGTTTCCCAACCACTATGGCGTCCATAAATGTGTTTTGATTCAATGACCTTCAATGGTTCGTTTTTATTGAACAGGACCTCAAGGCATGTCACTTTTCTATCGATTCCGAGGTAGGTATTGCGGTCTTTTTCAACTAAAGTAAATAGTCTCAACTCTGCTAAGTCTACTGTTTCGTCTGGTGATATGCTTGTTATGTTAAAAGCCATCCGATGAACCCTTGTGGTCATTCCAGATCTTACTGGGACTTTGGAGTTCAAAATATGAGAATCTGAAAAAAAAAATATTATCGTTCATAGATTACTCTGCGATCGTAATGGAAAAGCGAAGTTCAGTGCCATAAAACTTGGTTAAACCTACTTTTTCTTTTGAAATACCTGAACCAGGTCAGAACCATTGAGACCCGGGCATTGAGATCTTTAATTTCTGTGGTATCTTTTCCTTGTTTTGTATTTTCTCTTGGATATTTAAGATTTACTCTACATGTTATACAATTATTGTAAAGGTTACTTTAAATTTTGAAATGGGCACCCTATTCGTTTGCATTCTGGTATTGAGTGTTTCTTAACGAGACACAGCATGGGATTATTGCTCCTTTGCTTGTTATTGTCAACATCATATTATAGGCATGGGTTGTCGTGTTTCACTTTTAGTTATTTTTAACGCTAAATCAGGAGATATCCCGATAGTCTGATTATTGAACGACACTCTTTTATATATTTGCTCTTTGACATGATGTAAAATGATTGCTATATTCATGATTAAACAGGCGAAAAATTTTGATTTGTGCAGGGTATCGCTTTAAGAAATTCAATTTATCATGTGAGGAACATCAAAATTCAACCCTACTATTAAAGGGTGTATCTATCTGATAGATATGAAAATGTAAAATGATTAAAGTACAGGAAATAAAATTGGGAAAGTAAGTCTAAATAAAACATATTATCGGAAAGTTTTCCTTTGATCTAGTCGCACAGTTATATAGGTGTTACTAAATGTTACGTCTTTATTTCCTTCACCTGCATAGGATGGTTAAATTAACATTCATTGATAAATTTTCAAAATCTTGATTTATCATTTTATTATAATGAATTTTCATATTTGATGTATTAATGTTATAATTGATATCAAGAAATAGCGTAACGGTTATGTAATGACAGGTAGAATTTAATCAAAAATCTTTTGAAGAAAAATGAAACATAAAAAAATAACATGTTGATTTTTTGCCTTTTTATGTTATTTCTTGTTAAATATGCTGTAGATCACACTTTATATCTTGTATTATCGAAGGTTTTTCTCCTGTGTTTTATAACATGTTTCACGGTTTTTTTAAATTTTATTTTTGGGTTACATTTTTATGTACTTTGTAAAGAATTGTTGTCTGCATATCGTCACTATAATTAATATTCATTTCAAAATATATAAGTTCTAGAACAAGCCTTAAGGTGAACCCCACATATTTTATGGTTTCTTCTTTTCTTATCACTATATGAATACCACTTTTTATAAAAAAAAAAACCATAACTAGTTCTTGTCCACAATATAACCAAAAAAAAAATAAATAATAACAAAGTTCCAGACAGTAAATTTAGCTACGCCTGACGCGCGTTTCGTCTATTCAAGACTCATCAGAGGCGCTCTACCAAAAATATTGAAAATGCCAAATACTATATGATTAAAGTCATTAACATGGAGAAATATAATCAGTGAAGCTGCACGCATGTACAATTCTGGCTTAAAAGGGAAAAAATCTTGTATATGTTGACTTAAGTTGACTGCTTTTAAGTTAATACTGTCATCAATATCAACATCATGTCACAAAAACAATTTAAAATGGACTAAAATTCTTAATATTTATAAATTCATTAAATTCATTTATGCTAATGATGTGTTTAATAAAGAACCAACTCCTCCAAAAAAGAACAAAACATTATTCATTCCATCTGGTCTCAGGCTTTAAAAAGTTTTTAGGCCTTTCGCCCAAACTGTGAAATTTTTCCAGATTTCTAATTTTTAATAGTTTCTGCAAAAAGTCAACTCGTTTAAATAAAAATTATTTCAAAATATCAAAAAACATTTGTACTTCTTGCATTGTTTATGGATACTTGAATCAGTATCAGAGTATCATTCACCACGAGCCAGGTTGTGATTAAAAAAAGACCTAAATCACCAGAGTGTCACTTTCGTATCGAATTTTTATTCCCGAAAGCCCTGCCTAAGGCGTCTATTATCTTTCACCTCAGCATAATATTCTTTAAATTTATGGAAAACCTTGTTCAATAAATATTTACCGCTTGTCCAGATAAAAAAATTTGACGGTGAAAACTTTTTTTTTAAATCATTTAAACGCATTCCTCCCTATTTCTGTCATAAACATGATTTTAAATGAGATTATTACTAAATATTCTATCATATGTTCCTTAATATATTGTACCCCCTGCATGCGTAACATTGATTAAATGATTTGATAACTATAAAAAATATTGCCCTCTCAATAGCAATCACGATAATGAAGTGTGTTACAGCGGTAACGACTTTATTCAGCCAAAACTAGCTTTGATGTATCTCACCTTAGAACTGGATTTTAAAAATTCTTTAATAATTTGTTTGTCATGATTACATTCTGTGAGTTCTGTTTTTTTTTCATACTACTATAGTTTAATATCCTAAATTGAAAATTATTCAAAAGTAATTATGATGCTTTATTTTATAAGATTTCATATTTTTTTTTTAAGTTTTGATATACAGGCATGACAGGTGGCAATGAGTGAGCGAGTGAGTTGGTGTTTCACGCCCGTGCAACGCTATATATTATTAGGTTATTTACAGAAAGGATGATAAAATGATGATAATGAAATATGGGTGTGGGGTGAGACACAAAGGACCGGTAAATTTTGAAGAACCACATGAAAAGGGGAGAGGTGGGTAGGGGCGAAAAAATTGGCCTATGTGGTGCACTTCTTGGCGGTCCACAAAGGGGTCTTTTACGTGCATGAAGCGTGGCACTCTCCACACACGTTGGCCCACCTTGGTCAGCAGTCAAGGTTTCCGTATTATAGACCTGACAACCCCCGCGGACGAGGGCCACCCTATTCAGCCACCTAGGGTACAGACTTGGTTGCTCTGTGGGCTGAGCACTGACCCGACGTCAGAATTCGTCTCTTACGACAAGCTAGGCTCTGCTGCGGGCCTTTTCGCCACGCGCGCCCCGCACGGGATCAGGTGGCAATGAAAAATAGGTGGATTTTTAATAAAATCAAAAAGAGATTATCCAGTTAACATCATCGAAGTTTTTTAAAATATATAAAAAAAAATAAACGCAACAGCCAAGTCGAATTATTGTCTTGTTTTTAAGTAACAGATCGTTTATTTCGGTCTTTTTTTTTAATTTCTGCCCTTTCATTTATAAAATTGCATCTACATGTCCCTGCATAAAGTTTATAATACATTTAATCTGGATGAAGATGTTTAAATGGTTGTCGAAAATTCATATTTTAAAAATATTTATCAGTGTTGTTTTAACGGAAATTGGGTTCCCTTGACCTTTTATTTTTTCTGTCGATCAATGAAGTTTTGAGATTTGTGAACAAGGCAACCGATTTCGACAGCCGATTCATAGGGAGTAAAATGAAGGAGCAGTCGTACCTATGGGGCATCTGAATCTCAAATGTCTGAAAGGGAGGCCAAGGACAAAAACTCAACATCTGTCATACATGTAGTAGTAAAATGTGTGCAAGTGTTGTACTCGCCTCACAGGCAAATTTACATCACCCAAGTTTAACACGGAAAAGGAGGGGGATTTACATTATATTCATCCGAATCGAACTCTCACGTTAAAACTCAGAGGAAAAAGATCACACGAGATTCATGTGAAACAAGCACTCGCTGTAAATTCACATGGGTTGCACATACAGATTACATGAATTTCATAAAGTGAGTGAGTTGGTGTTTAACGCCCTTGCAACGCAGGCGATGGGCGATGAACATGAAAAGAATGATGAATAAAGATAATACCAAAACTACCGAAGTTGAATGATCAATCTCATAGTTTAGAGAAAATGACAAAAACGAATCAGTCATACCGGAGAATTGGTGGATCGCAATGGTCCTGACTTGGTACAGTCATTTCAAACGAAATGGTGGGTTAAACCAGGTTTAATGGCTTCAAACCTCCCTCTTCCATTGCAATCTTAGGATCCGGTAATAACCATAGAACACAACATAGTTGTGAGACACAATAGGAATATTGAGGTGATAAAATGAACATGAAACGATGATGATGTGAAATATGGGGTAAGGGTGGGAAACAAAGGAAAGACCCACAGGAAAACGGGAGAGGTGTGGTGCACTACTTGGCGGTCCACAAAGAGATCTTTTAAGTACACCAAGCGTGACCCTCTCCACACACGTTGCTCCACTATGGTTTGCAATCAGGGTTTCCGCATTATAGCCTGACAAACCCGGCATGCATTATGACAGGGCTGCCTCATGGCCATTCAACCACCTGAGGCACACATGGGCTGAGCCGCTCTTAAGTGGACGTTTACTGACAAGCTTAGCGCTGCTGCGGGTCTTTTTGCCTCTCGGGCCCTGCACGGGCAGAATTTCATGAAAGTGCCTCGCATTATTTTTATATGAAATTCATTTTAAATTCGTGCGAGTCAAATTTGCCTGCATAGCAACACTTTATAATTTTATAGGGGCGAGGAATATGAAAATATGGTACAATGCACATAAAATCATAATGGGAAATATAGAGGTGAGCTGGAAAACAGAGCAACATTTTTTATAAAAAGTTTGCACTATTCACAGACGTTAGTCCGCAAGTTTTTTCTTTATTTTATTATGATCTGCAGCGCCAAAGCACATAGGGTTCACACTCTCGTCACTCGGTGGACTGAGTGGTAAACCAACGTCATAATCCTAAGACTCTTAGTCGCCATTTTTGGAAAGTCAGGCTCTGTTGTTTGCCTATTCACCACAGGGCCCCACACGGGATAGAAAATGTTATAAGGGGTCTATGTATATGAACATTACGAAACCTACCATTTGTCTAACTCAACGGAACGACGTTTTGAAGCAGATTTAAACTATAGCCTCTGCCCTTGTTATTTCTATGGTACTACAACAAAACGCAGCGCATTTAACTTATCTTATCCACAAAAAGCGACACCGATATAAAGAATGTGCGAGCTCAATACTTGTAATAACAAAGTTTTACATTTTAAGATTTTAGAATTAAAAAAAAATACACTATTGTAAAGAATAGTAATAATAAAATCACTACTATTCTTAATTTTTTGTTTAACTCACCTTTGATATTGATGTTTGTAAAACTCCTTACAATGCTTGAGGAAGGATGATTTAGTTTGTTCTTAGAAAATTTTTCGTAGAGTTCCATCATATATTCTGGAGCAGGTGGTTTTGCTCCAACTTGAAGTTTAAGTGTTTGCTTTGAAACACCGAGATCAGGTGGAATCAAAAACGTATCGAGACTATTATCTGATCTACTTTTAATAAGCGCTTCGAATGGCTCTTCGTAGTCATCATATTCATTGTTAATGCCAGATTCCAAGTCGTCGGTCATCTTTTTGGAGGGAAACATAGTGTCAATGAATAATGTTTCGTTTTTCATTGGTCGCGCGTCAAATGTTTTGAAAACTAAATTAAAAATCGTCACTATTAGCTGAAACACATAACACAACTCCATTCCGAGCAGGGATTATGAGTAAAAGGATTATACTTTGTTCTGAAATTTTGTATTCCAGTCATTTGTCCGGTAAAGTGTTGCTTTCATCAATAATCATATAAGTCTATACAAAAGCAATGTTTTTCTAGTAACTATTTGCTCCTCTTCTAAATTTTCACGAAATTGTTTAAATTTTGCACTTGTTTTCTAAACAATCGTTTTTCGTGCATATAGAGAAGAATATTTATCCAACTTTGATGCAAAAAAAATATATTATTAATATTTAAAATTGCTCGTTTTACAGCGTTTATAGTCCACTCCTTTTGTTAGTTCCAAAAATAAATTTGAAATAATCGATGGTCAAAGGGCACGTGAAGACAACACCCAGTTTTATCATTTTCTGATTTTTTCTTTGGATAAAAATCAGTGTTTTTAGATCCTTTAAGGCTTTTTATCTTGCAGACGTGTCGACATATGGTTTCAGAAGTGATGAGTATCTACTTGCATGCACGTTCCCTAACATCCATACATGTTTACGACACTTGAACGAAAATGGTCAACACTGAAAGACGTCTGATTTTTTTATCAATTATCATGTAATTCCACTTGTATTACATGTTTGTGACACTTGCACCAATGCACGTGTATTAAAATAATATAGAAATAAACTGATTCAGAACTGAACTAAAAAGATTTAAATTAAACAACTTAAATTGTTCTTGCATACAAGAATCATTCTCTTCATCGGCTTTCAATGTTACTATTATTAATTTAACTATTTTGTACTTTATGAAATAACATCAATAGACTATTATCTAGTTTATCTCCATTCATAAAACTATTTATGAACTGCAGTGTCTATTATAAATTTTGAAACAACTAATTCGAAACGCTGCATAGAATGCGACTCGAAATTTGAAACTAATTAACACTATCAATTTTAGTATGCAATTACTAGTTTATGGCATGATATTTTGACCCTTGGATAAAAGATTTAGCATGAAAGGATATATAAAAAGAGGCGTACAAAGTTATGTTTTCAGCAGAGTATCTAGATCTACATCCTAAACGTAAATTACGTCTATCTTATAGTATTTGAGTAGAGATTTATGAATGAATCTGTAGATACAAATACTTGCATGAGAAAGACATACTTAAAGTAATAAAATAAATTTTCTGATTAGTTTATCTTAATATATGGGTGGTTGTTGATAACAATCGAATTAAGCAGACAATTAATCAAACTAAATGTTCATTGTAACACGTAGACAAAAAGTTATTCAACAGACGATCTGAACGAATTTCAAAACCATTAATTTCTTTTGATTATTTCAAAATATCTAAACGGTCAAAAAAGAAAAAGAAAACGGGTTGGCATTTTACGTCGTGCAAAATGCATGTATAATTCGGTAAAATTAAAAGTAAATGTCGTGGAAGGCACGAAAAAATAACAGTCATTCTCTTTTTCATAGATGTTTAAAAGATGAAGCTTGAAATCAACTCTTCCAGTAGACAGGAGAAAACTGATAACTTAGTTTAGTAAGACTACCACTAGAAAGAGAAGTGATGAGTAGGAGCGTGCAATTAAGCCTGGGATTTGTTTGTTTGTTTGTTGTATGTTTTATGTCCAGACAACAATATTCCAGTCATAGTCAGGACAAGAACTTATTGAAACAACAAATTGATTGTGTATACCCATCCAGGACACAGCACTTAACAAAACCCATTAATGTCATGCAAATAGGGCCGATGTACAACCACAAACCAGAATAACTCTGCTTTCAAAATTATTATCTTTAAGTAGACTGACTATGTAGGCTAAAAAAAGAAGAATACAGTATATCACTGCCTGATTCGCAAGTAAAAATCATTGGCTAAAGGCTGAGGAACAAATTTGAAATCATCCCCTTAAGTAAACGCCGATTTATCTAATACAAAAATGTAAAATAGCTTAGAAGGATGGACAGATAGACCAACGAGCAGGACATTTTTTTACAATATGACCTCATCTCTTACGATTAGTGTTATAATAAAACTATTAAGCACCGGTATCTATAAAAAGTATGGCCACTAAAAGTATGTTTGGCCTGTGGACACCACCTAATTAGAACTCATAGACACTAAATATCAGATGTCTGGGTACATAACAAACGACTTTTCAAGCAGATCATTTTCTCCAAAAGTCTTTTAAAAAGTTAGCGATTCAAAAAAAAAAGTTGCGTGGATCACAATTACCAAAGTGTCTGTAAATCAAATATCTGATGTATAAATGGGGTTGCGTACAGCTCTGTAAAGTAATTGATATAATATAGAATGGATATGGTGAGCTGCAAAGTTAGAAAGGGGTGTCCGTGTGCCAACAGTGATGAAAATAATCTTTTCAAAGCAGTTGACACCGGAAAATCCAGCATGGGGTTGAGCTGGAATCAAACCCATACTCTGTCATCTATGGCAACTTCGCCTGCACTGTGTCCAGCGCCATAGACCACTAGAACACCTAGGCTAGATAAAAAATCTAGCTTTTGGTTGCCTAGTTAAGCCTCCTCGTAGACAATCTAAGGTTGTAACACAGTACACGTAACTCGAATAATTCTGCGCCCTCTAGTGGCAAGCCAACTGAATGAAGCGATCGATAGCGAGTGTAATATAACGACTGGGTTATCCGGGTTACAGTACACGATGAACATTAGGTGGATAGGGAGAGAAAGGTAGAGAATTGGTCGCAACTGGTATACTAGTAATAGAAGTATACTGACGCCAAGCATAGGGCTGCTGGGGGCCTATTCGCCACCAGAAGTCCGCACAGGTTAGAATTGGGAGAATAGTTTAATGCGTTGGTTTGTTTACAAAGGGAGACAACCAGTAGTGTGGTGACAAAAAAAAGCTTGACTTTAATGTCCCGACCTGACACCTGGCTATATTTTATATCAATCGAATGGAAAAATTGTGATCTTACAGAATATCACTGTCGTAAAATGGTGGTCGGGAATTTTTTAAATCGGCAGCAAAGGTTGATTTCAGAAGTTCGTAAAAATACAACATATTATAGGTTTATCCCTCAAATTTCAATACTTGGGATTAAATTTATATTGAAAGGTTAAGGTTTGTAATATTTGTTTATTTAAGATTCAATTTCAGGTAAATTTTGTAATTTTTGATGAATAACAGACAATTAATTGTGTAGCCTTATTTCCGGAGGAGTGAGTGAGTGAGTGAATTGGTGTTTTACGCCCATGCAACGCTATAGGTTATTTACAGGCGATAAACATGAAAAGGATGATAACATGAACATGAAATGATGATAAATTAAATACGGGGGCGGGATGGGAAACAAAGGACCGGTAAATTTTGAAGAAACACAGGAAAAGGGGTGAGATGGGTAGGGTTCAAGTTGTCAGCTTCAAACCTACAATCTCTTTTAAGGCTTAAATTGAATTATAAAATATTTAGTGTTTTGTGATCTTTGAAAAATACAGAAGTTTTCGTTCTTAGCGGGCAATAAGCATAAATTGATGTCAAATTAAAATTTTTGGAAACTAATATAACCTTGTTGAACTCCCTTTTGTATTTTGTTGTTATTTTATACGTATACAACAATTGACTGCGGAATAAATGTTTATTGTTTTAACATTTATTCTATTTAAAGGTTGATTGATTGTTTTTTGTTTTATGTAAAAGTCATATGCACAATACTCAGCACTTTTAAGTAACCCTATCTGCATCTCTTAAACACATTCAACGGTTATTTTTTGCATTGTTAAGATTTTAGTCTTCAATACAGTTAGAAACTACAACCACTGCCGCATACAGCAGAAAGAATTTTGAAACAAGCAAAACAAGTAGCATACTAGCCAAACTTTGATGCAAGGTACATAGTATTTTGTCATTTGCAATAATCCAAGCCATAGACCATTGGGTGAGTTAATTTACAAGCACACAAACACAAACATTGGAACACAATGTTAAAATGACAACTACATGTACACAACCTTTTTACAACACTTGTTCTCCAATTTAGCAGGAGGTGGCACATTCATATTTTCCAATTGCAGGAATTTACCAAACTGTAGATGAAGATTATGTATTTAAGCAATTACAATAAAAGTACAGGATTAGATGGTATACCTTCAAGATTTTTAAAAGATGGATCAGCTATTCTATCAAAACCTATCACTTATATTATAAATTTGTCTATTTCATCTGGTATTGTACCTGAGGAAATGAAATCTGCAAGAGTATGTCCTATTTATAAAAAGAATAGCAGGGTGGACGTTGGCAATTATCGCCCAGTTAGCATTTTAGTAGTTGTCTCAAAAATATTAGAAAGAGCTGTTTACTCTCAATTTGAGAAATATCTTGTGAAACACAATTTACTTTACAAACACCAATCTGGTTTTAGATCTTCATATTCAACGGAAACATGTTTGATACATCTGTTTGATCATATCAAAGATCAGTCATCTAAAAATCTTTATACAGGAATGATAATGCTTGACCTTCAAAAAGCATTCGATACCGTTGATCACTATATTTTATGCCAAAAACTTAAAACTATGGGCGTTAAAAATATCAAATGGTTTGAATCCTATCTTTGTAATAGACGACAAAAAGTTAATGTGAATGGAACTGAGTCTGATTTTTTAAATACAACATGTGGCGTTCCACAAGGTAGCATTTTAGGCCCACTTTTATTTTTATGTTATGTAAATGACATGTCTATTAGTATAAGTTCAGATTGTAAAATTCTGTTATATGCAGATGACAGTGCTATTCTTTTTTCACACAAAAACCCAGAGGTTATATCTCAAAAACTAGGCAAAGAAATCTTGTAGTAAGTGGTTAATTGACAATAAATTATCACTCCACCTAAGGAAAACAGAAGCAATTCTGTTTGGATCAAAACGAAAATTATCTAAAATTAGTAACTTTAATGTTACCTGTAACAATCATACAATTTTGTCACAAAATTGTGTGAAATATTTAGGTCTATGTATTGATAATTCTCTTTCGGGAGAAGGGATTATTAACAATATTATTCATAAAGTAAACTCAAGATTGAAGTTTCTATACAGACAAGCAAACTGCTTGTCAGAAGCATCAAGAAAGACATTAGTCACAGCATTAATTCAATGTCATCTTGATTATGCTTGCTCTGCTTGGTATGCTGGTGTAAACAAAATGTATAAAGATAAGTTACAAATATTACAAAACAAACTAGGAAAAACCCGCGAATTCGCGGGAAAGTCAATCGTTGGTTGCTTTACAAAATATACCACACAATAAAACATTGTATTTGCGGGATCTTACATGGTTGTGCTAATCGCAAATTAAAGGTTCTACAGTATTATTTAACTCTAAAAAGGTTTTGGTTTCTGGCAGTTTTTCATTGTGTTTTTTCTAAATTACCGCTTGTTATGAGCTATGTCGCGTACACTTATTTCACATCTCATTATTCTATTATATTCAATTTATATTGTATTGATTTACATGACAATAAAGTATTATTATTTATTCATTATAATCTTTTATTGTGTGTTACCCCACATGTAAATTAAACAAATTCTACCTAAATTAATTTGTTGCGTGATGAACAATTGGCGATGAGATTTCTTTTTTTATTTTTCCTCTACATGTACAGGTACTTCTAGTTTTTTAGTATTTGTTTAGGCTCATAATTGTCATATATCGATTGATTTTATAATTCTGTAACACTTTAATTTATATATGTAACCCATTATTTTTCATTTTCAGATAAGAATAATTTTTTTAGTCTCGGGCGTCAAATACCTGCTCGGACGCTTCCTATCGCTTTAAAGTATGACCGTAAGAGTGTAATTCCGGAACGATGACGGCTATACCGGTTCCGGATCAATTAATTAGGTTAATTAGCAAACTCCAAACATAATTGCATATGTGCTAATAAAATTTTCAAAGGGCACAACGATATATGAAGCTTAGTCGTAACATTTGTTGTTTAGGCTGCAACCCGGCTAACAAAAAACGTTTCGTTATTTTAGTAGTATAGATGTGTAAGATTTATAAAAGGTGTAATATAGATACAGAGTCGATCATAATGTTTTGCAGAGCATTGATTATGTTAATATTGATAATAGAGTTAAACAACTAAGATTGAATCATGTACATAAGATATATTATAATGTAAGTCCTAGTTATATGAAACAGAGTTTTACTAAACTTAGAGATTGCCATATATATAAAACAAGACATAGCGAGTATAACTTCTGGGTTCCTGCTGTTATTGGTCAACAAAAGGAAACTTTTTATTACAATGGAATCAAAAACTGGAACGCATTGCCAAATGATGTTAAGGCTATAAAAAATCATAAATTATTTATAACTAAAGTAAAGGACTTTTTAATAGAGAGTTCTATATCTCATTCAGATTTTATATTTTATTGATATATATATACCTGAAATTAGTCAAACTAATAGGTTTTGATATAGTCAGTAGTTTTTGTTTTATAATCTAGTTTTACATTAGTATGTCATGTTATAATTATGCTTCTTTTGTATGACAAGTATCATAATTGTTTTATTAAACCTAAGTATATTTCACAAAATGGACCCCATTGGAAATATAAGCTTTCGAGCTTTCATGGGCTATCCTAATAAATATCAACTTGTGGTTTTATATTACTCTTTGTGATCTGTATTCATAATTTTGAAATATGTACGTTTATGTATATCAACCTTTGTAATGTTGATATTTATTGAATAAATATTATTTTATTATTATTAAATTTAATACTATTTTGTCGTTGTTAAATTCAAAATTGTTTAAAACACCAGGGGCCTTATTTTCGAAACTTTCATAGAAATTTCTTAAGGTATGTCTCAGCAATCGATTTAGGAACATCTTAGGAAAATCTTAATGAACGTCTCAGCAATCATACCAAAGCTTTCTTAGGAACTTCCTAACTAGGAATTCCTAACTTTGTAATAGAACTGGAATCGAAAATATTGTATGGTGGTAATTCTAAATAAATCGATTACTTAACTTATTTGTTTTTAAAAATAGATAACTTTTTACATTAAAGTAATGATAATGTAACCATATACTTTTGAAAGTGAGCGAATTAAGTTCAAAAGTAAAAATCATGCGACATATGCCGAATTCTTATCACCTCATCCTTTGTAATAAAAAAATAGTTTTAATAAGCTAATATTTTGTGTTCTCATCAGCATAGTGCAAAAAGCCATGATTAAAACGTAGCACATTTTTTGTTCGAAAATAAATTAACAAATTAAATATTTGAAATTTTCGTATTTTTATGAGATCGTTATACACAAGTTCACCTTGCATTGACGTCGAGATCACGACTTAACAAAACAATATTTTTGGAAAGTATATTTAAAAATATATAATCATAGATTGGAAACATAAACAGACACGATTCATTGAAGACTTATTTTGGTATAAAATTATTATCCTAAAATATTGGGAATTTCCTAAGTCACCTAATTGATCTTCCTAAATTTAGGATGATCCTTAAGAAGTTTGCAAATTAAGACAGGTACGAAAATTTGACTTTGGACTGAGATGTGGTTTAGGAGGCTGCTTAGCTGTCACTTAGTCCTAAGATAGCTTCGAAAATAAGGCCCCAGGTTTCTTTTCTTGTACTTCACATGGTCGATATCCTTGGTGCTGGTTTTGGCTTCCCTGTTCGAACATTTTTTGGTTTCGAGTACTTTTCGTAATTCAATACTTTTGAGTTTTGACCATCCAATGTTTTGATTCAAATGCTGCTGATGAGAGGTTACTCCTTGAAATATGCATATACATCATTACCAAATCACTTGTTTTATACCCGTTTTGGTATTTGTATTTTTGGGTAAAGACGGATTCTTTTTTTCCAAAAATAGAAACATAATGCAATTATAGCATCTTAAAAGACAGTTGATGCCGAGATACTTTGGACAAAAAATGCGATTTTGAGGCAACCGTTAGTTGCCTTATGTATTCATAAAATAACTGCTGACTTTCGCGATTTTTCAGTCTAGACGGAGTAATATGCCTACTGTTTTCTTAATTTTCTATAATACTTTTCAAAATATGATCAAATATTTTATAATTCAATGCATTTTTAGCTCACCTTACAAAAGGCCATATGAGCTTATGCCATCACTATGCGTCCGTCGTCGTCTGTCGTCCATTAACAATTTCAAAAATCTTCTTCTCTGAAACCACTTAACCAATTTAACTGAAATTGCAGGAATGATATATGACATGTTGGCAACAAACGATCGTCATTTTGAAATGAATTAATCAAAAACATGGCCGCTGTTACTAAAAATAGATATAAGGGTACAATCACTTAAAATGGCTTATAACTCAGCAACCATAACAGATAGTAGAAATCCGAAGGATCTTTGGCTCTTCAGGAGCAAAAGCTGTACAAAAGTCTTCATTTGGTCGAAGTTGTCAGATGACCCTTGATAGGGGTTAAGGCCCTTTAAAGGTTTAAAATAGTTTTTTTTTTATTTTTTGTCCTATAGAATGAAAACTATTGAAGATAGAGAATAGCTGTTGTTTGCTTAAATGTTCAGCTCATTTAGCTCTACAAAAGTCTCAATGGGGTTGAAGTTGTCAGATAATCCCATATAGGGGTTACAGCCCCTTAAAATTTTGAAAAATAGTGTTTTTTGATTATTTAAAATGAAAACTGTTGCAGATAGAAAAAAAAAAACTTTTTCTTACTTTTACATTCAGCTCATTTAGCTATACAAATGTCTTCATAGGGTTGACATCAAGACCAGGTGAGCGATTCAGGTTCCTTTGAGCCTCTTGTTTAATTTTAAGAACTTCCGTAGTGGCCGCCGAAAAGCTAGAATATGTAAAATGAAACTTGGTATACAGGGTTAATTGGTGATGGCGACACACGCCGAATTGTCGGAATTCCATTGAAGGGAACAGACGTTTCACGAGAACGGGAGGGGACATTTCCCGTTTCGCGAAACGTAAATTTTAATTATTATTCTTTTCTTTTCTCTGGTCAACCTGATGCACAAACTTGTCCGGTCTTCTTCTCGGAAATGGATGGACGGATCGATTTGAAAGGTGATGGAGTGATAGGTCCAATGGTCCTTCAGTTTGTTTGTTATGTTTATAGTTTCATTACCTCCATTTTTCTCGGAAACTGCTCGATGAAATTCGACAAAACTTGGTGTACATGAAAAAAAAAATATTGCGGGTGGTTAAAATATGTTTAATTAAATAAATACATGTATTGTCAATATAATAACCATTTTGAAAAAAAAAATGTATTTATCTTTCACTTTAATCCAAAAGGTTATACAGTCCCCAAACAGTCACTAACTCTAACATGCTTTATTGTACCCATCATGAAGTCATTTGTAAAATGTTCCTCTAAATTCATTACAGTTTCTAGCATTTTTGCTTTTACGTTCTGTTTGGTAAATTGTTTGACCTTTTCTTAAAGTTCCAAAAATTCAGATACGGTCACAGTCTTTTCAATTTTTATTCTCCTGTTTAATCTAATCTTCGATATCACTGTCACACGTGGAATTGTCATATATTATACACTCATATAAAAATCTTTATTGTGATTCGCTTAGAGGTTTTCATGTGACATGTGATATTTCGCTGGGTCAACCGGTAATCGTTGGGTCGCATGGTAAGGTCACCCTCTCGTGATAATTTGCACGTGGCTCCACGATTTTTCTTCAATATTGTATCGGCTGTATTTTTTCTCATGGAAAAAGGTTAAAATGCCCGAAATATGTTAAGAATTTAAATTAAATTGTTCCACTTAAAATATTCGATATAATATAACAGTTATCACCCTAGATGATATGTGACCCGGCGTTTCTTTCCCCTCGAAAAGTAAGGTCACCCTCGGGGCAAGCCCTCGGGTGACCTTACTCTCTCGGGGAAAGAAACCACCGGGTCACACACCAACTAGGGTGATAATTGTATACTGTTGTGCAGGGAAATCCCAATTTGTCATCTCACTGGAACAGGTTTTTAAGTATTCATCAAGTGAAATCAATTCCTCAAATTCACACCCAAATATTTCCCACGACATTTGAACTACAGGTAGTGGTATGTCCATCATCATCATCCTCGCCACAATCACTGACTTGCATTTGTGACTGCTCTACATTGTCCACCTCCTGGGCTATGTGGAGTGATTGAAAACACATTTGTTAAAGCATTTCTGAATTGTGGAGGTTTCTATACTTCACTCCAGGATTTGCTTATCCAGAAAATTGCATCCAACAGTGAAATGTCATTTAGAATTTCACTACCGGTTATACTCTCGTGTCGATCCATTTGTTCAATCATGTGCTGCAATTGTCGTTAACGATACCAGGTATTTAAGTTTGACAGCCTGTATAATACCTAGGTCCATATGTTGAACTTTTGATGTTATGCTAGGCGGAAGAAATGTCAGCTGGACACTATCCAGTTCCATTCTCGAATGCGACGGAGCACTGCCAAGACAGAGAAGAATTACGATTCAAAGTTTTCAACCATTCTTCCATCAAGAATCATCCACGCCTTTTTGTTGGCTCTATAGGTTACAGGCAATGTATCCTTTTTGATTGCGTGAATGAATGAGTTGGTGTTTCACGCTCGTGCAACGCTGTATAGGTTATTTACAGACGATGAACATGACTTAAAGCACCTAGGATTGTTAGATTTTGCGATCACAAATGGTGTTAGTTTTTCACCAGTCATATCTATGCTTGCACAAAGAGTTACAGTTATTCGTTCCTTCGACCTTTTCCATCCAGCGCAATCATCTCCTTTGACGCGCATGGTGCAAAGCAGAGACAAGAGCAGTAAAACCAACGAGAAAAGGACCAAAAACACCAGACAACATTAAACGCAAAAATACAAACAAACAAAAAAACAATGAAACAAAATCTGAACAGCTATTATAATAACATTTAATTTTTTTTAATTTACACAAAAGTTGAATGACATATGCCTTTTCTAGAAACGATTTTTTCTTATC
Source organism: Arcuatula senhousia (assembly GCA_963971305.1). Taxonomy (NCBI): domain Eukaryota; kingdom Metazoa; phylum Mollusca; class Bivalvia; order Mytilida; family Mytilidae; genus Arcuatula; species Arcuatula senhousia. The sequence continues at coordinate 29,660,863 of OZ020307.1, read as the reverse complement.
CTTACGTACTCTTCTTAGCGAAACCTTGTCAGGGCCATAACTTCTTTGTCTCTTGTCTCCCCGTACGGGATCACTGAATCTGAAAGGGTTCGTTTTGTCCTTATTTTTCCAAAGATGAAAATAGAATAAGATACGAACAAAGTGATTCTTTTTTGTAATGATTCATTACTTTGGAAGTCAAAATACAAAATAATACACTCACCGAACATTAAATGAATATTCTCTAATTTTCATCCGATATAACTACTTCCAAGCCAGTTGTGAAAAAAATATTTCTTCTCTCTAGAGAATTTTAGGTTCTCATTAATTGATTGGTCAATTTTACAGTAGGCGTGGCCATTGCGACCGAAAACTGCAAGAAAAACATTCGCCAATAAATATAGTTCTTTTAGACATTCACAATATGTTTTAGTTTACTTTTGATATTTTCTGACACAATTCGTATTATTATGTTATTATAAATTATGTTTATGAATATCATAAAAACCTAAATGTTAAGATTACTTTTATTAATTTGAAACTCTTGGTAAATCGTAATAATATACTGACCAAATCAAAAGTAAGGAGAATTTAAACTCAAACAAAATGAATCTCCTTTCTATTTGGTTTTCCGGAAAATTAGAGAAACCGCGTCTTACATCATTTCTCGCGGATTATCAGATTTCTCAATTTCGATAGTAAAATGACAGACTTTTGAGCTCTCGACAGAGTCTCGAGCTTAAAATTCCATCATTTTTTTATTTCTCAATCAATCATTGTTTGATTTCTCAATCAAGATAGTTATCTTGATTGAGAAATCAAACAATGTAAGCAGCTATATAACTAAAACACTCTCCAATTGCTTCCGACTGACATCCATATTTTGTATACAAAATCTATGACTTCGTCTTTCTGATGAACATTGCCTATTAGTTAAATATTCCAGTTACTCTGGAGTCATTTACTTATCACAATAAAACCTTGATTTATCCCTCAAATTTTATATCAAATTATTGCTGTTGCTTTTAAATATCTTAAATGATGCCTTTTCTAGTCTGTAATTATTCAGGAACCCCGATTTGGTCTGAAAGGTACACATGTAGCTACAATAATGTAGCTAGTCTGAAAGGGTGCGTAAATAATATATTGAAACACCGTGTTCCTAACGAAAATTTCATTGTGTAAACATTACTGCGCCGATTTCAGAAACAATGGCTTGATTTTGCATTGGACATGCTTTTAGGTCAATAATTAGCATAAAAATTTTCCAAACTATAAAAGAATTCTGAAAAAAAATAAAATCACTCGTGTTAGTTTAAAATGTATATAGATGTATATAATGTATCGGAAACGTATTAATATTAATTTTTGTTATAATTATTAGTATAGGTATTTAACGAAATGTATAAAGTTATTGCGTGAGAGGAGACAATATGCATCTCTCATGCATAGATTCATTTATACCATTGACATAACTTTTATAGATCACTATCAAATATATTAAATTTATGAAGCAATGAACATCAACGTAACCTAAATTGCTGTGGTATTTCATTAAAGTTCGTCGAGAGTTAAAATGAGGCCCCATTTACTCTGTCTAATTGTTGGGATACATTTGAACACTTTTGGTAAGTACATATGATTCGATACTTTTTTTTTCGAATTTTAGTTTGATATCTCAATATCGTCTATTTTATCAAAATATCAAGCTAAAATTCGAAAAAAAAATTAGAGACGTACAAGTATGTAGTATCTCAATCATTGTTAACGCAATATGCGTCTAAAAAATAGATTTCTTGGACGTATGTTCAGTATTCATTTAGTACTGTAGTTACTTTGGAGATATAAGATAAACGTTTAGTACACACCTGGGTCGATCTTTTGGTCGAACACTAACGAACACGTTGAAATTCCGCGATCCTTAGACGCCTTGTACGACAAAGAAGGCTTGAGCATACATTGTAATTATATTCACCACACTGGTCAAGCACAGAACTTCAAAATTCGGGAAGAGCAAGTATTTGTATTTGTGTCGAAAGTAGTTTGTTTTATAAACCGTCAAATAACAATAATTCTACGTTTTAGCTCACCTAAACCGAAGGTTCATGCGTGCTATTGCCATCACTTGGCGTCTGTCGTCATCTGTCGCCTGTAACAGTTTTTTTTCAAAAAAATCTTTTCGGAAACTACTGATCAGAATTAAATGAAACTTGGTATGGTTGATCCTAAGGGTGTCCTGCATAAAAAGTTATTTTCATTTTTGGTCCGTCAAAAACATGGCAATCGTTGCAATATCAGATGGGGGGGTCATACTACTGTTTTTTTTTTGCTTGTAAATCTCCAAGAGATAGAATAAATCTGATGCAATATTCCTTCTTTAGAATCAAAAGTTCTACAAAAGTCTTTATTGAGTCAAAGTTGTCAGATTACCCCTTATGGGGGTTACGACACTTTGAAGGTAAAATATGGCATATTTTTCATGTTTGTTTGCCTTATTGAATGAAAACTACTACAGACAGAGAAAAGCTGTAACTTGCTTAAACCTTCAGCAAAGTTTTCATTGGGAAAGACGTAGATGATTGGCCCTTTAAAGGTAAAAAAATATCGTTTTTCCATGTTTTTGCCCTATAGAATGATACTATTGCAAGTAGAAAAGAAGCTGTTGCTTGCTTAAACTTTAAGCTTTTTCAGCTGTACAATAGTCTAAATTTTCGTGAGTTGCAAACTTTGGCGAAAAAAAGCGAAAATTAGATGCCCGCTAAAAAGACAACTTATACAGTATAGTGATAGTCCCTTAAAGGCTAAAATGGGGTTTTATTTTGATACAAAAATCTCCATTGCATTTGATAAAAAATGTCAAATGACTTTTTGTAGTGGTAATAGCTCATAAAAAAAACCTTAATTGCTTAAAGACATTGTGAGCGATTCAAGCTTCGAATTCTGGTAGTCTCTTGTTTCAGCTCCTCAGAACTTTTATGTGGAAGGTCAACTTAGCTTGAAAGGAGAAAAAGGATTGAAAGGCATAAAAGGAGCCAGAGGCTACCAAGGAATAATAGGAAGAAATGGTCATAAGGGAATAAAGGGAAGTGAAGGTTCTATAGGACCAATAGGAAGCCCTGGAATAAAAGGTCAAAGAGGTCCTGCAGGGTTAAAGGGCATGAAGGGTGACAAGGGGAACGACGGTAATTTAATTATATAAAAGTTTTCATATTCATTTTTTTTATCTAAATTAAGAATACGTAGTATTGAAAACAATTGTTGATTTATGTCACACAGGCGAAAGTTACGTTTTCTTTTTCGTTGTTCCATGCAGTGGTATAATTTGTTTTGCATATGTACAAACGATGTTACTGATTAAAATCTTGTGAATTTTTTTTTCGAACATATTTTGGAACTTTCTTTCTAGATCTGACTTTTTAATCTGAAAGAATATTATTTTCATGATTGATATTAAAGGAAAAGACGGGATTTATATCAATGATGAATTGCGACAAAGTCCTGAAGGCATAAGCAAGAGAACATGTTCATGTCGAAATGGTACACCCGGTTTAGAAGGCCCTCCAGGAGAAAGTGGGGAGGTAGGAGACAAAGGAAGTAAAGGGGACAAAGGCGACGAAGGATTTCTATTGAGAGGAGATACAGGTCTTACAGGTCCAATTGGAAGGAAAGGCGAAAAGGGGGATAAAGGAGACAAAGCTGAAATTCTTCTTGACAAAAGATCAGCCAGACATTTAACATCAGAACAGGAAGGTAGAAATGTTTGTTTTTTTATCTATTATAATACAGTCTTGCAAACCTAGGGAAAGGACATGTTGATACTGCAAAATTGGTCATCGCTAAAAAACATAAATTAATATGCAACATCGAGAACAAAATTTATTGTTAAATTTAAACCTTATTCATATATTTGCCCAGAAACTTGAGATACCTTACATTATGATTCGGAAGTCTGCTGATATCAAGATCTACAACTTCAATTAGACACTCAAGTTTAAAGACCTCCATCAAAACTCTCTGACAACCATGATGACATTTAACTTTTCAATCGTCATCAATTCTTATCAGACATGCGTTCGTGCGTATACTCATTTCTGATTGGTCCAAACGTCATTGCCAGATCCGTTCATACTTTCATGAACGCCTCTACCTCGTTTGCAATGTAAACAAATATGGTGGCGATGACGTCGTCCTAAATAACGAATTGTTTCCGAATTTATTTATTGTTTTAAAAAAGGTATAAATTTGAAGAATTATAAGAATTGAACACCTATTTTCGGTCGTCCATGCATGTATGAACGGCCCTCTTCACTCACAAACTGTGTCATGAACGGCCTTCGGCCATTCATTTTGTGAGCTCCAAGATCCGTTCATACATGCATGAACGACCAAAAGTAGGTGTTCAATCCTATAATGTCCTCTTCTTGTGTATAGCAACATTCTGTCCGATCTAGTTTATGGAGTTTACATGCATCTCACAACTGATTCGTTATTCCACAGCACTTTTTTTGATTTCCTTGAAGAAACATCACGCTTGACACGCAACTAACAATCACGGGGTTATGTTGCTCCTCGATTGTTGTCTTCACTTTAGACATTTTATAGAAGACACCATGAGCTCAAAGACAAATATGGGATTTCTATCACTCAGATGAGTGCAAATGTTGGTGTCGGGTTTTGATTTATTTTCCATCACCGGATCTGACACGCTGGAATGACCGTTAGCAACGCGACGGGTGCGTTGCACTGCTGAGTTTTCTGGAGCGCCTGAGTTCAGACTTGTTACAACTTTAGCTCGCGTTGTTAATTACACAGGGCGGGAGATAGTAATGGTCTTCGTCCGTCTGTCCGTGCGTCCGTCACACTTTTGTTAGCGCAACGGATTTTTATGAAATTTTGTAGAATTGTTTTTCATGATATGTTGTTGATCGTTTTGCACCGCCATTTTGATTCGACAAATTTTATAGGAATCATTGGACTTCAACTTTGTTCATTTTAGGTCAAACGAACACTTTGTGAGTGCAACTCCTCTGAGACCGCTCTACGGATTCTGATGAAATTTTGTAGGATTGTTTGTTATGATATGTATTTGTTCATATCGCGCCGCCATTTTGATAAGACAAATTTAAAGGAGTTATGGGACTTTATCGACTTTGTTCATTTTAGGTCATAGGAACACTTTGTGAGCACAACGCCTCTGAGACCGCTCAACAGATTTTAATGAAATTTTGTAGGATTGTTTGTCATGATATGTAGTTGATCATATCGGACCACCATTGTGTTTCGACAAATTTTATAGGAGCTATGGGACTTTATCGACTTTGTTCATTTTAGGTCATAGGAACACTTTGTGAGCGCAACTCCTTTGAATTCGCTCAATGGATTTTGATGAAATTTTATAGGATTGTTTGTAAATTTTAAAAGTAATTTGGTATGATAAGACTAGCTGTAAGGCAACTTTTGATCGATAATAATTATTTGTTTATCATATCCTTCTATCATAAATGATGACTATATAACAGGATAAATGTAATAAAATATAGTTATTATAAAGCATTATTTAAATGAAATTTTCAAAATTGCCAATAATGACATACTTTTGTTCACATTTAATTGTGAAGAAATCTGTCGCCAGAAATGTTTTTACTATCATTTCATCAAAAACTTTTAGATAAAATGTAAGTTGCTGTTTGCGAAAGGTTGCTCCGTATATATAATCTCCAAAAAAACTATGACTTAATTGGCGAACTTTGTTGGTTTTCATTTAACTGCGATATAAAACTCCCCCATTGCAACCCAATGAAAAACTCAGCATTAATTTAACATAAATGTTTTTAAGGGCAGAAATGATTAAAGTATAATAATTTAACATTACCCTTTTTTAATAGTTATGTTTAGTTGTTCCCTTTACATAAAATATGAATTACTAGTAAATGTCTTTTCGAGCACCTAAATGAATCAAATGCAAAATATCAGCACAAGTTTGATTCTTTCTGTTATTTCTGTCACATTGAAGCTATTTCATACTTTCAAATACACAGCAAACCTGCATCAAAAGGGCACCTGTATCTAACAAAAGAGCACCTAAATATCCTTTTTACAAACAATACAACCAAAATGAACCTTTTTATAAAGAGCACCTGCTTATAAAGGACACACTTGGGTTGTCCCACGGCTGTCCTTAATATACAGGTTTGACGGTATATAAAAGCATAACAACGAGATTGAACCTACAAAATAGTAAGAAATTTGTACTTTATTGTATATTTTCTGTACAAGACTGCTCTTTTGGTCCCTTGACTAGTACAAGGGAAGAAGATATATCAAGATCTAAAGGAGACAAAGGAGATCAAGGAGATGTTGGTGAAAGAGGCTTCTTTGGTGATGAAGGAAACCGAGGAAGTGCAGGTGCAAGAGGTGATCAAGGAAGTCCTGGTCCCATAGGTTTGTCGGTTAAGGGGTTCAGCGGACCTCCAGGTCAACGTGGATCAAAAGGAACAAAAGGAGAACAGGGTAAAAGAATATCAAATTATATTTTAAAAAATGAAATAATTTTGTAAGCAGCATATTTGGACAATAAGAAATCCAGTTTGGTTTGTAAATGTGAGTTAATTAGTTGGTGTTACACTACATAGTTTAGATAAGAGCGATAAGCATGTAAGCGATGATGAGAAATATAGGGGTTTGAAATAAAACAAAGAAACAGCCAGTTCAAAGATGAGCATAAAAAGGATGACGAGAAATATGTGGGGTGTTGTAGGAGGGAGAGGAACAGGTTATTTTAGAAAAAAAGAAACACTTGAAAAAGTTTAACGGTGGGTAGGGGCAAAACAAATAAGCACATGCAATGTGGTAAATTTTACATTGTGGTCTAACCAGGGATCTTTTACATGCATGAAGCATGACACTCTTCATACATGCTGGACCTCAATTTACAGCAATAAGCCTTTTTGTGACGCTCTGTGTCGCCTCGCTGGGCTATGCTGTGGATTTGTTTTTTCGCCCCCTTTTGGCTAATGTGAAGAACTAATTAGTTTACACGAAGTTGTTAGTAGTCAGTCATTATCAGTTACTTTACTTTAGAATTTGTTTATATTAATAGAAAAAAGCAAATTGCAGATGACTATTATAAATAAAGTGCATTTTGCCTTATAAAAGGAGAAATTTCAAAAGTTTATATCGTTATTCTTAGATTAGATTTAATGTACATGGATTAAAACTATAGTTCATTTTTTCATGTACCTTGAATTGAAGGTGAACATGGGTCAAACTGCTACGTTCAAGATAAAGAGCATGACTGCGATTGCCTGTGTCTATGTCGCGATGGTCCTCCCGGTGCAAAAGGTGAAAAAGGCAGATATGGCCACAAAGGTATGCCTGGTGAACAAGGAGAGAAAGGTGAGAAGGGGAGACAAGGATATCCTGGTTATCAAGGAATATATGGATTGCCTGGTCCCCGGGGAGATTCAGGAGAAAAGGGTGAATCTATAGTAAAAGATCCTATCACTGGTAAATGTTTACACATTTTCACACTATGCTGTAATAAAACTTTAAGTCCAAATTACAATTTTTGTCAAAGCAGAAACTACAATAATTTGAAAACTATCAATAAATTCCTACGTAAAAGGCGCATTAAAGACGAATTGGCCAAACATGAAAGTCGTTATTAAACAGGAAAAGCACAGTAGGAAGCTAAGTCATAATTTGAACATACGGGATGCCAACTTATATGTTATAGGGGGTAGAACAAGGATTCAAACATTTCTGAAAATTTAATGCCTTTGAAACCTTATAGTGACGTTGTGACATAGCGGGTTAACTTCGATCAGAAACCTCAACGAATTTTGCAGGCGTAACATGTTTTGTATTAAAACAAAGTTGATTTCCAATACGAGAGGTCTACCACTGTGTGTGCACTCAATCAAAGTTACTAACTAAATATATTTTCGAATCATGTTCTTTTCTCGTCAGATGAAAGTATATGTAGCGAGCTGGGCAACAATAAAGAACAGGGCACAAAAGGTGATAAGGGGGCTAAAGGTGAAAGAGGTCAGAAAGGCAGAAGGGGATTTCTTGGGTATGCTGGTATGAAAGGAAGCAAAGGAGAAACTGGTCCTATAGGTCCATCTTCGCATGGCCATCAAGGAGAGGCTGGTATAAAAGGACAAGCAGGAAATAAAGGAGACAAGGGTATAGTACCAAAATGCTATCCGAAAAACTTTAGAGTGATTCGGCGTCCGTTTAATTTCTATTGATAATTTATTGGAAATTTAAATTTCAAAATTAAAAATTTTAAAGTTAAAAGTCCTTAGTCACAAAAACAATGTCATGTTAAAACATGAATAGAATAAAAAAGTGCAAAAATAATGGAATAGCGTTATTTCGATTGAATACTCCAGTATATTGTATAACATTAAACAATAATGGTTAGGGTGAAAAGTATTGTTTTTAAAATGAAATGCATAAATGCGAAAATTGTCAACGATTCAGGCTACTGATATATGAAAATCTTACAAGGAGTCGTTTGACAACTTTGCGACTGCACAAGAGTTTTATAGAGGTATAGATGCCGACAAATAGATGATGGCTTTAGAATTCCTTTACCTCCTATACTTTCCAGCTATTTTTTAGCCAAAAACTATGGCCCTTCCCCAATAATCCATTTTTCGCGAAATTAATGGTGGCCAGGTTAGTTTGCTGTAATAAATTTCACAACGTTGGAAATGAAAACATAAAAGACCATTACAGAGATGGGGTAATTGTAATTGTTATCATTAATCAGCTGTAATTGATTACATTTTTTAGGTAATCAGAGTAATCAGTAATCAGCCAAAAATATGATTACATGTAATTTAATTTAATCAATGACTTTCAAAATGCCCTGTAATCCTGATTTCATTCTGATTACTTTCTGATTACAATGCAAATTGAATGACTTGAACATAGGTCTATTTTAATCTTACTTAAAGTTTTACAATCATGACAATACTGAGAGCTAAAGTACAACAATTATTCTTTACAAAATTCAGTTATCTTCATAATTACTGCTAAGTGTATGTTCCCATAATCAATATCACATCAAATTTAATTTTGTAACAATATATGTTTTGACCTGTCAAATATTTTCCAAAACTTTAGATTTTTTACGCGGGACCTGGGCTCTTCCCTACCTTCAGATTTCTAGTATAAATGTACAAGTAGTATGCAAAGTCACATATTTTCTTAATCTAAATGCATTGTAATCAGATGAAATCATGATTACATTACAAAGTTATCAGTAATTTAATCAATTTCTTTCAAAATTGCTGTAATCATTAATTTAATTTAATCATATATTTGTCAAAGTAATTGTAATTTAATCAATTACTTTGAAAGTAATTGAACCCATCTCTGAAGACCAATCATATACATAATGTAAAGTCACAGTGGAAGGGAGAAGAATATCGCGCTAAAAACCTGGTTTAACACAGTAGTCACCTTTTTTTAAATGCCTAGATCAGGACATTGTAATATTACCTTTTAAGGCAATTCCATCAGTGGTTTCAGAGGAAATCTTTAGAAAAGTTCTCTTATGGATGAATTGACATACATCAAGTGATAGCAATAACAATGGTTTTTGTTCGTATATGGTTTCACCTCTAACAATAAAATAATAATGTCTCTCCTTTCAGGTACAAAGGGAAAAGATTGTCAACTTCAACATTATGATTTGGATGAATCTACGTGTGTATGTAGAGATGGTAAAGACGGATTGCCAGGCGAACCTGGCGACAAGGGCGAGAAAGGAATGAGGGGAGATAAAGGGATCAAAGGAATAAGGGGTACTCCTGGAGAAAAGGGCAAGCGTGGATCTGATGGCACTCAAGGTCGCCCTGGTGTGAAAGGGATGAAAGGAGAAAGGGGCCGATAATTTACTGTATAAAGGCTATGTTGAAAAAAAAGAAATATTGTTCTCCATTATTTTATGAAATTTTGAACTTGAACTGATGGAAAATATGTTTTGACTCATTCTCTTGAAACGAGAAGTTATCTCATATATATAAAACGTATAAAACATACCTTATTTTACCATAGTCTTGTCTGGACCATAGTTGTTTTGTCTTTTGAAATAGGCCTTGGATAGGGCTGATGTTGGCCTATTCAACACCTAAATTTACCTGCTTGGTGTATGCCGCAGTAGAACACGACTGGGGTAGAGAGGTGATCCTCTCAGTTCAACAGAAAGCAAAGCACTAATATCTTGACCAAAAAATGAAAGGACTAAAGCCACGAACCCTCATATTTGGCCCTAAACCGGGCCATTTTTTCAAATTCATTTGTTAGATAAAATTTTAGTGGCCAAGTAGTCTAGAATGGTTACTTATTTCAAAACAAAATCAATTATAAAGTTTTCTGTACTTGTGACGTTGTAATGACGTCATAAAGTGACGCTAAAATTGAAAATATGCTATTTTCAGCTAAATTTCACAATTTTCCACCTGGTTTTTCGTGAAAATGACATGGGCGCCACCCCTCGCCCATAAATATTTTTGCTTAAATTTTATAAATACATTATTTTATTCATATTTCAACAAAAATTTCGATGGGCGAGGGGTGGCGCCACATAGAAAATCACAAAATTGTGACTGAAAAACAAGTCATTTTGGACAAAAAGTGAAAAATCACTGATTAAGGCTATTTTTGAAGGGTTAGGGTACTTGAAAATTCATTTATACACCATAATCAAATCTTTTCTCTTTTAACACAGACATCCAGCTATACATTCACAAATTTTGGTGTAAAGCAAACCAATTTTGATATTTGAGTATTAACAGGGCCAAATATGGGGGTTCGTGGCTCTAGTCCTTTGCTTTAATCGCCAAAAAGTAAAATGTTATAATATCAAAACTAACAAGAATGCGATAAATAACTGTCTAAACGAAATAAACGATCGCAAATGATTTAATCTAAGATAATTACCAGAGAAAAGAATGACCACAAAGCATTGCTACCAAAATAAATCTAAAGAAACAATTGCTAGTAAGATCAAGTTACAAGTGTTATGTTGCATTTAGAATCGATATGTTTTGATTTTTTACATCAGTCGATTAATGATTCTTAGCTAATTGTCAGACTGCGAGTGTTCTCAAGCAAGCTCCTTTACGTCTCATTGTTCTTGAACACTGCTTTTGTCTCAGGTTCTCTCTTGGTGAACTCATTTTTTATCCATTTGATTTTTAAAGTGTGTTTTTTTGTGTAAAAAAAAATAGTTTAACTCCGCCACATTTTATATATGCCTGTCCTAAGGCAGGAATCCCTGTCAAAGCTTATGTTTGACCCAGTCAACTATCTGGTTTTTGTTTTGATTCTTTGTTAAGAAATGGGTCTTTCGATGATAATTTGGGGATTTGTTTGAATCTTATGTACATGTATATCATTATTAGTCTTTGGCCAATCCAAGACAGCAAGCAGCGACCTCTGGTAATGTTGAAGACTGCTGGCTGTTTTCCATTGTGATGTTTCAAATTGCCGTTTCTTTATGTTGGTTGTGTCGCGTACACTTATTCCACATCTCTTAAATATCGTCTCAGGTTATATTTATCATCAAAAGTCCGTTTACAGCACAAAACAAAACATTGTTTTAATTGGAAATTAAAGTTTGTTTTTGCCTACAAAAACGACGTCTCCCCCCGTTTCCCCCAAAAGTTCTAAGTTCAAAAGGCCCTTACTCCCACAAAAAATTGACAATCAAATTTTCCTGGTTATATGCACAACTACATGTGGTGTCCTTCCTATATACCAAGTTTCTTTGAATTTAGTTCAGTTGTTTTAGAGGAGTTACGCTGACAAGATGATAATTGAAGATTTTCAGCAAATTCCTAAGTTCAAAGGGCCATAACTCCAACAAAAAACTGAGGATCAAAATTTCCTGGTAACATGCACAACTACATAAGGTGTCCTTCCTATATACCAAGTTTCGTTGAATTCGGTTTAGTAGTTTCAGAGGAGTTGCGCTGACAAGATGATAAATGAGGATTTTCAGCAAATTTTAAGTTCAAAGGGCCATAACTCCCACAAAAATTTGAGGATGAAAATTTCCTGGTAAAATGCACAGCTACATACGATGTCCTTCCTATACACCAAGTTTCATTGAATTCGGTTCAGTAGTTTCAGAGGAGTTGCGCTGACAAATTTTGTGACGGACAGACAGACGGACGGCCGGACACGACAAAAACAATATGTCTCCCCACAAAAGTGGTGGGACAATAATTGGCCATGCGACGGTTGGGTTATAGCAGATAGGAACCGCTTACTCTTCCAGAGCACCTGAGTTCACTCTCATTACGAATGAAGTTCGCGTTGTTACTTGGTTTTTGTGTTTCCGTGTTTTATAATTTGTTTTTTGTCCTGTCCTTGTTTGTGTTCTCTTTTTCTTGTTTTTGCCTTTCGGACTTTGACATTCGGATGCCCCATTGGTAGTTCTGCTTCTTTAAGATAGATGGGGGGACTAAACTTTTGTTCATACATTTTGTTCTACAATTTTTGGTAAAATTTATTCTATACAAAATACTTTTAGTAATAAAACTAAATGTTCACCATGGAACTTTTTAAGTTACAGCCTTTGAAAAATACATCTTTTTAATAGGGGAAATTAATTATTTCTTCCGTTAGTGGATGTGACATGTTCCACGAAAAAGGTTCCACTGGACATCGGTGGGCCAAAAAAGAACACGAGAAAGAATGTGACGTTTTGTCAGAATGGGAAGAAGCTGTGAGGTCATTGGTTTGGAAAAGAATCGATTCTTTAAAAGGCTCAATAAGCACTAATGCAACATCCGTTTTCAGCAACGCCGATGTTGCCAAAACATTGTCCACCTTACATGACAAATATGTTGTTGTGCCTGCAAACAAAGCAACAAATAATATAATTTTTGTGTGTTAGAAACACTATATCGACTGTTTGACAGCTGAATTGGGGGTTTGGTTGTACCAGCAATAGCACCACATACACAACTAAAACATTGTCTAAGGAAAATCATTGGCAATCACAAATCTGTCATTTTCTCCTTCGGCCTTTCTGTTGGTGCCAATAATGATGACATTCCATCCCTGTATTGGATTCCTAAATTACACAAAAATCCATACAAACAGCGCTTTTTTGCTGGGTCATCCAAATGTACAACTAAACCTCTTTCAGTTCTGTTGACTTCAATACTTACGGCAATAAAATCTGGCCTCCAGAAATATTACGATTGTTGTTATTCTAGACATGGTGGTCAATCAAATGTGGACTTTGAAGAATTCGAAAGAGCTGATGGAGATGTTTAACTCTTAATCAGTTTCATCGTGTCAAAGCATCAAAACATTCGATTTCTCCACACTTTACGCTTCTATTTCACATGAACAACTGAAATCGCGATAGGCCCAACTTATTAAACGCAGCTTTTTCAAAAGAATGTAAAACGCAGATACATGTACAAATATCTCAATTGTCAACTGTTAAACTAAGAATAAATCATTTTCAAAACTCCTTTGTAAAAGTTTTTTTCAAGAAAATTGTAAGAAAAATGCATCAATTTGTTTCTTGTAACAATCCCCCTTTTGTGAATGACATGGATAGGGACCCTTGCATTAATAAATCATAAATCTAAATTCTGCCAAATACATATTATCTAAAAGGATTAAGTCAAAAATGCGTTCACTTAGTTCACAATACGTTTTCGTTCCTGCGGACAAAGCTGTCAATAATGTCATTATTGTATGACGAAAATATTACCTTGAAGTGTTGATGCAAGAAATAAAAAGCTCCAACACTTTTATTCACGTACAGGCTACAGAATTTAGTATTATTGAGGACCATATTTTAAATACCACATCACTACGAACCGCTCCTACATACAATAAACTACCCACAGTGTACTGGATCCCTTAATTACTTAAAAATTCTTATAAATCTCGTTTCATATCTGCTTCAAGTAAGTGTTCTCTCACTAATATTTCAAAAGTCTTATCACTTGCTTTGACTACTATGAAAGAATTTATTAATCGATACTGCGAAAATGTATTTGAAAACAGTGGTATAAATCATTTTTGGAGTGTGAAAAAATCGCTCGATGGTTTAGACAAACTTCGCGCTTTTGAAGGTACTTACCATACAGTTAATAGCTACGATTTTTCTACTTTGTACATTAACCTTCCTCACTATCTTATTAAAAAAACAATTCGAAAATCTGGTTAAATGGAGTTTCGGCAAATTTAAAAGTGACTATGTTTGCTCTTAAGTTTCTAAATTACTAGTATTTTAAAAAATCGTTTTCTAGCAACGAGACTCATAAAGGTTACGTCGATTGGACTGATGCAGAAATGATAACTGCTCTAAATTATCTTTTGGACAACATTTATATTCGTTTTGGGATAACAATTTATCGCCGAGTCATTGGTATCCCTATGGGAACTAATTGTGCTCCACTTATTGCTGACATTTTCTTGTATTGTTATGAATCCCAATTTATGGTGAAACTTTCAAATGACTCCAACAAACAACATCTCATTGAAATTTGAATCATACATACAGATATTTAGACGACATTCCTTCAATAAACTATCCCACATTTTCTAATTTTATTACGGAAACTTATCCCAAGGAATTAACTTTTAATAAATTTAACCTGACCGGTGATAGAAGCCCATTTTTAGATCTAGATTTAAGTATAATCAATGGAAAATTACACACTAAAATATACGATAAACGGGATGACTCTTCATTTCCTATTGTTAATTTTCCTTTTCTAGAGGGAGATGTACCACTTGCTCCGTCTTACGGAGTATATAATTCACAGTTGGTAAGATATCCTCGGATTTGTAGTGGTGTGTCTGATTTTAATGATAAAAACCGGTGTATTACAAAAAAAAATACTAAAACAAGGATATCGTTACCACAAATTAGTGAAGTAGTTTACTAAGTTTTATCATAGATATCTATACCTTATTGGAAAATATAACTGTACACGACGAATTTTGATTGTAAAGGGAATATCCCATATAGATTTATACGGTAATGTTGTTTATAAAGCAAATAAATTCAAGAACAATCCTTTGGATATGCAAAGTTGGTTTCAAACTTTATTGAATAAAGGTTATGAAATGGACATTGAATTTAGTCTTCTTTCAATTGGTAAAAATATTGATTATTTGATACTTACTTTAAAATGTTAATTGCCTTCTTATACTTTTTTTATACTTTTTATACTTACTAGAAGGCACCCGCGAATTCGCGGGGAAAGTTGCCTGAACATTTCCATCGATATAGACCTGGGATATCAAAGTCTATAACTGCATGAAAAACCTAATGCTGACAATAATGGGCTAACATAAATACAGATGCACATAAACTAATTATTTTTGTTGGTCTCCAAGTAGTGTTTCCGTCCATTTCCATATTTCAAGTGGTCTTCAACATTCTTTGTTCCTTTGTTTACCACAACACCTCCTGATATATTTATCATCAATTTATGTTCTAACATTATCTCTTTAATGTCTATCGCCCATATAAAACCCATATTGTGTCCATAATGTCTATCGCCCATATTTAACCCATAATGTGCAACTAACTGACTCACTCAAACATCATAATGTGCTCACTGTTTGCTCATTTGCCCGTACCCGTACTGTTTTTTTTTATTTTGCCTATCAAGAATGGAAGGATGATAAATTTATGTTTATTTTCGTGCAACGTTTTCGACGGTCTATTTTTTATGCTTTCGTGATTTTGATTTCTCACGTTTTCGTTATAGACATAGATGTACATGCTCTGTTTTGTCTGAATTTTTGCCTCGCGTTTCGTGTTAGGAAACATATTTCTAGTGTCCCCTTTGCCACTCTCATTAAACCAATTAAAAGAAGAGGAGGTAAACACCAACTAACTCAGTCACTCAATAGAATATTATTGAACCACTGTTTTGCTCATTTACCCGTACTGGTACTGTTTTTTGTTTTTTTTTTGTTTTTGTTTTTTTTCATTTTGCCTACATAAAAATGAACCATAAAAAAGTGAATTTAAATACCCTACCCGTAATATATTTCTCATTATCATTTCAATTCATGTTCATTTTATCATCTCCTTAATGTTCATCGATCCTATATAACTAAAGTATGTTGCACTGTGGCTTGTGTATAAATAAAATAGATAAATAAATGGATGGTGAAGCCACATTTAAAAGGTTAAAACTAAATACGAAATACAAAGAAATAAAACCTTTAAAACAAATAAAATAAAAAAAATAAAAAAAATAAAAAAAGAATGCCTTTTTTTAAATTTTCGGACATAAAGTCATTCTTCAGGGGCTAAAAAGTAAAAAGATGTTCACACATCGACTGACGAGGACAGAATGACATAAAAATCGAAGAATATCACGTGGTATTTTGATCCTGAACTTGATGACTAATTTATAAATATTAAGAAAAGGTCTGTCTTTTTACATTCATACCAAAGGGTTGAAAAGTGCCTAAAAAGTTGATTATTCTTTGCTCAAGAAACTGTCTTTGTTTTTCGCCGGTGCATGTTTCAAGGAGAACGGTCACCTGCATATCCTTGACGCCATGGTTTGGCAATGAAAAGTGCTGGCCGACTGGGCAATCGTCGCATTTGAGAACACTTCTCCTGTGTTCAGCAAATCTGTCACCCAGTCGACGACAAGTTTCTCCTACGTAAATTTTAAGGCACTTGGCATAGCGGATGGCGTAAATGACATTTTCGGAGATGCAGGTGTAACCGTTCTTCAACTTGAAGGTGTTGGAGGGGCCATCTATCACTTCAGTCTCCCAGGTAAAAGGACATGTGACACAGATTGATCGACCACAACCCCTGGTGCCTGAAACGTCAGAGCGAGGACGTCTCTTGGATATGTCAAATGAGCTGGAGACAAGATGTTGCCTCAAACTCTTACCTTTGCGAAAAGCAGTCAGGGGTGGCGAGTCGAACACTGTCGACATGTGTTCGTCCTTCAAGACGATGGACTTGAAATTGCGCAACAGAATGTTCCGTATAACGATGTTATGAGGGTGGTATGTAAGTACCAAAGGTATACGGTCATTCTTGCGTATTGACCTGGGCTCCAAACCTTTGGATCGTGTCACCCGGACAACTGGGCATTCTTTTTTTTTCGATCCTATATAACCCCTTTCAACTTGGCTATGTGTAACCTTCTTGTTGTATTTAGGCACGGACCATTAGATTTTCTGGGGGGCTGGGATTTTACCTTGAGCCTGATTATTTTTTTCACACACATATTAAGCAAGGAAATTTTGTTGGCAAGATTTTTTTTTTCAATTGGCATGATTGAAAGCAGATTCTTTTTCCACATAGGTGCTGGCCAGATTATTTTTTTTACAAAAATCAGGGCCGGGAAATTTTTTTTCAAAAAAATCCCAGCCCCCCCCCCCCCCCCCAGAAAATCAAATGGTCCGTGCCTTAGAGCCTGTATCTTTACCAAAGATTTTTAGTGTAGTTTTAGGTGAACTGGTTGTCAGTTGCAGTCTACAAATTAGCACCAGTTCGACAGGTTTTGGCCTGTTAAAATCGTTTCTGTCCTTTGAATTTTGGCAAATTTTGTAACATAACCTACATGACCTATATATAAAATGAAAATAATGGATTCGGACCTGTCTAAAACGTTATTTAGTTGACTGCAGTTGGACATTTTTCTAACTTCTATTTCATTTTTTATTGTTACGTTTATTGCTTTATTATTTTTATCTATATGTATCTTCCTGAAGGGTGTCCCAAATATATACAATGTAACACATACAATACACCTGTATCGAAGTTGATCAGTTCAGGTTACAAATAGTGATCATCAGATAGGGACGGTTTTAAAAATAGTGGGATAGAATTCGGACCTGATTTTTTTCTAAATCCCAAACGCTATTTTTGGATTGCAGTTAAACATTTTGCTAACTACTTTTTATTTGATATTTTTTTGCTTCGAATCATCTTACGTTTCTTGTTTTATTATTTTTATCTATTCTATCTACCTGAAGGGTGCTTAAATATTGGGGATAGAAACGAAAGTTATGTTAATTTGTAATTTTAAAATCAAACTCGGCAATATTCCGTAATTTTTTTAACGTTTTGTCCCCCCATTCCCCCATAGCATCACAGAAAAATGAAATATTCAATAGTGATAAAGTACACTGTTTATTGTTTATGTTTATAACAAAAGTAGATTGTGAAAGAAATAAAATCCGAACATAGTAAAAAGTCTGTTAATTTAATAATATAGATGTCATTTTATAGCATTACAGCGGTCAAGTGTGTCGGTTTTGTGTGATGATGCATCATCAAATCATGAATTGATTGACGTGTTGTGTCGGATTTAAAATCGACACACTTGATTTTTTACATCAGTCGATGGATGCTTCTTAGCTATCTGATAGTAACTTCGAGTATTCTCAAGAGAGTATCTCTAAGTCCCATTTCATCAATGAGTTAAAGTAATTATAAATAAAAAAATCTTAAAATTTTTAACAGTCTTTTTATTCTTTAAAATATGAATTGTTAATATAAACTTTTATTGAAGCTACAAAAACTCGAGTAAACAGTGGATTTTGGCAGAAATTAACAAAAAATTGTCTTTAACAATCATTTGCTTCCTGAGTTGTATTATGCAAACTAGATGCTGAACTCACTCGGAAGTGCCTGCGCAATTCCATTTAAAATTACTTAAGGAAATGGATGTAAACAAACGTGGTCTGAAAAGGAATGTTATGCATATGGCTTTTGTAACTGTTTTGCTTGTTCCTTGCCACGTTCCCCTTTAAAATGATAACAATAACAAGAGAAAGTGGTTTAAAAATAACCCCAATGAGAAGCTTATGTCATCGAATTAATCAAGTTTTCAATTAAACAGGCCCGGTTAATAATTATATAGCACGATAAAAGGAAAACAGGTACGTGTGTATTGTTATTTTTTACATGTTAAACATTTTTTAATCAGTATTTCTTAATAGCGGAAAGGTTTTACTTGTCAAATAAAGTAAAATATTAAATTATATTAAACCATGCAGTGCTTTATATGCTCTTACTTCAAAATACATGTTTGTTTGTTCTGATATGTTCGGTAAAAATCGGAATGTTTTTCATGAAAGGTAAAAAGTGGCTATTGGTATCAAACTTCTTTCAAAAATCAGCTAAATTTCTAGCCGGTACACGCAAATTATTAAAATTTTCGTCTTCATAAAAGCGCGAAAGCTCTAATTTTATGATTATGCAACAGTTAAGTAATTATTTTCACATCGCAATTTTTTTCCAAAAACTGCTTTATTATTACTTTAAACATGAAATATTCGAAAGTTACTATGTCATGTATGTTGGTTAATTGAATTAGTGAGAGTCGAGAAACAGGAAGTAAATTCGAAAAATCTGACTTCAGTACATGTGATAGAAAACTGTATACTTTTAAATCATATACCAAATATCAAGTCACTACGATTTGTAGTTACTGAGAAAACTGTTACGCTGCAGACAGAAGGACGGATGGACAAAAAAAACCAAACGGACTGACGGTAGGACGAACAGAGGTTAACTAGTGTGCCCCCTTCTTCGAAGCAGAGATGTAATAAATTCACGGAAATACCCTTAAATATGTTATTTAAAAAAATAATTAAGTAGTGGTTGGTGTGGGAAATTTCTAGACAATTCACTTCAAAATTTCATGAATCAAAAATAAAAAAAACTAAGAATAAGAAGAATCAAAAGGTACTCGTGGGATAAAAACAAGAGTAAGTTAGTTAGTTAGTTAGTTATTGCTTTACTCCCTAGCAGCACGATTTCGGCTATATCCGGGAGATGAACATGAAAGAGGCAATCTTTCTCCTGAGGGAGCGTCTATCAACAATCGCGCTAAGAATCATGAGAAATATTTTAATACTATTCAACAGTCAGATCCAACCATCCTTAATTCACACTTCTGTCAGGGAAAATTATCTCTCCAAACACAAATCAAGATGACAGCAACATGGGACGCAATAAGTGTCGCTGTTTCACTGTAAAAAATATATCGGCTAAGTGGTACACAACAGATAAAATGCCTTTGTTCCTTTCAAAATACAAATGACAACAAAGAAGGGTCCGGTGGTAGCTGCGCAGTTCCGGCAAGTAACAGTGTCATGCAATTCTGCACTCTTTTGAATATTATTTCCTGTGTTATCTTTAAATTCTGTCTTTCGCTGTTGCGTCGAACAAAATCTTTAACGTAAGTCCATGATCCATAACTGGAAAATTTTGAATGATTATCTCTAAATGGTTCATGTGAACGACAAGTTGAGTTCCAATGTATAGCATTCGACTTTTAACAAGCGTTTTGTGATTATGGATAGGATCCTGGTCTCCAACCTCTCAAATCACATACCCTGCTCCAGCGGACGTTTGAACTTAACAACCTGATTACCAGCAAAAATCGAAGGTTTGTTGAAGAATCGTTGTTTCCATTAAAATGAAACCATTTTCCCAAGGTATATTTTGAGTCTATTTTTGTATCAAAAAACATTTTTACCTGCAGAAGTAAAAACAAATATTTTGCAAAAGGATTTATGCTACATAAAAAATGCTTGTTATGAAAAAAAATGTCATGCTTACCACTGGTCTCAAAAGACTGCTGGATGTTTCTCCATAATTGTGGTTTCTAGCTCACCTGAACCGAAGGTCATCACTGTTGGTGTCCCTCGTCTGTCCGTCGTCCAATTGCAACCAAACTTAGTATGGGTGTTCATTAGCATTTGGTGCTTAAAACTGATGAGGGGATTTTTTATTGTTTGTATAACAATAGAACATAGAGGTTAATTGCGGTTTTTTGCTAATTACTGAAAACGGAAACGATAGCAGAATTCTGGCATGGTAGTGGTCAGCACATTAAGATCTACCTACCCTAAAATTTTGAAGAAGATCCAACAACCCATGTAGGAGTTATTGTTCATTTTTTGATGTTTTATGAAATTTGCACTTATAAAGTTCAATATATTAAAAACAATACAAGATATTTGAAAAAAATAAATTGCATATTGTTGAGCACATCATTTACAAAATTTGTAATTGGTCAACTTTGTAGGACCATTCCTTTTAGGAGTTATTCCCCTTAGAACATCGAAATAGGTAAATGTCACAGCTTTTCCTCATTACATTTATAACGTTAACTCCTCTAACACCTTAAGTCCAATGGGGACCAAAATTGATACAAATGTTTATTAGCATTACGTGTATAGAACTGATGTTGTGTTTTTTATTGACTCAAAAACTTTCCATTCATGCCTGAAAATAGAACATAGGGGTAGGATGCAGTTTATTTACAAATAACTTTAAAACGGTGACTGATTTTTATGATTCTGATATACAACAAAAGCGATCTGTACCTGAAGATTCACCTTCCCTGAAATTATGGAGAAGATCCAATAACCCATGTAGGAGTTATTGCCCTTTTTCTGTATTTTTTTTACAATTTTTGCACTTAAAACCTTTATATCTTGAAAACTAAATGTGTAATAGGGTCAATGTTGTTGGGCCATTCCTTTAAGGAGTTCTATTCCTTAGAACGTCGAATTTGACTATTTTTTCAAAGCTTTTACTCATTACATTTAAAACGTTACCTCCTCTAACACCTTAAGCTTAATTGGAACAAAACTTGGTATATTTGTTTATTAGCATCAAATGTTTAGAACTGATGTGGGGATTTTTGATAGGCTGTAAAATGGCCTTCATGGTTCAAAATAGAACACAGGGGTAAATTTCTGTTTTTTGCTGATAATTCATGTAAGTTAATCCGCTTAGAAAATGATCAATGTTAAATAGTATTTGCCTAATAGCCTATCAATGTTAAATAGTATTTTCCTAATAGACTATAGATCAGGCACATAAGTCAGGTGAGCGATTTAGGCTCCAGGGAACATCTTTTTTTTTATACTCCCCCCCCCCGCAATCGAAGTTTGGGGGTATATCGAAAACACCCTGTATGTCTGTCCACAAAACATGTAAGCGCTTCTCCTCTTAAACCGCTTGAAGGATTTCGCTGAAACTTAACATGAATGAAGTACATCATATGTAGATGTGCATGAAGAATTTCTATTGCTATCGGTTATCGCGGGAGATAACTGGACTTGAGATTTTTTTTTACAGTAGAGCGTCCAATATCATCCTTTTGTGAGGTTTCTCACAGTACTACTTGTTTTAATTGCCGTTAATGAGAATTTTGTGAAAATTTGTTTTTTCATTTAAAAATGGTGCTTTTAATATTCATTTTATTAAGAAAAACATAGATAAAACTCAACATATTAAATCTCATTTATAAACATGAGATATTGTGAGATATCACTAATTTGCAAATCCCTTTTAATATACAGGTCTATGAATGACAATAAATTGAAAATCATCTGGGGATCCTGGGGGAGGGGCTATGGTCACCCTTTTTCTTACTTTCTGAATCCGCCATTTTTTCCAAATTTACCTTGACTCTTTGTTTCTAAATTGAGTCATAAGTAATAGGAGGCTATATCCAATTTCTGCACCCCAACTTATTAGATCACTAGGTGTTTCGAACATCTATTTAGACCAATTAGCTAATACTAATTGACCTTGGCCATGTTCATCATCAGGGACCAAGCCATAATATAGTGATTTCATGTTAAGATAGTATTCATATATGTCGTATATTATCTCATCTTTAACAGATTATGTTGCACTGACATTTTATTAAGGGTCCGACACCTTAGCGATCTATTATTTTTATTTGTTTTAAGGATGATTTATTTTATTTTCAGCATTCATCTTTTTCTCTCATTGATGAAATATGGTGTAACTTTATGTAATTTGGAAAGAAGATATAATCTTTGTCTGATTGCATGGATTATCTTGTCAAGAAAACTCTTTGCGTGCATTTCTTTCGTTATTTTGTTTATTGTGACGTAAGTCTCATCCGAGTTCAATGTTTCAAACTCTTTATCTCTTCCTTTCTTTGATATATTCCTTTCTGTCAAAAATGACAGTGATGTTGTTTTGTCAGCTAATCTATAATGATCATTATTGTGTTGCTTTTCAATTATCTAATTGCATTTCCATTTCTGACTTGCTCATTTTTGTCAAGTACTGTTCAATAAGCAAATTATTGATTTAATATCTAAGTTTCTGTTGCATTGTTTGCGAAGGGGGGTTTATAACCAGATTTCCCCAGAATTTATGATTATGTTTCTATCACCGTTAGTGAATTGATATTTTCATCTTAATTTCCTTGCCAGCTCATTAGAGTCTGATATCAATTGTCTGGTATCCCTTGCTAAGCGATTGGATATTGATTTATTTGTAAATATATTTTTTTTTCCAATTTCTCAGCTATATGTTCATCATTTTTATAGCGCTTTTAATTTTCATTTGTTATTTGATAATAGACCTCTTTCTGGATGGCCTTTTCATTGCGCTTTTGTCTATAAAGACGTGTATTAGCCATGCTTTTTTAAAGCAGACTGGCAGATAACCTTTTCATAAGTTTTTTGGGGAAAACCAAACACGCCCTCAATTATTTATGTTACTGATTCATTAAACAGGATTTTTCTGGAAAATATACAGGATCTTCTTGTAAAGATGGTGTGGGGAATGTATCTTTTTTGTGAAAAATCAATTAAGGTGATAATTTAAATTTAGGACAATTTATAGAGTTGCAAAGTGTGTTTTCGACAGCTGTAACGATATCTATGTTAGATGTTTGAGTAGAAGTTGATGGTTGAGATTCCTCTAAACGTGGTCTGTTCTTTTCGGGCTCACCAACACTTCCATGTTTTGCTGCAACACAGTCACAATTATCACATCGTGCCTTCCCTTTAGACTCGACACATTCATCGCAATTTAAACACTGAGAAGGTGATTTGTGTTGACCTATGATCGATTTTTATGTTTATGTTAGCTCCTATGGGACAGGGAACTAGAATATCTATTTAAGGGTTTAATCCCCTTTAGCATGTTTAGAGTTAATCCCCTTTCGAAAAGATACCAAAGAGTTGACCAAAATCATCGAAAACCGAAATGTACTCAGAGAATAAATTGCAAATAGAGCAAATATACCTTCAAATGCATTGATACAAATTATTAGATGCACAATCACTGAAATGAAATGCAATGCCTTTTCATATATAAGAAATGTAAATTTATTGACCTTATTATATAATTATGTTTGTTTTCCCGACCTTATCACATATTCTCAAGCTGAAAATTGTTATTATTCCGGACTATGCATATTGTGACCTTATAGCATGTATATCGTATTTAGCATAATTTACATGTTGATTGTCTAAGCGGTAACTGAATTTGTCTTTGCCTTTTCGGAAGGCCCTATTGGTACCTCTCTGCTTCATCCAAGGTAAAGACCATTTAATGAAGCTGCATACATACGATTATTTGTTTTTTTTTTCATTGAAAAAACAATTTCAGCAACTACATGAATATTTTCATAACTTGGTTGCACTATATCATAAAAATTGAAAATAAAATCTACTAAAGGATATTTTTGACGATAACTCATATTAATGTTGCTCATCTACGTGTAATTTTATTATCCTCCAATATCTGAATGTTATATGGAAGATGGAGGTTTGTTTGCATAAATATTAAAAAAAATTAGAGTATTTTAGTGTCTTTTGCGTTGTCCAGAAATTAAGACCATTTTCCAACGAAACAAAAACACATGCAAAGAATTTGATTGGCTTATACAGCTATTAAAGGGAAAGTTCACAAAAAAAATGAAAATTTGTCATATGATTTCTAATGCATTATCTAATTATGATATATAATTCAAACTTTTATATTCAATTTAATAAGCTGACAAAAATAGAATTTAATTTTTTATCTTTTGCTTTATGTCATTTTAAATTACACAAAACAACTAAATACCACAAAGTCCCCTTTGGACAGTGACCCACCATTTACCTAATTATTGAATTGCCAATATATAACATTTTTATGTGCATCTAGGTTATGGCATTTTAAATAAGTGATAGAAAATTCTTATTAAAATTAACAAAATTGAGTTATTCTTTACTTAGTAATTATGATTTTTTGGTATAAAAATCAATTTAAATAAGTCATTTCTAATTATCTAAGTCATGTTGTGTCTTGCATTTAATCACATTATTGTTTTAAATGCTAGAATGAAAATAAAATGATCTAGTTCATAAAACTTTGTGTCTGAATGTTTGTATATTAGGTTTTGACACTTGTATTTATTGATAATTATTTCACCCCAAGTCAGCTGTGACTAATTTTATTTATGTTTACCTAACCATTACACAGGTACCTGCTGAGAGACAATGACAATAAATTCACATTAATTAACACTTTTAGCAAACCCAGTGGGGGTTAGAAATTGAATGACCTGTTATTTACATAAAACAACAACAACAATATTTTATAAAAGTCTCGCCTCTTAAAACATAATTCTCATATACAATCAAATACAATATTACATTTAAAAAGAGCCACTCTCCACAGAGTTATGAGAGACTATAAAACAGTTTATGTACCTAAAAGCTAACTAAGACTATTAGTTTACAAGTTTCAAAACTCATCTTGCATATAAAATACATTTTCTTTTAATTAAAATTTCATAGCAGATTTTGCTGTATAAAATACAATATCTTTATTTGTAAAAAGAAAGACAAACTTTTCATTATCTGACATGTTTAAAAAATTATCTTCAACATCAATAGCATGATTAAAAATAACATTACGAATATCTGCAAATACTGGACAATTCAACAACACAATGTTTTTCGTCTTCCACATCATTTACAAAATGAAAACATATTCTATCTTCTACATTTATATTTTCATAGCGACCTGTTTCAATTCTAATAGGCGCGCTACCCACATCTAAATTTTGCCATGGCACTTCTATATCTACCAGGTATGATTTTACATAAATAATTTTCTACACCATACACAGTTTTAAATTGTCTATATGTACGTAATTTACTTTTATAATTTATTGTCTGGAACTTTGTTGTCATTTGTATTTTGATATAATCTTATCAAACCAATCTTGTTTGAATTGTACAAAAGACATTTGCTCAATTAGTCTAATAACATGTTTATCTAAAATAACATTATCATCACATAAATAATTCATATCAATATCAGAAAACTTGTTTATACTCTTAAATGCCAGTTCTTCACCCTTCTACTCTTGTTACCCCATAAAAATACAATCTTATTTACTCTATCATTACTTATTTTAGTAAACCTTGACCAGTTTCTAAACACACTAGTCCACTGTTTGATAACACATGGCATCCAGCCCATATCACCATTAAAAGCTAAATTAGGTGTATATTTGCCAACACCAAAAGAAAATCTCATTGCTCTGTTTTTAACACTATTAATGCATGAAAAATCACGTGTTCCCCATATTGAGGCACCATAATCAATAACAGACCATACAAGTGAGTCAAGTAGCTTCGTAAATGTACAATATTGAAAACATCCATTAGCTTTACATTTTGATATCAATAAACCTGGCGATCTACTAGCTGCTTTCGCAACTGCTTTTGCCGTATCATCATAACTTAGATGTTCAGTTAACAATAAGCCCAAATACATATACTGTGATACAATACTAACATTATTATTGTTTAAAGCAAATTGAAAATCAGACCTTGGTACAGACTGGGTTCTAAAATGTACTATCTTAGATTTGTCTAAATTTACAGTTAAATTGTTATTACAACACCATTTTTCTAATACATTAAATAACCTTTGTAAATCATTCTCATTCTCAGCGAGAAACACTAAATCATCAGCATATAAAAGCATACTAAGTTTATTATCATCAATATAAATACCAATGTTCAACCTTTTAACATCATTTACAAGGTCGTTAATAAAAATATTAAATAACAATGTTGATAATATACAACCTTGTTTCAGTCCACAGTTAACATTAAACCAATAAATAAGATGACCATTTACTTTAACGCACGATTGAACATTATGATAAATAGAATAGAGTGATTGTAACATCTTAGAACTTATACCAATAGTTTGAAGTTTACAAAATAACAAATCCCTATCTATCCAGTCATATGCCTTTTTAAAATCTATAAACGCCACATATATTGATTGTTTACGAACTTCAAGTTTTCTAGTCTCAATGATAGTAGTTAATGTACTTAAGTGGTCCACAGTGCTGCAACATTTTCTAAACCCATAATTATATCACAATTATTTTCAATGAAATATGATGGCTTACATTTAAATACACAACTTCTTTCTTAATAGTAAATAAAAATAATATTTTTTTTTGAATTATAGAATTTTTATTTTTAATTAATTGATAATAAAGTTCAAATTGAAAGAAAAAGATAATAGATTAATAAAACGTTTTTAAAAAGATTTTAAATAGAAAGTAATTTGAAAATATTAAATGATCTTGTTGACTTTTGATTATTTTAATTATTTTGTTGGTTATTGGACTTACCACATGATCACTGAAACGTTTGAACTAATAGGATTTTTTGCTACTCAGTAGAAATTCTGATTAACTGAAGTAGTCCCCTAATGTACAGTAGGGGACTATTTCAAATAAATAATCTCCAATATCTTTGTTATAAGTTAAGATATGAGAGAGAAAAATTGCACACTGTTATAAAACATTGTTCTGAACAATTTAAGACCAAATGTCAAAAATCGTGAACTTACCCTTTAATATACGCCCACTAAAAAAACAAACAGTTTATAATTTATGGCAAGCTCCGCCCAAATGAATCTACTGTCAAACCAGTTAAACCGGTATTCCGAATCTCAAAACAACTTTATCATTAAAGTTTTTATTAATTAAAGAAATAGAGAATTATTAGTTGCATTAATATAAAAGATTTTTTACGCTAACTTTATAGAAAACAGAAGAATTTTATTGGATTTTTTATCGCGCAATCAAAGCCCAAAATCTAAATATCAAATCCAGATTAAACCGAAATACAAACTGTAGAATTTTGACTTTGCAGTTGCACGGACTAAATATTAATGCGCTAGATTGATTAATTGATTTTAAAATATTTTTGATTAAAAATGTAATTTTGATATTTTTACGCAGAATGTATTATACAATTTATTTATAAGAATTAACTGTAATAAATTTTTGGTTTATAAAACCATAAACTGAATTTTTCAAGGTGCACATTTGACATAATCCGCTTCGCAGATTATTCAATATGCACCATGAAAACTTAAGTTTATGGTTCAATATACCAAATAATCAATTACAGTTAATTCTTAAATAATCCACCTTTTATTTGTAATGAAATAACTGTATCAAGTTAGTACCATTGCGTTCCTAAATATCTTCGGTATGTTTGCTTTGTCCTTTTTTCTTTTCACTCAGAAATTTGATATTGACTTCAAGTTTTGTAGTTTTGTTATGTTCGTTTGTTCAGTACAAAAATTTACGATAAACGAGACGATTTTAATTTTCAAATTATTAATTTTCCTAATCTACAGAGCAATATACCTACTTCTCCTGCATACGGTGTTTATATTTCTCAACTTATTCGATATGCCAGAGCTTGCACACATTTCACAGATTTTTTTATCAGACACCGGTTTCTTCGTGACCGACTTTTGAAGCAGGGCTATAAGAAAATACGTCTCATACGATCACTAAACAAATTCTTTCTTCGTTATCAGCCACTAGTAGAAAAGTTCAAAATTGAGTTAAAAGATATGATAGTTAATTGTTTTAATTAGTGTTTGACTGGTCTGCTGTACTGAGATGATCACCTCAATATCCCTATTGTGTCTCACAACTATGTTGTGTTCTATGGTCATTACCGGATCCTAAGATCGCAATGGAAGAGGGAGGTTTGGCGCCATAAAACCTGGTTTAACCCACCATTTCGTTTGAAATGCCTGTACCAAGTCAGGACCATTGCGATCCACCAGTTCTCCGGTATGACTGATTCGTTTTTGTCATTTTCTCTGGACTATGAGATTGATCATTCAAGTTCGGTAGTTTTGTTATTACCTTTATTGTATAATGCAATTATTGTTACAACTTGAGTTCGCGTTGTTGATTTCTGTTCGGTTGATTTTGTGTTTGTTTTGGGTTTCTTCGTGCTGTTTTTGTTCGTGTTGACCGGTTTGTCGTTGCCCTTCCGAACTTTTGACACTCGACCTATTGGTGCCTCTTTGCTTCCTTGACAATCATCAAGAATCATCAAGAAGAAGAGGTGCATCAGATGTTTCCTTAACTTCTTTAAATAAGTCTACAACCTATATGCGACCTCGAGTCACATGGAATCAAATGTGAAAAACTTGAAAACAGACTTACATTTGAATCATATTCAAGACTAATAAATGCAGCCAAGCATTTACGTATGCTACAGGGTATAATTGATAGAAAGAACGAGAGTCAAAAGTCATCCGCCCAATAACTGTATAGACTTCATTTACTGCTTGGTCGTCATTGATTTTATTCTCTGAATCTCTGAATTTGAATATTCAGCGTTATGTGTATCATATTATTATTAAGTACATCTGATTAGTTCTACAAATGCACATGTACTCCCTCTCTAACACTACTCGGTCTCAACTTTGATTTTTTTATGCATGTTTAGTGACAGCGTTCAACTTTTATATGCTGTTAATTCCTGTCGCACATTTCGCTGCCTCGCACTTTTTCCATGCATGTCGGCTTATTAGTGCATAGCGATAATGTTTTCTTTAGACAGATAATCAAAAAGAAGAACATATGTTATCAAAGTTCAAAGTACCATCTTTTAAATCTGAAGACAAATTTGACTTGAGTAGATGACCTAGGTAAACAAGTATTTAATAAAGCTTCCTGATTTCCAGAACTTGTTAAATAAGTGTGTAACAATCAGCATACTGGGATAAATGCATAGACTTGTAAGATACGAGACTAAAACGTCGATCACGATTTGAAATTTTCAAACATGTTCATGATGTTCAGTACTTGTTTTTGGATTTATTCATCAAGGTCTTTATCTTCAACACCACCTACTACCCTCTTTGTCCTGTCGTCAACCTCAAATGATGGCTTTAAAGCTGTACCGTCGTTTACAAATGGAGAAATATATAAAATAAAAACATATTTTGAAAAAGTAATATAGAAATTAAAGAAAACAGTAGGCATATTACTCCGTCTAGACTGAAATAAAACGCGAAAGCCAGCAGTAATCTTCTGACTACAATTTTTTTAAAATGATAAACAACTTTTATTCAAAAATATCTCGGCATCAACTGTGTTTAAAGATGTTAAAATTGCATTAGGTTTCTATTTATGGAAAAAAGAATCCGTCTTTACGCCAAAATACAAATACCAAAACGGGTATAAAACGGGTAATTTTGGTAATGCTGTATATGCACATTTCAAGGAGTAACCTGTCAACAGCAGCATTGGAATCAAAACATTGGTCGTCAAAACCCAAAAGTATTGAATTACAAAAAGTACTCGAAACCAAAAAAAAATTTCGAGCAGGGAAGCCAAAACTAGCACCATGGATATCGATCATGTGGAGTACAGGGAAACAAACCTGGTGTTTTCAACAATTTTGAATTTAACAAACGGAAATTTCAACGACAAAATAGTATTAAATTTAATTGGTAAATTCCTGAAATTGGAAATTATGAATGTGCCACCCTCTGCTTAATTAGAGAACAAGTGTTGTTAAAGGTTGTGTAGTTGTCATTTAAACATCGTGTTCCAAATTTTGTATTTGTTTGCTTGTAAATCAACTCATCCAATGGTCTTTGGCTTTGATTACTGCCCATGTAACAAAAGTAAAGACACATAACAAAATACATATGTACCTAGCGCCAAAGTTTGGCTAGTATGCTACTTCTTAAGCGTGTTTCGAAATTCTTACTGCTTTATGCCGCAGTGGTTGTAGTTTCTAACTGTATTGAAAGACTAAAATCTAAATACCTTTTTTTCACATAATTCGTAAAAAAAAACAAGAGGCTCCCAGGAGGCTGAATCTCTCACCTGACATATGTGCCTGAAGTAAAGGTTATTAGGCAAATTCTTTTTGACATTGAAAGGGTCATAAGTTTAATAAGGGGGTCAGCTGACAATATGGTGGATCTTAAAGTGCTGATAACTTTTGTTCTCAATCAAAATCCAAAAATCTGTCACCCTGCTTGAGTTATTAGCAAAAAATTGCAGTTTAACCCAATGTTCTTTTTTAGCCATGTTTAACAATTGCAACCAATAAAAAATCCCCACATCAGTTCTATACACCCAATGCTGATAAACAACAATATTAAGATAGGGTCCAATTGGACTTAAAGTGTCAGAGGAGTTAACGTTTTCAATGTAATGAGGAAATGCTTTTTAAAAGCTCAATTTTTACGTTCTTATGACAATAACTCCTCAAAGGAAAGGTCATACAACGTTAACCCTATTACATATTTTGTAGATCTTGATGTGCTTTACAATATGCAATTTAAATTTCTCAAATATCTTGTATAGTTTTCAAGATATTGAGCTAAACGGTGCAAAATTTGCAAAAAAATCCACCAAAAGGGCAATAACTCCTACGTGGGTTGTTGGATTAAGTTTGGTTCCAATTGGACTTAAAGTGTCAGAGGAGTTAACGTTTTCAATGTAATGAGGAACTGCTGTTAAAATGCTCAATGTTGACGTTGTAAGGGCAATAACTCCTAAAAAGGAAGGAGGAAGGTCCTACAACGTTGACCCTATGACATATTTTGTAGATCTTGATGTGCTAAACAATATGCAATTTAAATTTCTCAAATATCTTGAATTCTTTTTTTAGATATTGAGCTAACCAGGTGCAAAATTTGCAAAAAATCCACAAAAAGGGCAATAACTCCTACATGGGTTGTTGGATTTTTTCAAAATTTCAGGGTAGGTAGATCTTGAAGTGTTGATCACTTTGACTGTGCCAGAATTTAGATATCTGTAGACATTTTTGATTTATTTGCAAAAAACTGCATTTTACCCCTATGTTCTATTTTTAGCCATGGCGGCCATATTTTACGACGAATCAAAAATCCCCACATCAGTTTTAATCACCAAACGCTAATAAACAACCATACCAAGTTTGGTTTTAATTGGACTTATGGTGTCAGAGGAGTTAACGTTTTAAAAAGTTTACGGACAACGGACGACGGACGGACGGACGCCAAGTGATGACAACAGCTCAGGTGAGCTAAAAACACTGAATGTGCAGATAGGGTAACTTAAAAGTGTTGAGTATTGTGCATATTACTTTAACATAAAACTCAAATCAATCAATCAACCTTCAAATAGAATAAATATTTAAACAATACTCAATTATTCCGCAGAGCGGTGCATATAAAATAACAACAAAATACATATAAGGGAGTTGAACAAGGTTATTTTCCAACAGGAATTTTCCCCTTAATTTGACATAAATTTATGCTTATTTCCCGCTAAGAACAAAAATTCGAGTAATCACAAAACTTCTAGGTTTTAAAGGGTTCCACCGGAAAATAAGGCTACGCAATTAATTGCGTAATTGAACCGGTTTTTCAACTAATCGATTCAAATTTTCATAGAAAACAAAAATTGACAGAAAATTAAACATGAATATCTAAATAACCAATTACTGCTAAATTTTGATAATATATTCAACTTAAAATTTACATCATCTTGATGGAATTTATGAATGTGTGTCGGTTGGATAAAACGGACCTATTTTGATCGGGAAGGATTAGACTTCTGTGAAGGAGTTTGCCTTCAAAGGATTGTTTTGTAATGCGTAGGCGTGTCTGTGACTACATGGGCTGTCTAAACAAATATCCGGTAAAGGTGACTTTTGATTTATATAATTAAAGTTCGGGTTTTTATCATTCGAAAGGCAAATTCTTTATTTATTCGTGTCTGCTTATCTCGGCACAACCTCATTTAGCGAAATTATAGAAAATAATAACTTTACTGCATGGATATATTTTTATTACTTTGTGTTATTCAATACTTATTGTCATACAAAAAAATATATATATTAAAAAATTATTCATTACTGTATTATAAAAATTCTATGGCATTAGGTTCTAGAATTTAAGGAATAACATATAAACATTCGTCCCGTAAAATGATGCTGCGCGCATTTTCAAACAAGACGTAGTTTGTTGTAATAAAATATAAAAATGTACAAATAAGATTGGCAATTATCATAAAAGCAAATTTTATATTACCTCCACTATTGATTATGTGTTATGTACCACAATGCACAAGTAATTAAATCTCGATTTATTTAAAATTTAATACGAAAAAATGAAAACAAAACCTTTGAATATTTACTACGTATTTTTTTTTTCTTTTGATGGTACTGTTATGGAAACATCTCGAATTTTATTATATATTTTTTTTAATTAAATACAAAATATTTAAAAAAAGGTTTGAATTTTTACTGCGTATTTTTTATGGCTCTGTTACTTGTGATTATCATTTTTCTAAGAGTGAGTGAGTTGTTTTAGCCCTTGCAACGCTATCAAGGTTATTTACAGGCGATAAACATGACGGGACACAAAGGTTTGCGGTCAACAAAGAGGGATCTATTACGTGCATGAAGCGTGACCATCTCCACTCATGTTGGCCCAATATGGCTTGCGGTCAGGTTCTCCGTTTTAGTCTGACGGCCCGGCATTCATTATGACAGGGCTGCCTCATTCAACCACCTTGGGTACACATCCCAGTCAATTTATGGATTTACAATGTAGAGGCCTGACCCGATGTCATTATATTCAATTTTCAGATGTAAAGTTATTTGACCAGGTAGCCCACCCTTTATGGAGTAAATCATTGTTCAAAATCAAGAAAAGATTAAGCATGGCGAAGCATTAGTCTATCAATGGCTATTTCGTCACTTCTTTACATCATGGAAGTGATAGCTGGTGTATGTACTTACGTTCCTAAATAGTTGACATTCCTACTAATTTTCCTCAAGGAAGAAAAAAGAAATACTAGGTGTATGTGCAGCTATGTTCAGTCTATAATCTTCAATACTGTATGAAATATAAAAAACAACAAAATTCCAGACAATAAATTTTGCTATGCCTGACATGCGTTTCGTCTATTCAAGACACATCAGAGGCGCTCTACCAAAAGTTAAAAATGTCAAAACCTATATGACTATGAAGAGTATAGAATAATACCAAAAAATGTCACACTAGAAACCAAATAATGACTATGACCAACCTATGTCTGGGGTAGGACGAATCTTAAGGTTTAGACAATTTAGAAATTTAAACGGATAATTTATAGCTTTATTGTGTTCGTCAACGCAAAAGTGTTGATGCGGAGCGGGCTAACCTCGGGGAATAAAAACTCCACCAGTCTGAATTCTATTTTTTCACCGAGATAAATATTAGCACAATAAAAATGTCTCGAAAATAGTAAAATGGGTGTTTTGGAGACTAAACAATGAACTTCCATATCGAAGGACTTATTGTTTGTTTTGTGAAATGTCTCATTAAGTCGTTTAAAACAAAGTTTTTTAGCTCACCTGACCCCGAAGGGTCATGTAAACTATTGTCGTCATCAGGCCTCCGTCGTTAAGTTTTCTTCAAAGATCTTCTCTTCTGAAACCACTGTAGGGATTGCTTTGAATCTTTATATACTTGATCTTTAGAATGTCATCTACCATGTTTGAGAAATTTATGCACACCGGCCAACCAAGATGGCCGCTGTTGCTAAAAGTAGAACAAGAGGGTCAGACAAATCTTTTTGGCTTATTATAGCTCACAAAGTATCAGAGAAAAAGAAAATTCCAAGCAACCTTCCTTCTTCAGCATCAAAAGCTCTATCAAACTCTCAATAGAGTCCAAGATGTGAAACGACTCCTTATAGGAATTATCTCCTCTAAATTGTAAAACTTGACCATTTTTGCAGTTTTTGGACCATGTCTTCAAAGCATTTTGTGCTAGAGGAAAAGTTAGCATCGCAGAAGTGTAAAGCTCATTGAGATCTACAAAAATGATTCAGGGTCAAAATTGTCAGATCAATCATTATAGGGGTTATGATCCTTTAAAGGTGAAATTATTGTCTTTCGTGTATATGACCTACATGTATAGAATGAAAGCTGTTTCCGATAGAAATAAACCATGAAAAATGGTGCTTGCTTCAATCTTCAGTTCAATTATAAGTAAGGCAGAAGCTGTCAGAAAACCCCCTATAAAAGTTATGACCCTGAATTGTCAAGTTTTGGGTTATTGCCTTACAGATTAAACATATACAAGATTAAAACTAGAAAAACTGTGAGCCGCAGCTCACAAATAAATACCCCCCTACCCCTCAAAAAAAATAATCAGATAAAATTTAGAATAGGAGATGCACATCTACATTATGTCACAAAGATTGTGTGTAGGTTTCATGAAAATCCATCAAGGGGTTTAGGAGGAGTTGCAGATAAGAAATGGGCACCCCTATGTAGTCGAATGGCTGAGCCCATATATTGCTATGGGAAACCCCAAAATCATTCTGATCAAACTCTCAAATAGTAGGTGCACATCTATATTATGTTACAAAGATTGTGTAAAAGTTTCATGACGATCCATCAAGGGGTTTAGGATGAGTTGTGGATAAGAGATGGGTACCCCCATTTAGTCGAATGGCTAGGCTAAGTCCATGTTTTGCTATGGGAAACCCCAAAAATCATTCTGATCAAATTTTAAAATAGTAGATGCACATCTACATTTTGTCACAACAATTATTTGTAAGTTTTATGAAAATCCATCAAGGGGTTTAGGAGGAGTTGCGGATAAGAGATGGGTACCCCCATGTAGTCAATGGCTAAGTTCATGTTTTGGTATAGGAAAGCCCAAAAATCATTCTGATCAAATTTTAAAATAGCGGGTGCATATGTACATTTTGTCACAACAATTATGTTTAAGTTTCATGAAAATCCATCAAGGGGTTTAGGAGGAGTTGCGGATAAGAGATGGGTACCCCCATGTAGGCGAATGGCTCAGTCCATGTTTTGCTATGGGAAACCCCAAAAACCATTCTGATCAAATTTTAAAATATCAAGCGAACATCTACATTATGTCACAACAATTGTGTGTAAGTTTCATGAAAATCCATCAAGGGGTTAAGGAGGAGTTGCGGATAAGAAATGGGTACCCCCATTTAGGTGAATGGCTAAGTCCATGTTTTTCTATGGGAAACTCCAAAAATCATTCTGATCAAATTTAGAATAGAATGTGCACATCTACATGATGTCACAAAGATTGTTGGACTTATTGCTTTTCCCTTAGCCGTGTTGCCTTTTTATTATTCAATAATGATAAATTGGAAAATTACATATATGGTTTATCAATTTTAATGTTCATAAAACCAAAAATTCTTTTCTTTACAGTAAAACCATGCCTTATTGTTTGGCTTCTTGTTCGAATGTTTTGGTTTTTAAAGTGTTTACATGTAAATAGGTTTGGTTTTTGCTGATGAGAGGTTTCTCCTTGAAATGTGAATATACAGCATGACCAAATAACCTGTTTCAGTCCCCTATTCAGCTATAATTCAGATAAAATTTCTTTATAGTTTAAGCATTTAGATCATTTTATTGGAAATACAACCGGATTTTCTGGAGTTATCCTATAAAAATGATAATTTCAGAGCATTTGACAAAAACAGCTGATATTTACTCATTTAGAATAAGTGTTTGTCACCTTAAAGATTAAAGTGGCACCACTTTTCGCCCAAATCATTTCATATCAAAATGTGTTTATAAGTAGTTAGAGTATTATATTAGAAGTAAAAACAAATTGCGAAAAGAAGCTTAATTCACCTTTTATTAGCCTTTAAAAACTATACCAAAATAAGTCAAATTTTCTACAATGACCGTCTTCATTTGAGGAAGTTATAAGTTTTTTAGATAAACAGTTATTTAATTTTGTTTCATGGAAGAATAAAAAATATTTTCCCTAGGTGCTGGAGTTGATTTAATAATTGTTGCTTGTAACTGCAAACCTAAGCCAACAGTTCTAAATCACCTTTTGAGCGCCGAAAGCATAATAAAGTGGCTGCTTCGTGAGAAAAAAAAACATTATATCACTTCTATTAACTTGTAGACTTTACAAAGACGGTGCTCATATTTAAGGATTTTGGTAGAATATGGAACGTGTCGATGTTTATACTTTACCTACGTTTTTACAGGGTGTCCAACAAAGTTGGAGGTTTGTCACAGACGCCTTTGTTTTATTTAGAGATGCTAATCGCAAAATACCGATGGGAAAGTTGGAGATTCCTTGGCTTAGGAAACCATTTTGGGACACTGGGAAATTTGACACGAGAACAGATTTAAATCAGCACGGTATTGAGTTGGTCGCAACAAGTAATTGATTGGAAATTCGGCCATTTTAAAGAACGATTAAGAAGACTACAAATATTTGATGCAAGTGATATGGAGGATATAGTGGCGACAGTTTTGTCTGGATGCATGTTACACAACATATGTTTTCAGAACGACAAGATTGTTTTTTAATCCAACCCAACGACCAATGACCAACAAGAAAGCTATTGGAATGTTCAGACCGCTGATTTTAGACAAACACTAATGCACAAGCTTTAATTCGTCAAATATTGTATTCTTAATAAGTAAAGATGATAAAAGTTTATAAGGTGTATACAGTTACTACTTTATGTTTCTAATTATCATTGATGAGTTACTGAACATAAAGCAACAAAACAAGCATAAACAGAAATAAAGTCATGAGGAAAACACGGATTTTTTATATTTTTTCAATTAGTTTTTCCATCACTTAGGTGGTTTTTTCAATCATAGACTGAGGTAACCATCTTTGCAAACTCTTTGTCCCTTTTTCAAAAAAATCTTAAAGATCTTTTACCCCGTGCGGGGTCCGGGAGGCAAAGAGGCCCGCAGCAGAGCCAAGCCTGTCGTAAGAGGCGACTAAGGGTCTTGGAATTCTAACATCGGACAGAGCGAAGCAAAGTGTGTACCCTATGTGGCTGAATAGGGTGGCCCTCGTCAACAGGGGTCTATAAAACGGAAAACCTGACCGCTGACCATAGTGGACCAACGTGGGTGGAAAGTGCCACGTTTCATGCATGTAAAAAACTATTTGTGGACCGCCAAGTAGTGCACCACAAAGGCTTAATTTTCCGCACCTTTTTTGTTCTCTTCTGGTAACTTATTTTTGAAAAGTGTCTCGAACTGCTTTCCGACTTGTGTCCTGAACTTAACAATCATTTAGAATTGTGATCGGTGTGGCCCCATAAATTGGTCTCAACCCAATATATAAAAGAGCACCAATTTATCGGTAACAAGAGGCTCCCAGGAGCCTGAATCGCTCACCTGACTTAGATGCTTAAATTATAAGCTTATTGACATTGAAAAAGTCATAAAGTAAAAGGTTCAACTAATACTGTATAATATATACTAAGTATGTTGTTTTGCAACACTGCCAATTTGAAAGAACATATTTTGTAATGTAATTCTATGCTAATTCATTGTACTTTAGGATTGGGCTTGAATCATATGTAGTTATTTTCAATCCAGGGGCCAATTGAAAAACAGCGAGCAGCGACCGCTGGTCACATTGAAAGCTGCTGGCTGTTTTCCATTGTGGATGTTTTAAATTTACGTTTATATTGTAGGTTGTGTCGCGTACACTTCTTCCACATCTCATTTTCTTCTATATTCAAGGGTGCTTGAGCGAAACATTTCATAAGAGACTTGATTGCATTATTAAATTAAAGGTCCTTGTCTATAAAACAATGTCAACTGTCATTTTTAAAGAAATACGTTTCTTACTAATATTATGTTTAAATGTTTCAGAAAAGGTCTAGTATATGCTATAATTGAAGAGCAATATAAAAATAGATATATCATTAAGTAAAATAAAATTGATATATTTTTCATTAAAGATATAGTTTAAAATAAGATTCAATGAAAAACTTTTAATAGAACCTGAATATCAGTTTTCAACAAACTGAAAAATAAAAGATTTTAAGGTACATAATCAAATATATTGAATAAATCATGGCATCATGTTTTTCGACCAAAAAAAATTCCCACAGGAGTTTTATGCACTAAGTGCGTTATGAAAAGCTGACAAAGTTTGATTTCAATATGACTCATGGTGTCAGAGAAGTTAACATGTTTACATGTACGTGTTTAAATATAATTGACAAATGCCGTGAATTAATTTACTGGTCAGTTTTGACGTTCTAAGGAAAACACCTCTTAAAAGGAACAGTCCTACAGAATTGACCGTCTATATTTTTTGAAGTTCTTGATGTGCTGAACAAAATGCAATTTATTCATTTTTTTTAAATAACTATATTACTTTTCAAGATATTGAGCTTAAAAAGGTGCAAAGTTCGGAAAAAAAATCGGAAAAAGTGCAATAACTCCTATATGGGTAATTTGATTTTCGTGAGAATTGCAGGGCTGGTAGATCTTGATGTGCTGATCACT
Organism: Arcuatula senhousia; assembly: GCA_963971305.1. NCBI lineage: Eukaryota > Metazoa > Mollusca > Bivalvia > Mytilida > Mytilidae > Arcuatula > Arcuatula senhousia. The sequence goes on along the minus strand of OZ020307.1, from coordinate 29,621,437 downwards.
TTTGCTTCCCATCACAATTTTGATACCTGTAACTGTTTTTAAGTTATATGCAAAAAACTAGAGTTTACCTTCTATATTCTATTTTTAGCCATGGCGGCCATTTTTTTTAAATCGAATATCCAAACGACAGTTTTGTAGCATTGAAGCTAATAAACTACAATACCAAGTTTGAATGTTATAAGATGTATGGTGTTAGACAAGTTCACGATTTTATTGTAATGAGGAAATGGTGGAAAAATTGTCATTTTGACATTCTTAGGGGAATAACTCCTAAAAGGAACGGTCCTACAGAATTGACCTTATACATTTTTTGTACATCTTGATGTGGTCAACAATATATAATTTAAATTTCTTAAATAAATTTGATTGTTTTCAAGATATTAAGCTAAAACAGTGCAAATTTTGGGGAAAAATCAGAAAAAGGGCAATAACTCCTCTTCTTAAAAATTCAAGGCAGGAAGATCATGTTATGCTGGTCACTTTTACCTTGCCAGAATTTTGATATCTGTGACTTTTTTGAGTTATATGCCAAAAACTGTAATTTACCCCTATGTTCTATTTTTAGACATTGCGGCCATGTTTTTTGACGAATCAATAATCCGAACTATAAATTTGTAAATGACATACCATAGAACAACGTTACTAAATTTGGTAACATTTGGCCTAGTGATTTCAGAGGATAAGATTTGTGGAAAAATTGTTAAAAGACGAGGATAACATTCGACGACGGACGCCAAGTAATCGTGATAGCGCACGTGGACCTTCGGTCCAGGTGAGCTAAAAAGGTCAAACGTTTGAACTAGTTTACAAACACAATATTCCTTCTCGTTCCTTCTGGACAAAATGCTAAAAAATTGTTGACATCGTTTAAGTGCTCACTTTGCGGGGGAAACAGCGGCTTTCCACTCGACGTGACGTCTGCTATTTATATTGGGGTTTGAAAATTAATATTTTCCACATTTGATCAAATGGCATATTGAATTTTGTAGGTATTACATATACACACTACATGTCTTTTTCATAAATAAACTCCATAAGTTGGTTATTTTGGTATTGAAGTCAATACAGATGGGTCCAAACCTAACCTGTATGCGAACCAGACTTATAAAGCGGACCAGAAGTCTGGTCCAGGTCTGCTTTTTTCAGGTCTGGTTTGGTTTGAGTGAACCTAAGTCTGCTCTCAAGTTCATTCCGAAAGCAAACTTTGCCCTAGGTCTGGTTCACTCTAACCTCTGCAGACCTGACCATTCCTTGATTGGACCAGACTTAGAGCAGACCAAACTTAGGTCTGGTCCGCTCTAGGTCTGGTCCACTCTTGGTTCACTATTAAAAGCAGACCAGACTTGGAGCAGACCAGACTTAGGTCTGGTCCGCTCTAGGTCTGGTACACTCTTGTTTCACTATTAAAAGCAGACCAGACTTGGAGCAGACCAGACTTAGGTCTGGTCCGCTCTATGTCTGGTCCACTCTTGTTTCACTTTTAAAAGCAGACCAGCCTTAGAGCAGACCAGACTTAGGTCAGGTCTGCTCTAGGTCTGGTCCACTATTGGTGCACTATTAAATTAGACAAGACTAAGAGCAGACCAAACTAAGGTCTGGTCCGCTTTAGGACTGATCCACTGTATGATCACTATTGAAAGCAGACCAGACCAGAATTTTGACTGAACCAGACTTGTGGTGAGGTCTGGTCTGCTTTCCAACCCAACCAAACCAGAAAAGTGGACCAAGGTCTGCTACTTGGTTTGGTCAAGAGAACTAAACCAGACCAGAAAAGTGAACCACATGTCCGCTCTAAGTTCACTTTTGTACAGGTTAGGTTTGGTCTCATCTGTATGTGAAAACTCAAGACCACACGCACTTACTAGTGTAGGTAATCATCGAGTTGGAGTAAAATAATCTTGAACAAAAGTCGTATTTTTAACCCGATCTCAAACTCGAACTCAATGATTACCTACACCTTGTACAATCCAAAATGCACCAGCAGTGTATCTAGAGCTATGTTCTTATGATAAAATGATTCTATATCAGGTAAGGATGTCTAGATTTTATTTAACTTACAAAATACACGTACAAAATTGAGCAGAAAATTAAAAATACAAACTAATCACCGAATGGCTTACAATGTTACAACGAATGACATTCCTTAAAGACATACCCGGTAACTTAATCTCTTGAAATGCTCAAAGTTTTCATGGTATGAAATCGCTCTGATGTGAAATTGGACAGAGCAACAAAGAATCCTTGCAGACCACAAACGATTGTAAATGTAAAACTGAGCCATTCTTCATCAACTAAACTGTTCAATATACCAACAAACCATAAAACCCCAGATGAAGCCGACATTCTTAAATAAATCTTGGCTTCATTGTAAGGGTTGAATTTTCGTACATTAGATGTCTCGTTGCGAACACCGCATACTTGACAGATGGTGTAAATCAAGCAAATGAGATTTGTAGTTATGATCAGTAAAATCGGGCCCGTAAAGAAAATCAGATTCGCAGGGTATTTATTCGGAAAACAGGAGACTGAGCCGTAGCCAGCAGACAATGTGGTTGGTCCGTATATATCCAGAACGACTGTAGCTGCAACGACAGGTAAAGGTATAACAGCACCTACTATTGTTAAGATAATTCTTTGCTTTTTTTCTACAAAGGGTGAAATAGCTAGCCTTGACCTTAGCTTTGTTAATGAGGAGGCAATTGAAACAACTGCAATTGCCATATAGACAAATACAGAAAGCCACAAGTAGTGTAGAAAAACACCAATCATATAACATATGCTGCTCTGAACATTTGCTCGAATACTAAATACAAAAAGGGAGTTTGATAGAAACAATGAAACCGCGATGTTCTCAGTATTTGAAGATGGAATATTTGTCAATAGTCCAAATTTTCGTTGTAGTATGATTAAACTTAGCAAGGAAACAATAGATATACCAAAACATATGTATGTTACCAAATTTCCAATGTTACTTCCTGCATCTTTATGATCGTTATTATTGCTACAAACAGCATGATGAACTACTAATTTTGTCAAGTTATTTATCGTATTCGCCCACACAAAGCATGAACTAGCCATTGGATTAAAACCGAATCCGTTTAGGTTAACATGTGTGTTATTTCTGGTTTTATAAATTGTAGAGATTTTATAGGGGTGAAATGATTGGTTTGCAGTAATATTTGGATAATCAGGCGACACATCTACACGAATAGGAAAGCTCTCGGTTTCCTGTTGTATAAACAATGTAACTTGCCGCGACTGTAATACATGAAAAAAATTATCTACTTCGTGCTTAAATGCTGTTTTGGCAAACATTAGCACGACTTTTATAAGACTAACGTAAGGATAATCTCTCGATGTATATATGATGCTTCTGCTAACTAAGCTTAAGTCTGAAATACAAGTCCATCCAAACAATGTTCCTATTATTTTAAATTCGCCAGGGGTTATGTTGCTGTTGTTTGTACTCAAGTAAAACTCTACCATCCTCTCTGCATTCTGGAATAAATCAAATTCCTTACATTTTCCACTCTTTCTCATCTGTAAAAGAAAACCAATCATATAATGTACATAATAAAAAGGGAAGAAATTTATAAAAATTCTCATACATTATAATGTATGTAATAACACTAGAAACCTTTTAGATGTTTATCTTGAAATTATTTAAATAAAAGTAATGAATTTTAGAATCAAATGTTTTTATATAAAAGTATCTCAATGTATAAAGTTGTCGTACATTTTCTAGCCAATTATCTCCCCTGAAAAAAGAATTATTTTAGAAAACAAATCTTGAAAAAAAGCATGTAAGAGAGCACTGTGATGGTGTTGCAACTGCCTTGTTTTGTCTTTTCTCTCGGACATTTGAGTCATGTCCGGCAGTTTTGTTATTTTCTTCATTTATTATTCGCATCATTTATGATAAAACACGTCATTAAAAGATATTCAATGTATTGTCTACGAAATAATTCTAAAAGTTATGTACTATTAAACAAAAAGAGGCCAACAGACAAAATTAATCTAAAATGGAAAACACAATAATTACTAAATTATATTTGTAATGCTTTACATAAGTTTATATTCATAAGCTCTAATTCCACCTTAAGCATGCGCACTGTATTTAATCTTGTTTATAAACGGTTTTAACCCGTGAAAAAATCTACATGAAAAGCTGCAATACAAAGAACATGAAAATAATGGCTTGTATGATACATTGTAGTTATGTCTCCCCTTCCCAGAAGGGGGAGACATATTGTTTTTGTGTCAGTTCTTCTTCTTCTTCTTCTTCTTCTTCTTCTTCTCATACAAAGTGTGTCCAGGCCATAACTTTTTTATCCTTTGAGATATGGCTTTGATATTTGGCATGTGGATGTATTACCATGAGACGATGTGTCGCGTACCAAAATGACCTTCTTATGACCTTGACCTTTGACCTCAAGGTCATATTAATGCAAATTTTACATCCAAAGTGTTCGGGGCCATAACTTTTTTGTTCTTCGACATAAGGCTTTGATATTTGGCATGTGGATGTATCACCATGAGACGATGTGTCACACACCAGAATGACCTTCATATGACCTTGTCCTTTGACCTCAAGGTTAAATTAATGCTTATTTTACATGGAAAGTGTGTCTGTGCCATAACTTTTTTTGTTCTTTGACATAGGGCTTTAATATTTAACATGTTGATGTATTACCATGAGATTATGTGTGGCATACCAGAATGACCTTCATATGACCTTGACCTTTGACCTCCAGCTCAATTTAAAGCTAATTTTTCATGCAAAGTGTGTCCTGGTCATAACTTTTTATCCTGAATGTTTCGCCATGAGACGATGTGTTGCATTCCAGAATGACCTTCACATGACCTTGACCTTTGACCACAAGGTCAAATTAATGTTCTTTTTACATCCAATGTGTTCCATACCATTATTTTTTTGTTCTTTGACATAGGGCTTTGATATTTGGCATGTGGATGTATCACCATGAGACGATGTGTCCTGTTCCAGAATGACCTTGACCTCAAGGTCAAATTAATGCTAATTTTATGTGCAAAGCGTGTCCTGGTCATAACTTTTTATCCTTTGATATTTAGCATGTGGATGTTTCGCCATGAGACGATGTGTCCCGTACCAGAATGACCTTCATATGACCTTGACTTTTGACCTCAATGTCAAATTAATGCTATTTTTACACATAAAACATTTCTGGGCCACTTGACCTTCACCTTTGACCTCAAGGTCAAATTAATTTTTACATCCAATGTGTTCCATACCACTATTTTTTTGTTCTTTGACATAGGGCTTTGATATTTGGCATGTGGATGTATCACCATGAGACGATGTGTCCTGTACCAGAATGACCTTGACCTTGAGGTCAAATTGATGCTAATTTTACGTGCAAAGCGTGTCCTGGTCATAACTTTTTATCCTTTGATATTTAGCATGTGGATGTTTCGCCATGAGACGATGTGTCCCGTACCAGAATGACCTTTATATGACCTTGACTTTTGACCTCAATGTCAAATTAATGCTATTTTTACACATAAAACATGTCTGGGCCACATGACCTTGACCTTTGACCTCAAGGTCAAATTAATGCTCTTTTTACATCCAATGTGTTCCATACCATTATTTTTTTTGTTCTTTGACATAGGGCTTTGATATTTGGCATGTAGATGTATCACCATGAGACGATGTGTCCTGTACCAGAATGACCTTGACCTCAAGGTCAAATTAATGCTAATTTTATGTGCAAAGTGTGTCTTGGTCATAACTTTTTATCCTTTGATATTTAGCATGTGGATGTTTCGCCATGAGACGATGTGTCGCGTACCAGAATGACCTTCATATGACCTTGACTTTTGACCTCTATGTCAAATTTATGCTAATTTTACACATAAAACATGTCTGGGCAATATACATTTTAATCCTATTTAAAAGGCTTTGAATTTTCACATTTTAATGTGTCATCATGGGAACAATGTGTCACCAAATTTAATGACTTTGACCTGTAACTTCAATGTCAAATAAATTCTAATTTGACATGCAAAGCCTTCCAGGCCATAACTTTTTTTATCCTTTGACATAGGGCTTTAGAATGTAGATGTATCATAATTTAAAAATTTGTTGTACAATGTATGTCATTGTGACTTTGACCTTTTGACCTCAAGATTGAACTTGTGTTATTCAAGGAAGGGGAGACATCAGTTTTAGTGCGCTAAAACAGTTTTTCCTAGTTCATATTGAATTTGTTTAATTTGTCACCATATTTTAGTCTTCAGAAAAGCGATACTATGATACTTTTAAGTTGCATATCTTTATTGAGCAAAATGTATATAAACTAAAAATAGAGATGCAAATAATTGCAAATAATATTTTGATACTATCGGGATAATGTTCAGGTATAGTTTAGAGTTCGGTTTGATATTGGTTTAAAACATTAAAAACATTGGGTTCCTTAATTTCTTTATACTTCACATGGTTAATATTCTGTGTGTTGAAATAGGTTTCCCTTTTTTAACTTTTTGGATACCCGTGTGGTGAGTATATATCTTTCTATACTTTTGGTTTTCGACCTTCCAATGTTTTGGTAAATATACTACTGAGATTACACTTTGAATTATGCATATATACAGCATAGCCAAATTAGCAATTTTATAACGTTTTGTATTTGTGTTTTTAGTCCAATGGCATAATTGTTACTGAGGTCCTAATATGTCATATATATTAAAAGTTTTTATTAGTTTACAATTGTTTAAAAATGTTGCATTTTAAAGATTTCTTTTAAATTGCAAATGAATAATGTTCACACGTCATTTGTCCGACTGTCATGCAACTGCTGTTATGCCACTTGATTGATTTTGGTAACACTGTACAATCTTGGAATAGCTATTGCTGCTAGATGCCATTCAGGGAGGATAATTGGCTTTTTAACATTAGTAAACAAATACGGGATTCTATTTCGCAGATGGTGGAAATGTTGGTTTGTCATACAGTTTGGTTTTATCTTCCTTTACCTGATTTGACACACTAATTGGAAATAAGCAGACTGAGTGTGACGGGTGTGCTATGTCAGGGAGGAACCGCTTGCTCTTCCGGGGCATCTCGGTTCACTCTTGTTTCAACTTGAGCTCGCGTTGTTGATTTCTATTCGGTTTGTTTTGTCTCTTTTATGTTTTGTATTTCCTTGTGCTGTTCTTGGTCGTGTTTTCCGGTTTTGTCGTTGCTGTTTCGTATTTTGACCATAGAATGCCCCATTGGTGCCTCTTTACTTCTTTAATGCAAAGGAGGTACGCCATGTGGAAATTTGCTTAAAGAAATTTTAGTGAACTTGAATATCATTCAGGATAATTATTTGGACTTTAGATCTTTTTTTCTTAGCAATGTAAAGAGTCAAATACAATTCGTCTAGGATCTATTTGTGAGCTCGCAACTGAAATAACCGAAAACTTCAAGGCATTATTTTTCTTTTTTTTTTTAAATATGAGTCATGAGGTCCTAGTATGTCATATATATTAAAGGTTTTTATTAGTTAACAATTGTTTAAAAAAAATATGGCATTTTAAAGATTTCTTTTAAATTGCAAATGAATAATGTTCACACGCCATTTGTCCGACTGTCATGCAACTGCTGTTATGCCACTTGATTGATTTTGGTAACGCTGTACAATATTGGAATAGCTATTGCTGCTAGATGCCATTCAGGGAGGATAATTGGCTTTTTAACATATGGCCTCAAAAGAGCAACTCCTCAAAAACCGATGATGAATTGTGAAAAAACTTCCTTGGCAGAGCGTTACATTTGCACAAAAAATTTGTAAAACAAAAATTTATATTTCTCCTCGGTTGCATTCTTCCCTCAAGAAATTTTGCAGTCGTCAAAATGCATTAGTAAACAAATACGGGATTCTATTTCGCAGATGAGTGAAAATGTTGGTTTGTCATAGAGTTTGGTTTTATCTTCCTTTACCGGATTTGACACACTAATTGGAAATAAGCAGACTGAAGGTGACGGGTGTGCTATGTCAGGGAGGAACCGCTTGCTCTTCCGGGACACCTCGGTTCACTCTTGTTTCAACATGAGTTTGCGTTGTTGATTTCTGTGCGGTTTGTTTCGTCTTTTTAGCTCACCTGGACCGAAGGTCCATGTGAGCTATTACCATCACTTGGCGTCCGTCGTCGTCCGCGTCGTCGTCGTCCGTTAACAATTTTTAAAAAATCTTCTTCTCTGAAACTGCTGAACAGAATTTCTTCAAACTTGATATGATTGATCCTTAGGGTGTCCTGCACAAAAATTGTGTTCGGTATTTTGATCCGTCAAAAACATGGCCGCTGTTCCTAAAAATAGACCAGGGTGGTCAGACTATTGTTTTCGGCTTATAAATCAAAAAGTATAAGAGATAGATGAAATATGATGCCACGCTACTGCTTTAGCATCAAAAGTTCTACAAAAGTCTCCATTGAGTCGAAGTTGTCAGATGACCCCTTATGGGAGTTACGGCCCCTTAAAGGTGAAAAATAGCATTTTTTCATGTTTTTGGCCTATGGAATGAAAACTATTGCAGATAGAGAGAAGCTGTTGCTTGCTTAAATGTTCAGCTCATTTAGCTCTACAAAAGTCTCCATAAGGTCAAAGTTGTCAGATAACCCCTTATAGGGGTTATGGCCCCTTAAAGGCAAAAAATAGAGTTTTTAGCCTTTAGAATGAAAACTATTGCAGAAAGAGAAAAGCTGTTGCTTGCTTAAATGTTCAGCTCGTTTAGTTCTACACAAGCCTCCATAGGGTCGAAGTTGTCAGATGACCCCTTATAGGGGTTACGGCCCCTTAAAGGCAACAAATAGTGTTTTTGGCCTATAGAATGAAAACTATTGCAGATAGAGAAAAGCTGTTGCTTGCTTAAATCTTCAGCTCATTTAGCTCTACAAAAGTCTCCATAGGGTCAAAGTTGTCAGATGACCCCCTTGTAGGGGTTACAGCCCCTTAAAGGCAAAAAATAGTGTTTTTGGCCTACAGAATGAAAACTATTGCAGATAGAGAAAAGCTGTTGCTTGCTTTAATGTTCAGCTCATTATGCTCTACACAAGTCTCCATATGGTCGAAGTTGTCAAATGACCCCCTATAGGGGTTACAGCCCCTTGAAGGCAAAAAATAGTGTTTTTGGCCTATGGAATGAAAACTATTGCAGATAGTGAAAAGTTGTTGCTTGCCCAAATGTTCAGCTCATTTAGCTCTACAAAAGTTTCCCTAGGGTCAAAGTTGCCAGATGACCCCTTATAGTGATTACGGCCCCTTAAAGGCAAAAAATAGTGTTTTTGGCCTAAAGAAAGAAAACTTTTGCAGATGGAGAAAAGATTTTGCTTGCTTAAAAACATTCAGCTCATTTAGCTATACAAAAGTCTTCAAAGGGTTGACATTAAGACCAGGTGAGCGATTCAGGCTCCTGGGAGCCTCTTGTTTATGTTTTGTATTTCCTCGTGCTGTTCCTGGTCGTGTTTTCCGGTTTTGTCGTTGCTCTTTCGTATTTTGACCATAGAATGCCCCATTGCTGCATCTTTACTTCTTTAATGCAAAGGAGGCACGCCATGTGGAAATTTGCTTAAAGAAATTTTAGTTAAACTTGAATATCATTCAGGATAATTATTTGGACTTTAGATCTTTTTTTTCCTTAGCAATGTAAAGAGTCAAATACAATTCGTCTAGGATCTATTTGTGAGCTCGCAACTGAAATTAACCGAAAAATTCAAGGCATTATTTTTCTTTTTTTTAAATATGAGTCATGAGGTCCTAGTATGTCATATATATTAAAGGTTTTTATTAGTTTACAATTGTTTAAAAAATATGGCATTTTAAAGATTTCTTTTAAATTGCAAATGAATAATGTTCACACGCCATTTGTCCGACTGTCATGCAACTGCTGTTATGCCACTTGATTGATTTTGGTAACGCTGTACAATCTTGGAATAGCTATTGCTGCTAGATGCCATTCAGGGAGGATAATTAGCTTTTTAACATATGGCCTCTAAAGAGCAACTCCTCCAAAACCGATGATGAATTGTGAAAAAAACTTCCTTGGCAGAGCGTTACATTTGCACAAAAAAATTGTAAAACAAAAATTTATATTGCTCCTCGGTTGCATTCTTCCCTCAAGAAATTTTGCAGTCGACAAAATGCATTAGTAAACAAATACGGGATTCTATTTCGCAGATGAGTGAAAATGTTGGTTTGTCATAGAGTTTGGTTTTATCTTCCTTTACCGGATTTGACACACTTATTGGAAAAAAGCAGACTGAGTGTGACGGGTGTGCTATGTCCGGGAGGAACCGCTTGCTCTTCCGGGGCACCTCGGTTCACTCTTGTTTCAACTTGAGTTTGCGTTGTTAATTTCTGTTCGGTTTGTTTTGTCTTTTTTATGTTTTGTATTTCCTCGTGCTGTTCTTGGTCGTGTTTTCCGGTTTTGTCGTTGCTCTTTCGTATTTTGACCATAGAATGCCCCATTGGTGCCTCTTTACTCTTTACTTCAAATATAATTCGTCTAGGATCTATTTGTGAGCTCGCAACTGAAATTAACCGAAAACTTCAAGGTATTATTTTTCTATTTTTAAATATGAGTCATGAATACTTCAACCGCATGACCGTTCAATTTAGGTGGCTAAAATATTTTTGTTTATAAACCTGGGGCCAGGTTTTCGAAGGTATATTACTACTACGACGCATCAAAAGATGGTCTTATGGTACGTCGCAGTCTTAAACTGTGTTTTCGAAAGGATCGTTAATTGCGATGCATCGCAAAATTTGTCAAAATCTTACGACTCCTGCAGAGGTGTTGTAAGATGGTCGTACTGAGTTATGATGATCACAAGTATAATGATATTGGAATGCAGCGATCTAAAATGACTGCTGTCTACTTGTGAAAATGTTCAAAGACAACAGGCGAAGTTTATAGAACATATTTTAGAATAGAATGTTTACAGAACAAGTCAAATAGGAAATATTATTTGGGACCTTTAACTTAGAAATAAATATTTTAAATCTGGGAAAAAAAAAGATATACCAATAAAAGGGGATTTTCCCAGTTAAAAGTCAAAGGGAGAGAAAGATTAACCAGCAAACTGAAAGAAAACAACACACAAAAACATTTAACGCACAAACAATAAACCACAACTGAACAGAACTGATAATGCGAGCTCAAGTCGTAGCGAGAATGAACTCATGTTCCCCGGAAAAATAAGCAGTATTAGGTACGAGGTTGCAGTTAGCTCCAATAATAAAGTTCCTATAAAAACATAGTATTTCTTTCAGACTCTATTGTAATAATATTTCTTTCAGATTCTATTGTAATAATAATTTAAATGATAAAAAGACATTCTTTGAATGAAATAAGAGATGAAAGATTATAGAAATTGGTCAAGTTTGAGTTTTTTGGAAATTCATGGATAAAGTGGTGATTTGGCTTAGTGCAAAAAGGTGAATTTTACAGTTTTTTAAGCTCTTCCGCATTGACCCCCATAGGGGTCAGCTTTAAATAAAATTTTCTAAAACGTTAAATGGTAAAAGTTTCTAAATGTTCTATCTATGTTGGGAAACGAATTAAACGTTATGTGGCCAAAATTTCTTTTGAAAAAAAAACGGTGCAATTTTTTTAAACCCACAAAACGCTATATTGAAAATGCATTGCGAGCTAACTACATTCTCGTGCCTTATAGAAGGGGGTAAGATTGGCAGCGAACAAGTGTTGCAGTTATGGCAGTTTCAGCTTTATATGATGAATTTAAGGATGTTCGCTACTATTATTGAAAATAAATAGGTTTCAAATTTGATACCTTAAATGAAAAGATAAAAGTAACAGGTATAAAATAAGCAAAAAAATTTGATAGGTTCGTGACCTCATTTTCAAAATAATTGACGTTAAAGTTTTGGCGGGAAAAGGTTTTCTCTGACTTTTTCATAGGTTTAGCATTAGCACTATTTAGCTGTTAAAACCCATGACAGAATTAATAGGATTTGATAAAACTTTGTCTATATCATCTTTATGACATACTAAAGACATTATTAACAAGAAAATAGGGGATTCGTGGGCAAAAATTTTAACCCTATTTTGATGGTAAAATCAAGAGGATTCCAAAAAAATGACAGAAAAACCAAAACAAGACCAGCGAGCATCCTTAACACTGTTTTTTTGTAAATTTAGACATAATTGTATGTCTATGGGTTTTTCAATAGAAATGGCTTATTTTACATTATTTTCCCTTATAAAAGGTCAATCCATGCAGATTAAGACTTGTAGTGGGCTAAAACAGCTATAAATCTACTTACATGGTGTAGGAAGAAAGTTTTGACTAAACTTTATTCAATATTTCTAGAACAAAATTATTTTGCTCCATGCGAAATGAGGCTGCGGCAGCATATAAGCTAAGTTTTTTGTGATATGTGGGGAAAACGCATTCTAAAACCACATGGTTGATGTACTCCCAAACACAATTTAGAACTTAATTTTCATATGAATATGGTGTTTTTGGTCTTATTTTGTAAGCTTATTTTGTATTCAACATTTTAAACCCCTTTTGGACTCAACATCAAATTTCCTTTCTTAAAAAATTCCCGTGACCATATATGTACCCCTCAATAAGGCTAAAATGGCTTATTTTCCTATCCGCAAATATGGGAGAGGGCCAAAATTTGAAACCATTCAGATATTTCACTAAAACTTGTGTTTTCCATGCTCAGAGAACATAATGTTATTGATTTCAGCCAATAGTTCTGTTAAATCTTATGAAATAAAAAAAATTAGCCAAATAGGCCTCATGGGTTTTCCTGATGTTTCTTCGAGCAAAATTCTTATATGCAACTAGTGTTTTAAAGTGCTTATAATTTCAATGTTATTGGTCTGATCACTCTGAAACTTGGCAATTTAGTTGGAAAAAGACTATTCTATGTGAATACAATTTTATTTGACTGTCCAAGGCTTTTCTGATGACTATTAGGTACGAGGTTGCAGTTAGCTCCCTTCAATTTTCGTCGTCCAATAATATAAATCCTATAAAAACATAGTATTTCATTCAGATTTTATTGTAATGTTAATTTAAATGATATAAAGACATTCTTTGAATGAAATAAGAGATGTAAGATTATAGAAATTGGTCAAGCTTGAGTTTTTTTGGAAATTCATGGATAAAGTGGTGATTTGGCTTAGTACAAAAAGGTGAATTTTACAGTTTTTTAAGCTCTTCCACATTGACCCCCATAGGGGTCAGCTTTAAATAAAATTTTCTAAAACGTTAAACGGTAAAAGTTTCTAAATGTTCTATCTAAGTTGGGAAACGAATTAAACTTTATGTGGCCAAAATTTCTTTTGAAAAAAAAACGGTGCAATTTATTTAAACCCACAAAACGTTATATTGAAAATGCATTGCGAGCTAACTACATTCTCGTGCCAGTACTTGCCTATTGCAATGCAACCGTTGCGCAGATTTTTTATAATGAAAAAATAAAGTAAACACCTTTTATTTCATAATTATTATTTTGCGTCTGAAACATCCAACTTAAATTGTCGGTTCCTTTTAAAATAGCTTGTCATGGCCAATGATTTTCAACCTATGCAATATGTTTGTACATACCCAACTATGTCCTACAAATTTTTTCCAGTCTCATCTAAAATAATGATCGACTCCGAGTTCTTTCTAATGGTTTATAAGGCACAGTTCACAAGTTCACAATATAAAATGCTAACTATTCTATTTCATATATGTATTTATCATTTAATATTGGACTTTACCATTATGATTGTACATTAACATACAGTATCAAAAACAGTTATATACTATGTTTCAGGGACTTGTGATGGCCATAACATGATCACACATATGAATGTGTTGCGACGGCTTTGTTTTACATGATTCTATGAGTCGTATGACCATCATAACATGGTTGTTACCTATGACATGCGATATGTCTTACGACCAACTTTGTAATACTTTCGAAAACCTGGCCCCTGCTTATGAATTGTAAAAAGGGTCTCCGATAAGCATAATAAGATTTTAAGAACGCAAGTATTATAAAATATTATTTAAAAAATCACAGAATTTATGGGATATATAAGAAATAACATTTTATACGTTACCGATTCCTCCCAGACAAGACAACCGTCCACATTTTCGTCGACCTCTTCTGCATTAAATTTAAAGAAAACCGACATCGGTTGTTCATTTCTTTCGATATTTTCATAACTATAACCCCAGTTCTTTTCATCAGAATAAAATTCTCTGAAATGGTAGTCAAAGTTTTCCTCACACGGCTTGTGATCAAATGAACGATTGTTTGAGATTACAAGTGGATTTGTAAAGTGTCTACAGTTTGTTGAGATATTGGAGGTTATTGTATAATTGAACATGCATGTTATTACATTTGATCCGGCCGGTGGTATCATTTCATGTGGGTAACGAGCTAACACCTTATTCGCATCCATTCTGGGCAAAGTCGATATTGTTTCATACATATTATTATTAAGTACATAATATATGTTGAAATATTCAAAGTCATTTATTTCATTGCAAAGTGCACAAAATTTGTTCTTGAAAACCACTGTGTTATCAAATATTACAAACGGACCGCTGTCTTTTAGTCCCCCATATTCACAAAGTCCTGATATTACCGTGTCATTGAAAACATCTGGGCAACTGTCCACCGCCAAATAACCAAATCCTTGAGACACAAGCGGGAAAAAACTCTTGGCGTTGCAATGATATTTTACCTTACCCCATACTTGTGTCTGGGCATTGAAATCTTTAAAGCAGTCAGATGTAGTAAGGTTGAAACATTTATCGTCATCGTGACAATACCATAAACCATTTCCTTTCGCTGTTTCATATGTTTCTGATTCGAAACACTGAACCTCTTGGCCTGTTAATTTTGAATCTGTTACTTCTGATCTAAAGGCTGCAGTGGTCTGAATGTGACTTTTATGAGTTACGTCAAAGTTTTGAATAGAATCTTTAGCACCATTGTAATCCTTGGCTGAAATATTAGTTAGATTCAACTGGTAATATACCACAAGAATCAACAAAGTAAAGGTTAATAAGGAGTTCATCTTCCTTATGCCTTTCCCAAAACTATCAAGGATACTTTTTCTGGGTATATTTATATGCCTATAGCACCCACTAATAAAAGGATTTTTAAAAACTGCATTATAATTGGTCATACAATTATCTTGGTAATATAAGTTTTAAACCATGAAACTTCTGGGATTTTTTTCATGTTTTTATATATTTTTTTCGAATTATAGCATATTTTTGTTCGGATGAAGCTGAGAGTGCATGATTAAAAGACGGTTTAATATCGCATTAAAATGGAAACACGATATGTGTTTGAAATGGTTCAGGTTTTTTGTTGTTCTTTTTTTCCAAAATCGACTATTTGTTCAAGTATTGAGTTTCTCCTCAGAAAATAAACAAAGTTTATTGACATTCTTCCAAATAGGATTTTAAAAGTGCTATTGCTTTTTATGTCGTGATGGAGGATTATTTTTTATAAAAACTAATGTATATTATCTTATAATCATTGCTGAAGTAAGTCATTGCATTACTGCCAATCAGAGTTCCGTTTGGAATGCGAATAGGCCAACAACAGTGGTCGATATCGTAATGGACATTTGATGGTTTTATGATTCTGATTATTGGTAAGTGCTATGCCCACAGAGTGACCAAATTTTGTACCATAGCGTTCTTTCACAGGGGTTGCAATGCCCTTATACGAAAATAGTGAATATTGAGCAGTGGTCTCAGCCTGAAAATTAGAAATATATTAAAGAAATTTGGTACGGGTAGACCACAGTTAAAAGGTGGAAATTTAAATAAAGGTAATAACAAAACTACCGAAATTTATAATTATAAAGGATCAATATCAAATGTAGAAAATATATAACAAAGAAAAATAACGATGAAATTTAGGATCGAAATATGCACATCAAAACATTAAAAATATGAAATGAAACTACATGAAAATGCAATTACATGGAAAACCTGACCGATTTTTAACGTTTGTTTCGTGCTTGTAACTTATGATCTCGTTGTGGACTGCAAAGAAGTGTACCGCATATGCTCAATTTTATGCATCTATTCTCCTTTAATGATATTGAGAGGTCTCTGAAATCTACTGTTCATTTTTCTACTCCATTCCAATGTTTCTAATCATAATTTCCTTTGTCATTTTGTCATCTATTTTGTGCTAATTGCCCTCATATAGCCTAAATGCTGTTGCTCCAACTCATTCACTCCTAAGAGTGTGAATTCTTCTGTCTTACGTGAGGTTCCGGACTTTTCAAATTTTAGATGTTCTTTCTTTGATTTTGAGTTCTTTTGATTAAACAGGCTCGATCAAAGACTCACATATGCATAATAAAGATAGATTAAGATTGGGGTTGATAATATACAATTATCACCCTAGTTGGTGTGTGACCCGGTGGTTTCTTTCCTCGATAAAGTAAGGTCACCCGAGGGTGACCTTTCTTTTCGAAGGGAAAGAAATGCCGGGTCCCATATCATCTAGCCGAGGGTGATAACTGTTGTCCACTGTTATATTACATGTATTATATCGAATATTTAAATATAACAATTCAATATTAAACTTTGAAACATATTTCGGACTTTTTAACCTTTCTTTCTTTTGGTAGGGTAAAACTAATATCTTTTGGCCAGGTTTTCATGATCGTATGCACATTAAAAGGGGAGTCCGATATAAAATGACAAATGATGAACCCCGGCCTAGTCGACTTTGCCTTACATTACTCACAGGGGCTTGCTCCCGGAATTTGGGGTAGATAGTATGTCAAGGTGCCACCAGCTAGAAAAATGATTTTTATAGCTGGTACATGTAAGAATTATTTTAATCTGTGTGAGAGGTACGATAGTGAAAGAGAGAAAGCGTGAGTGAAAGTTGTTTGATATTAAACATTGTATATATGTCAAGTTTGATAATATATGCCCTAACGGACCCATGAATGGCTGAATATATACGTTATACTTATGTCCTTTATATTGTAAAGGTAGTAAGTTTTGCTATATTTGCGGTCAATGAAAATCCTCGAAAAGTAGTACTCGCTAATTTGCAGTTTTTATTTATAAAGTATGGTAATTGAAAACCGTGAAAATTAATGCCCGCAAAACAGACATTTGGATTGATCGCGCGTAAATTAACAACCTCCACAACCCCAAAATTTACCCGGTAAATACTACATTTATTCGTATCACTACCTGTATCAATTTCAGCAAAAAGAAAACAAACGGTTTGTCATAAAAGTAAAAACGATATTAAAAGTCATTGAAACAAAACGGGACGCAATTAAACTATTTTTTTAACTTATAAATAGCGTTTTATTTCTTTATAAAAACATCTATCACACTTACAGGGGAGGGGTTTACAACTCATTGCAATGCTCTACGAAAAAACTTGTCGTGTCGTACTAATTTAAAAGTAGTAATAAATTAAAAGTTTTACAAATTGTCCTGCTTCGCCTCTCTTTCGCCAGTTCAATATAAAATATGAAATCTCAGACGAAATTATAAAAGAACAGACGAAGTTGGCGGAGGGTTGGTTGCTATATCGTGAGAAAAGACGCACAAACTGAAAGGGAAAAAGTAGAAACAAGTACAATGTAATTTACTACAAACATTTTGAAGCCATCGCACCCCATCCCCATATTTCATTTATCATCATCATTTCATGTTCATTCTATCATCCTTTTCATGTTCATCGCCTGTAAATAACCTATATAGCGTTGCACGGGCGTAAAACACCAACTCACTCACTCACTCGCATCGGCCAGGGTTTTAGCTAACATCACTATACAATCACAAGATGGGTCTGGGTCTTCATAAAATGAATTTGTTAGTTTAAACATATTTATTTATCCTGGATTGGGAAAACAAGCTTAATGCTTATGTAAATCCCTCTCCAGCTAGCAGTTTGCGAGTGTGGCCTTTGCCGCGGCCCCCATTGAGCCTACTCTAATCGAACTCTACAAAGGGGTCTTTAACGTGCATGGAGTATTGCTCTCCACATACACGGGACAACCTTTTTTCGTCCCTTCCGAAGGACTAGCATCGTTCCTTGAGACCATCCTCGCAAATGGTGTCAAGAGAGAGTCGGAAAATTGGTTCATGAAATTTTCACCCCGGACGAGGATCGAACCACGAACCTTGGTGTTAGTAGCCCGACACGTTAACCACTACACCACTGGCTCTCATGAATTTGTTATGCTGTGTATGCACTATTCAAAGTGTCAACCCTGATATTAAAGCAGCGTCCCGTGCGCGGCCCGGGTGGCGAATAGGCCCAAAGCATGGCTTAGCTTGTCTTAAGAGGCGACTAAGGGTCTTGGGATTCTGACATCAGGCCATTGCTCAGCCAACAGAGCGACCAAGTGTGTAACCTAGGTGGTTGAATTGGGTGGACCTCGTCCACGGGGGTTGTCAGGTCTATTATACGGAAACCCTGACCGCTGACCATAGTGGGCCAACGTTTGTGGACAGTGCCACGCTTCATGCAAGTAAAAGACCTCTTTGTAGACTGCCAAGTAGTGCACCACCTAGGCAAATTTTTCTGCCCCTTCCCGCCTCTCCCCTTTTTCTGTGGTTCTTCAAATTTTACCGTTCCTTTGTTTCCCCATTCCACCCCCATATTTCATTTATCATCATCATTTCATGTTCATTTTATCACCATATTCATGTTCATCGCCTGTAAATAACCTATATAGCGTTGCGTGGGCGCAAAACACCAACTATCTCACTGATTAGCAGCAATCGATTAGTAAATAGGAACTTAAAACCTTAAATGGTTCGATAAAAGGTTCTAGCTTTCAAACAAGAGATGCACAATAAATATTGACCGTGAAGTTCAATTAAGGAAAGAAACTGCATGTTTAAAATTGGAAAGTAAAAGGCCGAAGAAGGCAACGCTTTTGTTTATTAGTATTTGTAAGCGCCATGCAGAAATCATTAAGAATTCCCATAACAACTTTGGGCTACATGACTATCAAGTTAAAGCATTCAGGGCATCAAGAAATATTGTAGACGCTCTCTGTTTGCATTTGATCTATATAAAAGATAATAAAAGGCTTTTCATAAATTTGTATATTTTTTTTTCGCTTCATCTCACCCCATTTCGATCGTAGCGTTTCGCTCTATTTCGTTTCAGTTTTTTTGTCCCATTTTGTTTCGTTGCGTCTTGTTTTGTTTCATTGCTCTTTGATCATTTCTAGCTGTTCTCCCCGTGCACTCATTTATGGATAGCATCATGCTTTCATATACAAATATGGAGTTTCAATCAGATCAGTGCAGATTTTGTTTTGCCATTGGGCTTTGTTTTGTTCTTTACCGGATTTTGGACAGGCTGAGTTGACAATTAGCAGCGCGATGGTTGTGCTAAAGCAAAAAAAAGAACTTCTTTTTCTTCCAGAACACCTGAGTTCACTCTCATAACGACTTGCGACTTGAGATCACGTTGATTGTTTCTATTTAGTTGTTTTTGTATTTTTTACAAAATTTATCCACTCCCAGCTGAGGCAGAGCCTAAAAATAACAACCAAAAAGTAACTGCTTATTGCAGCCATATATTTTTATGAAATCGTGATTGTCATACAAGAAAATAAAGATATAAAGTATTTTTTGTGGATTTTACTATAACATCATGTGGCATTAGGTTCTAAAATAAAAAGTTAAGCTAAATAAACATTCATTTTTTATCGTAAATTGATTATGAATTTTCCAGCTACTGCGTAGGTTATTAAATGTGCAACTTGATACATCTTAATTTTATCATTAAATAACTGAAAACTCTCTGATAAATGAAAGTCCTTTTTATTTCATTTTTTCATCTTCAAATAAATCGATAAATAAGATAACGGTGTTCATTAAACGAAACGAAATACATGTACTGTTTTGTTATGATAAGCAATTAAATTCATAATACCAACAATCGTCCGTGCATATCAATATGCTTAATTGTGACACGTGTCATTAGGAAGAAAAGAAGCAAATTAAAGATGCACCAATACGGCATTCTTGTGTCAAAATTCCGAAAGGTCAACGACAAATTGAACTTAGGTGCTCAGGAAGAGAGAGCGATTCCTTCCTGCTATAGCACACCCGTTGCACTGTTAATCAGTGTGTCAAATCCGGTAAGGAAAACAAAAGGAAATCGATGTAGTTTCCACAAGCTCTGGAGTAACGAATCAATTGTGATACGTAACTCCAAAGGCTGGAGCAGACGGAATGTTGCTGCCAAGAAGGGCAAGTTTACAATTAAAAAGTTGAATTCATCACGTGTGTTATATATAGAAGCAAAGAGTCAACAATGGGGCATTCTTGTGTCAAACGTCCGAAACGACAAAAACGGTA
The DNA here is from genome assembly GCA_963971305.1 of Arcuatula senhousia. Classification (NCBI taxonomy): domain Eukaryota; kingdom Metazoa; phylum Mollusca; class Bivalvia; order Mytilida; family Mytilidae; genus Arcuatula; species Arcuatula senhousia. The sequence continues at coordinate 29,601,052 of OZ020307.1, read as the reverse complement.
AACACGAGCAAGAACAGGACGATGATATACAAAACTTAAAAAAAACACAAAATAAACCGAACAGAAATCAACAACGCGAACTGAAGTCGTAACAGGTGTGAACTTAGGTGCTCCGGAAGAGTAAGCGGTTCTATCCTGCTAAAGCACACCCGTCACACTGATTATTTCCAATTCAGTGTGCCAATCCGGTAAAGGAATAAAAACAAATATCTACGACAAACCAGCATCTGCACTCATCTGTGAGATGGGAATCCCATATTTGTCTACGAGTGCATTGTGTCTACTGTAAAATTTCAGTAGAGTGAAGACAGCAACCGAGGAGCAGCATAACCTTGTGTTAGCAATTTTCGTGTCAAATGAGCTATTTTGAGATGTTAACTAAATATGAAGCAGACCCCTTGAACCCGTTGTGTCCTTTGTCTCAAGTACCTGAGGATATATGAGATGGTGAAAGTCACCAACTCTATCGTTCAGTGAAAGGACATTGTCAATATAACGGAAAGTGAGGTTAAAAGAGAGAGTTAGTCTACAATCTTTTTTTTTTCTAGAAGAGATTGTAAATAATCTGCTTCAAATGAATGAAGAAACAAATCAAAAGCAAAGGAGCGAAATAAGTGCCCATTGGTGTCCTAATTGTTTGCTGAAAAACACGTCCACAATATTGAACAAATATGTCATGTATGTTGTCGATAAGGAAATTGAGCATGTCAATTATTTGATTCGTTCCTTCTTAGACTCACTGATGACAAAGTAAGTCTTAGTATAATCGACTACCAGATATTTGTACCTGCGTTTTCCAGGAAAGAACCACTTACTCTTCCGGAGCATCATTCGTTTTTAAAAAGTATCGTTTACTAGTAATCAGTTGTGCCCATTCGTTTTTAAAAAGCTGCGTTTAATTAGTTGAGCAAATCGTGATTTGAGTTGTTCATGTGGAATATAAGTGTCATGAGTTTAGAAATCGAAAGACTTGATGCTGTTGCAAGATGAAACTGACTAAGAGCTAAGAATCTCTATCAGTTCTTTCGAATTCTTCAGGGTCCACATTTGATCGACACCATTTCTAAAATAACAACAATCGTAATATATTTGGAGGCCTGATTTTATTGCCGTCAGTATTGAAGTCAAAAGAATTGATTAAGAGATTTTGTGGTATATTTTGATGACCCTCCAATTGCAATGAAGCGCTGTTCGTATGGATTTAAGGTAATTTCTGAATCCAATACAGGGATTGAAGGTTATCATTGTTAGCACCAACGGAAGCCCGGAGGAGGAAATGACAGATTTATGTTTGGTAATAATTTCCTCTTTAGACGGTGTTGTAGCTGTGTATGTGGTGCTATTGCTGGTACAACTAACCCCCAATTCAGCTTTCATGCAGGAATTGACTTCGATCCTCGGTTTTACTTGTAACATCTAAGAATGTAGCTCCTATAAAAACAAATTACTTTAGAGCAAGTTCATTCTAAAAAGATGATACATTAACAGAATGGAAAAAATTGTAATAATAAAACCAACGAACATTGAAAATCAATCTCAAATGTTCAAGACTATGGACAAAACAAAACAAAACACAACGGATTAATTGAAGACCGCAATGGTCCTAACTTTGTACAGGCATTCAAATTCCCATTGCGATAATAGGGTCCGGTAGTACATGTAACACAAAACGCAACACGATTGTGAGACATGATTGCCAGGGATATAGAGGTGTTTATCTCATAACAACCACCCAAACAGTTAACAAAACAATCACTAACCATTTCATGTAACATAATTTTATTTTGTTTTTCTCAACCGGATTTGACACGCTGAATTCAGCAGCGCGACGGGTGTGCTATAAGACCAAGCAGGAATTGCTTAATCATCCGGAGTTTACTCTTGTTATGACTTAAGTTGCGTTGTTTTAAAAATTGCTATTCAGCTGTTTGCTTTTAATTTTTTGTGCTTTACTGGTTTTGTCTTTTACCTTATGAAATTTCGACATTGGGACGCCCAATTGGAATTTTTGCTTCTTTGAATTTATATATCTACAAGTGACTGATAATGAAGGAAAAATATTTTACAGGGTTGATACTAAAGTACTTCTCGCCAGCTGGCACCAGCAAATTATAAAATAATTCTATTTTTATTTCCCCAATCATTCATCAATCAATTAACTATAATTATGAAAAAAATCTAACTTAATCACTATCATTTCTAAAAAGATACACAATCTCTTGATTTAAAATAGAAAATAATGAGATGTGGAATAAGTGTACGCGACACAGCCCACAATTAAGCGGCAATTTAGAAAAAAAAACACAATGGACAACCGCCAACAGCCTTCAACGAGGCCATTTGGCACTGCTTGCGGTTCTGCGATTGGCCCATGGTCTAAATAAAATATATATAATTCAAATCCAGTCCTGAAATAGTCACAGATAGACCCCCTTCTTAAACAATGAACAGAAAACATCAAAAAGACAAGTACAAACGAAAGCTTTGTCAGATAGGCAAATATGATAAGTGGCGGGGTTAAACTAGTTTTTTTTTTTTTGGCCCAACCTCTTAAAAGTCATGGTATAACTGCAACAGTCTAACACTGATTCATAACCAAATAAAAGTTTCATTAATCTAAAACTTTTAATTTCTGATATATAGAGACGCTAATAAAATTTTCTCATAACTACAGAATTACATACTTAGGGAATGTGTGTAATTAATTATGGAAATTCAGGGATTAAGTTTAATCGCAAAATCGCTCGTGGATAATATTTTATCCCTACTTTTTTCCAGGAATGACATCAAATCCCTGAATTTTTATCAAGATTTTTACACGTTTTCCCTGACTCCCAGACTGACTTTCAAGTGATTGTTTTTCTTTACTTTTCTGTTGTTTAATGACTTATTTCCTATTAGAAGCTACAAATTATTGTGCCTTTTCATTTGTTATATATGTCTTGAAATTTCTTGCTTCAAATAAACATTTTTTTTCTTTTAATAACATGGTCATGAAGAATATGTAGAGTGTGTAAGATTTATAGGTTCTTACATAAGTTCTTGGAAAAGACCGGCTGATCTTTCACGAGTGATAGAATTTTTCAGTCTTTTTGCGAGTGGAGCGCAGCGGAACGAGTCAAAAGACCCAAAAAATTCTATCACGATTGAAAGATCATTGCTGGTTTTCCAAGAACGCGTGTAAGTACCTATTTCTTCCGTAAGAAATTAAATTTTATATTCTGAAACCTTAGATAACTTCATTCTAAAAACCGAAAGTATAAAAAAAACAGTGCATTTCATTGGTCTACATCATCGATCATATCAGTACCGGCGGTAATTATTGGATAATTGACCAGTGTGAGATCGCTGCACGTGCTCGCATCTCAACCTGGTCATCTCACACTGAAAAGAGTCATTTACGGAAGAATCGTTTTTTCTCTTATCTGTTTGTATGGAATTTATATAAAGCTTCCGTCTATTAAGTTTGCATTCAGTCTGCTTTATGACGGTTTCGTAAGATTTTTTTTGTTTTGTTTTATTCAGACCCGTATAAAAAGTGAAATAAGATGCATCTTTATTCATACGGATGGTAACATAAGAATATTCACATCAAACTAAGGCAGGGAGTGTACATAATTTATTCAGCTTTTAAATTTCAAGTTGGGCTGGACTTTTAACATTTCTTCACCAAATTTTCGGAATTGCAACTTCAAGATTCCAAGAGCTTCATTTTACACTGTTATGTCTGTTAATAAATGTGTGTACTATGTCACATCAACATGACGGTTGTTGTTCGTCCTCATCCGTTCATTTTGGAATTTCTGCTTAATTTTGATTTTACATCACACTGCCAATGTGAGCACCTTATGATACTGACAGACCAGCTAGAAAAGTTAAGACCCAGTCTGCTTAATAATGGTTATGTAAGCGTTTTTCAGGTTTTCTTCAGATCCTGGCCATGGGTAGCAGAAGAGGCAAGATTGACTTCAATGGTACCCGTCAACTACATATATTTTCTATTGTGTAAAACTAAATATCATGAACCAGAAAGTAATAATATTTACATGTACAAAAATGTGTAAAATTGAAATCAACATTATTTTAGATAGAAAAAGTACCTAAAATGGTAATAAAAGATTAGGAAAAGTCACCAAAAAGTCAACATAATTACATGCATGACGCTGAATGAAAAAAGTTCCGATATTGTGGGAATAGTTCTGGGTAAGGAATAGGTCCACAATAGCGCTAAGCCTGACATCGGGTAAGAACGCTTATTTACATACATGTATTGATATTGTTAAAGTCACTCAACCGGAAAACCAAGATGAGGATGCAGCTATGCTGAGCTAATATATCCATTTTAATTAACCTCAGACTGAAAGCTCTCGAGATCAACATGTTCATCTTACTATAATATTACTTTTAAATATTAAATTAATGTTGAAGTTTTAATTTTTCAACTGGAAAATCAAAATCAAGGTATAAAGATGAGGATACACTTATGCTAAGCTGCTACAGGAAGTAGACGACCAACTGATATGTAAAGGGGAGGACAAGGTACAACTAATCATACTAATGCTGTGTACAAATTTGAAATCAATCTCTCCAGTACTTCAGTAGAAGCTAAAAAACTTCTGTTACGAAAGTTTGTACTAGATAAAAGGACTTACAAAATGGTTGCTTTATAGTCCCCTCTCTTAGGAAATGAGGGTATTATTATAGTTGAGTACAAAATATCATTAATATAAGTTTCAATAACAAATCATAACGAGCTAAATTAAGTTTTATTTTATGAATTAAGTTGTTAATGATAATTTGGAATCACCCTGAAAATTATAGTGTCAGTTGCAGTTCCAATATGTCCTAGGATGTGGAATTCAAAATCACCAAATGATGTTTCGGAATCATCCTGCATTTCTAGATGACCTGTAACATATACATTGCACGTGGATATAGGACTTCATGCAGATCGGAGCTATTGTTCATAGTAGAGAAACTTTTAGACTGTGTTCATATATTGATAAAACAGTAACCAAGAGGTTTTGCTTGCCTAGCTTAAAATGCTCGAGTTGAAGCCACAAAACAAAACATTTTTTGGGGGGTTTACATTGAAAGGTTCATAAGTTAAATTATAAAATAAGTTTTTTTGAAACTTCGGCTTAATGCAGTTTAGTGAAGAGTTATTTCCCTTTAATTTAAGCAATCGAAAGCTTTATAATATTAATTCTGCCTCAAGCCGGCTATCAGCAAAAGGAGTTATTTTATGTTTTAAAACATGTGGTTCGATAAAAACAGAGTTTTTTTTCTTGCTGTTTAAAATCGTTATCATGGTTTTTTTTTGCCATGAAAATAGTTAACCTCCTGAAATGAATGGCCCTACAACTTTGATCCGTTGTATATTTTGTAGGTAGTGTTGTGCTAACCAATATGCAATTTAGATTTTTCAAATACCTTATACAGTTTTCAAGATAGTGGGCTCAATAGGTGCAAAATTCAGATTCTTTCAAAAAAAAGAGGCTCCCAAGAGATTCTTCGGCCAACTGGTTCTAAGGTTCAATGCCTGGTATTCTTCTATGACTCCTACATCTAAAATGGTCATCTGACAGCTTAAAATCAATGGAGGGCTTTTGATTCTGAAGAGCCTAAGATCATATGGATTTTATCTGGTCATCTGACAACTTAAAATCAATGGAGGGCTTTTTTGATTCTGAAGAGCCTTTGATCATATGGATTTTTTTCTATCTGTTATATTTGAGTTATTAGTAATTTTAAGTGATTTTACCATATGTTCTGAAATTGTTAACGGACGACGACGGACGCAAAGTGATTGCATACGTTCACATGGCCGTTTTTCAAGGTGAGCTAAACCAGAGGCTCACAGGAACCTGAATCGCTCGCCTGATTTCAATGACCGATATTTTTGGGGCATCTGAGTCGAAAAACTTCAATAAAAAATGATCATCATACAACGCCTACTTATGAAGGCTTTTGTAGATCAATATAGCCAAAGATTTGAACAGAGAAAAGTATTCCTTCATCTTTTAAAGGTTTAATCTGCAAGGCAAAAGCAACAGCTAGCTTTTCTCTGCACAAGTTTTATATTCTATAGGCCCTTGGCCTAAAGCACATTAAAACGACATTTTTTCACCTTTAAAGGATCATAACCTGTAAGGGGTCATATGACAACTTCGAGCAACATGTCATTGAGACTTTGTAGACCGAAATGGACTGAAGGTTTAAGTAAGCAAAAGCTTTTCTCTATAAGTTTTAGTTTTAATTTTAAAGGCCCAAAAGAAAAAAGTGCATGCTATTTTTCTTTTTTTATGGGCCATAACCCCTCTTAATCAGAAGGTAAGCAAGCAACAGTTTTTCTTTATCTACAAAAGTTTTCATTCTATCGGCCTTAAACATGAAAAAGCGCTATTTTGGACCTTTAAACGGCCGTAATCCCTATAAGAGATCCTCTGACAACTTCGACTAAATGAAAACTTTTGTAGAGCTTTTCATGCTTAAGAAGAAATGTTGCATCCTGATTTCTACGGTAACGTTGTTTATAAAGCAAATAAATTCAAAAACAATCCTTTGGATGTGAAAAACTGGCTTAAGATTTTATTGAATAAAGGTTATGAAATGAACATTTTAATGAAGTCTTTGAATTTAGTCTTTGAATAGAAATGTTGATAATTTAATATACTTACTTTGAAATGTTAATTGCCTTTTTATACTTACCTGGTATGCCATTTTTGACCATTACAACGATCAAGTGTGTCGGTTTTTGCGTGCTGATACATCACCAAATCATTAGTTGTTTGACGTGTTATGTTTGATTTAAAATCGACATACTTGATTTTGTAAATCAGTCGATAAATGCTTCTTAGCTATCTGGCAGTAACTTCGAGTGTTCCTTTATTTTCTTGTAGTCCTTTTGTCTCAGGTGCTCTTTTGTTGAATTGAACTTCTATTGATTTGATTTTTACTGTGTGCTAGTTTGTGCTTTTTTATTGATTATCAAAAAGGGGAAGTTGAGTCCAAAAATCTAGTTTTAACCCTCCACATTTTAAATGTGCCTGTCCTAAGTCCTACGTTGTTGATTTACAAATCAACGTAAAAATTGTAGGTTATGTCGCGTACACTTATTTTACATCCCATCATCTTCTCTCCGATTATACTTTTTGATGTATAATCCAAAAATTTTGGTCTAACCAACCAGTTCTATTTTTAGCAACGGCGACCATGTTATTTGGTCGGCAATCACAATTTTAGCAATCTTGATTGGGGATGATGTGTGCAAAGTTTCAAAGCGATATCCTGAGTTGCTTCAGAGTAAATGATTTTTAAGAAAAGTTAAAGACGGACGACGACGAACGCTAAATGATGGCAGAAGCTCACACGACCCTTTGTATTAGGTTAGTTAAAACTGCCTAACCATGGCGGACATATTTTTTTCCGCATCAAAATCCTCTAAATACTTTCGTACTACCCATGCCGATAATCAACTGCACCAAGTCATTTTACAATTAAACGCATTGTGTTATGATTAGAGGAGTTAACGTTTGAAAAAATAACGGATTGACGGACGACTAACACAAAGTGATGGCATTAGCTCACATGATCCTATACATGATGGTCAAGTGAGTTAGGAGTAGACAGATTGTGTCCATGGTAAACGAATACAGGTATCCCCACTGGTCTCACACAGGACGTGGAAGTTCGACAGGTGTGAAAGTTGCTTAGGACGAACAGCTTGGGATACCTAACCATCCTACTAAGTTTCAAATCATTGTCATGTACGGGTTTTTTTTTAGAAAAGATTGATGAAAATTTTCACATAAAATTTTAACTCAACCTAGTCTCAAACAGGATGTAGAAGTCCAGTGGGTCTGAAAGTTGGTTGTCATCATTCAAACCATCCTACCAAGTTTCAAATCATTATCGTGTACTGATTCTGAGAAAAGCTTCACAGAAAACAAACCGGCGGATGGACATGAGTACAAGAGGCTCCCAGGAGCCTGAATCGCTCACCTGGTCCTTAAGTCATAAATTAAGGGTCTCTTCTTTAAGGGATCAACTCCCAACTTAGACCCAACGGGACTTTTGTGAGGCTTAATGACCTGAATAATGAAGCAAACCCCACCTTTTCTCTATCTGCAATAGTTTTCATTCTATAAGGCAAAACCATGAAAAAAGCTGTTTTTGACCTAAAAAATGCCGTTACTCCTATAAGGGCTCATCAGACAACTTCAACCCTACGGACACTTTTGTAAAGCTAAATATCTGAACATTTAAGCAAGCAACAGCTTTTCTCTATCTGCAATAGTTTTCATTTTATAGGGCAAAACATGAAAAAAAAACACGCTATTTTTTACCTTAAAAGGACCGTTACTCCTTTAAGGTCTCATCTGACAGCTTTAACACCATAGAGACTATTGTAGAGCTTAATGGGCTGAACATTTAAGCTAGCTACAGCTGCTTTTCTCTATCTGCAATAATTTTCATCATATAGGACAAAAACATTAAACAAGAGGCTCCCAGGAGCCGGAATCGCTCACCTGGTCTTGATGTTGACCCTATAAAGACTTTTGTAGAGCTAAATGAGCTGAGCATTTAAGAAAGCAACAGCTTATCTATCTGCTATTATAGTTTTCATTCCATAGGCCAAAAGCATGAAAAACGTTATTTTAGGGCCGTAACCTCTGTAAGGGTCATCTGACAACTTCAACCCTCTGAAGACTTTTGTAGAGCTAAATGAGCTGAGCATTTTAGCAAGCAACATCTTTTCTCTATCTGCAATAGTTGTCATTCTATATAGCTACTCCAACAATACATTTCATTAGGAGATTTGTTATTTTGTAGATATTTCACATCCAAAATTAATGGTGACCCTAACGTAGATGAAATGAGAAGTGCTATTCCTCGTATTTATCTGTGCAATTTCTGTCAAAATACCAAGTTTCAAATTATTTGATGAATGCACGTTGATGCACGCAAAATTTAAATTTTGTGTGTTTTGCTATTTTCTCTACTTTTTAACGAATTTTTCTGATTTTTTATTGCTAACAACGGCCAAAGCGAAGTAACTCTATGCCAATTAATTTCGGGATACAGTTTAAATCCATTGTGAGGAAAGGGAGAAAAACTTCGACTGACCGGAAATGAAAAAATAGCACAGGAAGTGAAAATTTTCATTTTTTTAACAATTCTGTACTCCATGCAATTTTGAATTTTTTAAAATAAAAATTATATTTTCCTGTTTCTGAAGCAGATACCTTTCGTTTTAAGTTGCTTTCATGAATGAATTTGACAATTAAAAATTTTAGTTGGAGTAGCTAGATTCTATAGGCCAAAAACATAATTTTTAGCATTTAAGGGACTGTAATCCCTATGAGAGGTCATCTGATAACTTCGAACCTATGAAAGCTTTTGTAGAGCTAAATGAGCTGAACATTTAAGCAAGCAACAGCTTTTCTCTATCTGCAATAGTTTTCATTCCATAGGCCAAAAACACTATTTTTCGCCTTTAAGGGGTCATCTGACAACTTCCATCCTATGGAGACTTTTGTAGAGCTGAATGAGCTGAACATTTAAGCAAGCAACAGCTTTTCTCTATCTGCAATAGTTTTCATACTATAGGGCAAAAACATGAAAAATGCTATTTTTCACCTTTAAGGGGCCATAACCCCTGTAAGGGGTCATCTGACAACTTCGACCTCATGGTGACTTTGAAGAGCTTTTAATCCTGAAGCAGTAGCGTGGCATCAGATTTCATCTACCTCTAATACTTTTTGAATTACAAGGCAATAGCCTAAAAATAGTAGTCTGACCCCCCTGTTCTATTTTTAGCCAGGGCGGCCATGTTCTTTTTGACGAATCAAAAATCGAAACACAACTTTTATGCAGGACACCTTAAGGATCAATCATACCAAGTTTTATTGAATTCTGTTCAGTAGTTTCAGAGGAGAAGATTTTTGAAAAATTGTTAGCAGACGACGACGACGACGGACGCCAAGTGCTGGCAATAGCTCACCGGTCCAGGTGAGCTAAAAACGTTATTTTTTACCTTAAAAGGGGCGTAACTCCTATAAGGACTCATTTGACAACTTCGACCCTATGGAGACTTTTGTAGAGCTAAATGAGCTGGACATTTAAACAAGCAACAGCTTTTCTCCATCTGCAATAGTTTTCATTCTATAGGGCAAAAACATGAAAAAACGTTAATTTTGACCTTAAAAGGGCCATACCCCTATTAGGGGTCATCTGACAACTTCGACCTAATGGAGGCTTTAGTAGAACTTTGGATTCAGAATACGAAGAGCCTAGGATCTTTCAGATTTTTTCTATCTGTTCTAGTTTTCAAGTTATAAGCCTTTGAAAGTGATTTTTCCCTATGTTCTTTATTTAGTAACAGCAGTCATGTTTTTCAACAAATCATACATAAAGCCGAACACAGTTTTCAAACATCATGCCCTGATTAATACTTGGACCAAATTTTGAAAAATACCATTCATTGGTTTCAGAGAAGAAGATTTTTGAAAAAGTAGCGGACGGACGACGGACGCATGCTGATGACAATAACTCACTTAACCCTTAAGAGTCAGGCGAGCTAAAAACATAATGCCCCCGGACATGTCGTTGGGAGGGTATAATTTATTATTATGTAATGCATACCCACACAGGAAGTAGATGTCCGGCATATATGAAAGATGACAACTAAAAATACTGAACAACCCTGCCAAATTTCAAATCATGTACATATAGATGTCCCACACGTCGGAAAGTCGCTCTCTAAAGACGTAAACCTTGGAAAAATAAACATAAATGTATTGAATCACCCTGCAAAATTTCAATTCATTATCATGAACGGTTTATGAGGAAAGATTGATTCAGGGCTCTACATGTATTCTAGCTGATGCTGAAATCACCATTTTGGGATCTGCCTTTGAATTTTGACAGAAGCAGAGGTATCAATTGGGCATATGATTATAAACCCCAACAAGAACAGAACGAAAAAACAAACGATAAAAACAGAAAGAAAATAAACCTGAATAGCAATCAAGAACAGAGCTCAAGTCTTATTTTGATAATTATAATGACAATAAAAATGTGTTTTCTATATTTATTTCAAGTTTGTTCTACTGTAATTATCATGTGTTGCACTTTATAACAAGCATACAATTAAAAACAATTTTCTTACTTTTTTTTCAAATCACATTCTTATACAACAAGTAAATGACTTCAACACCAATAGAATAAACATCAACACAAACTTGGGAGGGTGACATAAAATCACCTTACTACAAAACATTACATTTAATGTTTTACTCTTAAACAAAAAATTGCACATTGTAATTAAAAACATACTGGTTAACAAAACGGTCAAATATTCAAAACAAATGTTAAATTATGCAGTACCTTCATTGTTTGTTACAAAAATATGGGTGTACATGTATTTATTATGGCTAATGTGACAGAAGTAAATATAACTATTGAGCCCAGTAAAATTATGCCTTGTTACCATGGTAAATATCCAAATAATCAAGTTAACATTTGAATAAAGATGATCTGATAACAGTTAATGTTAAATGCTAATTTGAAAATGAGATTAAATGCAGATCTTAACATTCATGGTGTCCGACTACAAAACTGACAGAGAGAGAAATAAATAATGGCATATCTTTTCTGTCCTTTTTTCAGTTAAATCCAAGTCCAACTACATGTAGGAGTACTGTAAGTTTTAAATCAATTAACCGCTTTATATATGTATAATGAAGACATAATGCCCCATCTTGCAGTTTGGGACGAAAGGACGAACATACAGACAAAATAGACCTGAACGCTATATGCCCCCTTTTGCTTTAATAGTATTACTCTATTTATTTCACTAGGTTGGGCGGAGCTTAAATTTCTCAATCTTTAAAGTAAGATTTTAACGAAGAATCTCGAAATAACTGACCTGTGACCAACCTGGTCAATAAAATAGAGTAATAGATGGGGCATAAAAAAAACTCAAATCCCTTTTAATAACTTGAATGTTTTCCCATATTATGTACTAACATTGAGTAAAGTTTTACCAAAACCAATCAGGCAATTTAAGAGAAGTTGTTCTTACATGTACAATACATGCAGTGCTCGCCTTTAACTGGTAGCCCGAAGCCCGGGGCTACTAAAAATTCATTCGGGCTAGTGACTTCTACTGAACTTTCCATTGTTCGGGCTAGTTCACTGTTGTACATTGTTCAATAATTCGGGCTAATTCTCGAAATTCCCAAAGGAAAGGACTGTACATGTGCCAAAGGACAGATTTAAAAACCATGTAAACCCAGTGTCCCCAAACTTAGTTTGTAAGGAGTACTTACAAATTTGAATTAATAATTGACAGAAGTAGTTTCTAGGACAACACAATAAAAATAAAGAAAGAATGTGTCCATGGGACACGGATGCCCCCGCTGGCCTCAAATAAAAAGTTGAAGTCCGACAGGTCTGAAAGTCACTTAGGACGCACAGGTTATCATACTTAACCATCCTACCAAGTTTCAAATCATTCCCATGTACGGTTTCTGAGAAAAGCTTGACGGAAATTTTCATGTCGATTTTGGTATCGGTCCAGCCCCAAACAGGAAGTAGATGTCTGATAGGTCTAAAATTCGCTTAGGACATATAGTTTGTCATACTGAACCATCCTACCAAGTTTCAAATCATTCCCATGTACGGTTTCTGAGAAAAGCTTGACGGAAATTTTCATGTTGATTTTGGTATCGGTCCAGCCCCAAACAGGAAGTAGATGTCCAACAGGTCTAAAATTCGCTTAAGACATATAGTTTGTCATACTGAACCATCCTACCAAGTTTCAAGTCATTCCCATGTACAGTTTCTGAGAAAAGCTTGACGGAAATTTTCATGTCAATTTTGGTATCGATCCAGCCCCAAACAGGAAGTAGATGTCCGACAGGTCTAAAATTCGCTTAGGACATATTGTTTGTAATACTGAACCATCCTACCAAGTTTCAAGTAATTCCCATTTACGGTTTCTGAGAAAAGCTTGACGGAAATTCGTACGGACGTACGTACGGACGGACGGACGGACGGACGGACGGACGGACATGAGTAAAACTTAATGCCCCCCGACATGTCGTCGCGGGGGCATAAAAAGAACCAATATGCCTAAAAATTTTCTCTATCCTGATACATACATTTGTACATGTTGTATATATGAAAATAAGTACAGAACTGGTTGAAAAAAATAGTTTTCATTTCATACATTAGATATAACAAAAGACATTTCCACAAACAAATATACACTTATGGCATTGAGATGTTGTGATGGTAAGCAATTAGCATACTTTTTACACATGTATCCATATGAATAATCATAAACATGATAAAAGAGTAAGATCCAAATGACTTAGAGCAGAATAATATCACAATTGGCTTTTCAAAAATGATAAACATTATGTACAAATAAATATTCCTCTAATGAAAACATAAAATAATGTTGACAATAACTATATAAAGAAAAACAATTATACAATTTAATTTGTAATTGCTGCTTTCATGACAAATGAAACACATTTAACATTAAACAGAATGTGTAAAAGTGCATACATGTACATATACACACACACGTAAGATTTTTTCCAAAAGAGGTTTCAAAACTGATTTTCTTTTAATATGACAGTTTGAAAATAAGCATAAGATAAACTAGAAAATGTGTCTATGATCCACAGGATGGCCCTCCCCATCTTGAAATATCATTGACCCTCGATGTGTATTACCTGGGATATGGACCTTTACCAAGAAATTGATCAAAAGTGTTCATGTGTAAAATATAGGTCGTTGTGACCTGGTGGGTGGTGCCATGTTACCAAGTCTCATCGAGTAGTGAAATATTATTGACCCCTAACATGTAGTATTCAAGATATGGACCTTAACCAAGAACTTTACCAAAGTCATTCATGCGTAAAATATACGTCACAGTGACCTCATTTCTAGTGGGTGGTATCACCTTACCTAAGACACATCTAGTAGTGAAATATCATTGACCCCCAACATCTAGTATTTAAGTTATGGACCTTAACCAAGAACTTAACGGAAGTCGTTCATGCATAAAATATAGGTCACAGTGACCTAATTTTTAGTGGGTGGTGTAGCCCTACCCAAGACCCATCTACTGGTGAAATATCATTGACCCCCAATATCTAGTATCCGAGTAATGGACCTTAACCAAGGACTTAACCAAAGTCATTCATGCGTAAAATATAGGTCACAGTGACCTAATTTCTAGTGGGTGGTGCCACCTTACCTAAGACACATCTAGTAATGAAATATCATTGACCCCCAGCATCTAGTATCCAAGTTATGGACCTTAACCAAGAACTTAACCGAAGTTGTTCATGCATAAAATATAGGTCACAGTGACCTAATTTCTAGTGGGTGGTGTAGCCCTACCCAAGACCCATCTGGTGGTGACAGACGGACGGATAAGGGTAAAAAATAAATTAAACATTTCTTTCATATTTTTGACTATCAGTGTATGTACAAAATGTACATGTAATGAAATACACATGTCAATAAAATCATAACAGTTAATCATAAAACAGACATATTGACACAGGGACCCTCGCATGGCAACAATTAAAAGCTTCTAAGTTCTTACGGAACCTCATAGGCTTTATCAGTGTCAATCTCCAAAACAGAGTAACGTCAGACGACATAAGGAGTGCTCTTAGACTCTGTTTTGAAGATAGTATCAGTGTGTCCAAGTTTCATGAAATTTTATCAAGCTTCAAAATAAAGCTCCATAGACCAATCCCAACAGAATGACATATAAAATATGTATACATGTATGTATATTGTTAAGACAGCTTGTACAAGCTTTTATAAAAAATGACATTAACAAATGCTTCCTTAACTGTACAAAATTGTATTTGCATGTACATGCATAGTGACATGTATATTATATACATGTTTATACATAAAATTAAAACCAAGTGAGGCAATGGAAATTACACAAGATTGGTTTATAATATGGCTTAGTTTAATCAATTTAAATTGTATCACTATACTTTTAATCAATCTTTTTGAAAGTTATTATTTTAAAATTTAACCGACATTATATGTAAACCAATGCAAAACAATAAATTAAACAAACATGTAAATGTACAGTTTTGGTAGAATAAGAAAGACATTGAATAGGTTCATCTCCTTGAAAAACACACAACTTACATGTAACATTGATCATTTGGAACTAATAGTATATGGTACATGCATACATGTATGTATAAAACAGAAAAAAACAATACTATACAAGATTAAAATGTACAAATAATGGGTGATAGGACCAGCATATATACATATAAGTTAGATGAGACAGGTATACACTGAACATGGTACATGTATGATGCACAGAACTCCCAAAGCTACCATACACTGACTAGATCACACTTAAACATTGTCTTTATTATGAGAATTAAATAAACCTAGTTTAAATCAGACCTACCAACCTTAAATGGACTGTTTTGTGTGTACAGTAAGTCTCATAATGTCATTTTATCAAAATCAAAACTTTTATCTATGAAAGGCTTTACCATGTTTACTGTAACTTGTATTTTCATTTAAATTTCCATATAAAATTAAAAGAATTTTTTGTAAATTTTAAGTAATATCAAAATAACCATCATCCTTGACTAGCTTTTAAGTTAAGGAAATAAGAAAATACATAACTGTTTGTACATGTCATAGGTAATGTAGGTCTGATTCGCACCAGATTTGAAATTAGATACGGTTTACCAAGATACAATTACAGGGTTCCCATTTTTTCAATGGCTAAAATTTCAAGAGTTTTCCCAGGACTTCTCAAGAGTACAATGTATTTTAGTCATTTTCAAGGATGAAAAAAGTTGCCAAAATGATAGATTCTGATATTTTTATACCTTTTTTTCCAAAAAACAGCTGACAAAGTGTCATTATATAAAATTCAAGGGTTTTACAAGGATATGTTTAGATTTTCTTAAAAATCAAGGATTTTTCCAAGTCCTTGAACTTAAAAATGAAATTCAAGGGTTTTTCCAGTTTTCAAGGATGCGTGGGAACCCTGTACAAAGAATAAACATAACTTGCACTGAATTTTTTATTTTTTATAGAAAAACATTGTTCAGGATCAGCATTGTCATAAATTCTTCTTTAATTCTTTTTATCAAAGACTAAAGCCTTACATTAAATCTTTGTTACTGTGTTCATATACAAATTCAGTGCAAAATATGTTTATACACCTAAAACACATAAAATTTTCAGAAGAGGTTGAAATTTTCGAAATGAAATTAAAATGATTTCACATTTTGATTCTGTTTATCATTCTGATATTCAACAAAATCATCAAACAAAGAAGGCCATGCTTCAGTGTCATCGTAAGTACTTAAATCATCCCCAACTTGTTCGACAAAATTCAGGAACATGTCCCAAGTATCACGTGGAATTCCTCTTATACTGGGATGCTCTTCTAAAAATTCTATCCAATGTTCTAAGATGGCTGGTTGGTTTTGAGAAAAAATCAGTTTCCAAAGACCCATTGCCATATCACAAGGCAAGGTCCTTTGACCAGTTTCAACATCTAAACCGAATTTATAGGTCCATTTATAGAGTTCCTTAAAACTCTGTTTGTTTTTTACTTCATTGAGAAGATCGTTAAATTTAGACTGTATTGATTTGATTGAATCAACTTTCATTGCCTTACAACCAGAGACAAACTCCTCCTTCGTGAACCGACACATCATTTCGGCATTGAATTTCCAAGCCAAGACAAGTACAATGAATTCATCAGGGCTCACCTGTAGATCAGCACAAAATTTTTCTATTCCCTCAGGAAGAATAGCTTCTTCCTCTGCATCTCGATATTGTTCAAACAACGTTAAGATCTTACTTTCAGAAACGTCCCGAGAAATGAATGATAAACGTTTCCCTTCACCATTACCATGCTTTTTTATTGGTGGAAGTTTGGGATAGGGGGTAAATATTTTTTTGTCCATGGGTACAGCTGATTTGCCTGCTGACATTGGAGTATATCCTGAATCACCTGTTCCTTTGTCAAAATCTCTGACTACAATGTGTTGGTTTGGTCTGTAATCAGCTGGTGTTGTGTTTGTGAAGTTGGTCTCGCGTGCTGACCCAGGTTGTTCACAACATGATTGACACTTGCCCATTGGAACCGTTGACTCCAAAACTTTCTGAAAGCATGTACCTGAAAGAAAAAAAAAGAAAGTTTTTTTTTTCAAAATAAACATAATTTGTTTTCAATATAAATAAAGTTTCATCATGTCCCTCACTTTATTAAAGAAAGTAAATGAAATTAAATGCACCTAGACAAGAGTCACAAGACAAATAATATGCCTGCTTTGTACTGTCTTTAATACATTTTTACCAAGAAATGCTACATGTAATTTATGACATGCAAAGTTCTTTGAAAAAATCTCAAGGTCCATCTGACAACAATTTCTGTACCTTTCTTTTACATTGTAAACATAGTGTACTTTTAACCTACATTGTACCATTTGTAAATGATTATGAACAGGGGGTCTGTTTTAGCAGAAGAGGAACCTACATTAATAAGGGACAAAGTCCCTTTAACAGTAGTGATTCCCAGATACATGTACCCCCAAGAGTATTTTTACAGTGTCATGTGACTTCGCAGAGTCACATGGTCTATATACGTATGGGCATCAAAATTTCATTTCACTTTTTTCTACTTTTTTGTTGGAATTATAGAAACAGTCCGAATATTTTTTTTAATTGCTTTAAACATATTTCCAGCTGTCTAAACTGGTTTTGGACAGAAAAATCATTGTACTATATGTTTTCTTTTTGTTTTTAATAAATAAAAAGAATATGTCCAAAAGACATAATGCCCCATCTCACAACATTTATTTTCTCCACAATCACTAAATTAAAGCATCAACATGGTTGCTATTAAGGCACTTGTCAGTCAGAAGGAATGAACTTTAACTTAACCATTCTTCTATAAGTGGACATTCATGCCAAAAATATAGGTCAATGCCAGCATCCAAACCATGCATTGTTCTAAGCATCACTAGGTGCACCTACCATACCAATATAGTTGACGTGGCACATGTCAATAAAAATGAATGGACTTTAACCATTCTTCTATAAGTTGTCTTTCATGCGGAAAATATAGGTCACAGCCAGCATCCAAAGCATACATTGTGCTTAGCATAACTAGGTGCACCTACCATACCAATATGGTTGCTATGGTACTTGTCAATAAGAAAGAATGGACTTGAACCATTCTCTATAAGTGGTCATTCATGCGGAAAATTAAATATAGGTCACAGCCAGCATCCGAAGCATGCATTGTGCTTAGCATCACTTGGTGTACATACCATACCAATATGGTTGATGTGGCACTCATCAATAAGTCAAGTGGGAATACATTGTACACTTTAACCATTTTTCTGTACTGATCATTCATGCGGAATATATAGGTAAAATCCAGCATCCAAAGCATGCAATGTGCTTATCATCACTAGATGCACCTACCATACAAATATGATTGATGTTGCATTCGTCAGTAAGTAGGAATTTGGAAATATGGGATTTGGGAAGGACAGACTTTCGTAGATGGGGCATAAAAACGTTTGGATGATTGATGCTATTCAAGAACACGCACATGACAATCAAAATGGTGGAGCATTGTTTACGAAGCAGACGATGACATCAAAGAGATATTAAAAAATTATTTCCCTTTCTAGACATCGCGTGTTCTATTCGTTACATAAAACATTGTAGACAGTTCTGATTCTAGAACAGGGTTTTAGATAAAAGGCTGCTATGTACATGATGTACGGAAATGCCAGTCCACAGATTTACAATTGCCAAAAAAGGCTGTGTCAACATTGAGAAGGACAGGCATATGTATTTTTATGGTTTACAGAGTTCCGAAATGAGTCGGACCTGACTGGTAAAATATAAGCAGGTCCGGCATTTTAAACATACTCACTGGACCCCATCGTCGGAAACCCACCGTTGGTCACGCTCTCGCTATGCTACCTCTCACCAGAGAGAGGTAGCGTAGCGAGAGCGTGACCAACCGTGGGTTTCCAACGATGACTGGACCCATGTCTGGTAGATTTTAGTAATTTTTTAGATAGTAGTAATTGACAGGACCAGTAAAAAAAAAAAGGTCCGACTAAAGATTCCATTTTGACAGACCTATGTCTGACAACAAAATTCTAAGTTTCGCGAACGTTGCCTGGTTATTGGTAGGGTGAAATTACATGTTTATTGTTAAACCATCATGTTGGACTAAAAAGTAGCTGCAAACATGTAGCTCTTGAGACCGCTCATTTAATATTTTTTTATTTTTTTTTTATTGCGGCCAAAGATGGTCCGCAACTAACAAAAATCAAGCGGCCACCAGAGCTACATGTTTGCAGCTAGACTAAAAAGCAGAGAAGTAAATTGTTTGTCATGCATTAATGATTTCAAGCCCTACATGGCGGATGCAGGACAGGCTTCATCCCTCAAACAAGTTTCACAGGTCTCAAATTAAATAATTTTGATTGTATGGTCTGGTTTGCATGGCTGCGCTGCTTGGAATAACTAAGTGATTTTGAAAGGTATGCAGAGTAAAAAAAACTTTGATTACAAAGCAAGTAAAACATAAAATTTCATAGTTTATTGAAAAGAATCTGATGATTGGAAATAATCAATATATTCAACTGGGAATTAAAAAAGTTGGGTCGATAATTTTCTAGGTGATCACAACAAACAAGGGGGATTTATCAAGTTTTCACCGATATTTCTTGTCTTTGGTCGTCTTGAGAGACATCCCTTGGTTCTATGCTTTATAACTGCATGAAATGAAATTTATTTAACTGCCCCAAAGCTGCAATCTTTTGTAATTTCATTGTGATTGTCAGATAAAATGAATAACAAATGGTGGACTTCCTGTCGGTGTGTGAACTACGTCATCAACATTTGCTGTAGCAGGTGCGTTAATAAAACGCGGGAAACTTTGACAGTTCTTCCCGCGAAAATTTGTTCTTTAAAAAATACATTCCTTTTTCCGCATCAAAATTTGACAATTATGAATTTCAATGTATGGACTGTCAGCTGTTAAGCTATTTGAATTAAACTAGAACGGATCTTTCACAATCGAGGGAAAAAGGATGCATATAAACAAAATTAATCAGTAAATCATGCATAAATGTAACTGCCTGAATTCATTTTTTTGGCAGAGCCTTATAGAGTCATATAGCTATCTGATTTTTGCGGGGTTTTTTTTGGCACAGGATACGGTTACGGCAAATTTGGACAAAACCGTAACAATAAGAAATTCTTATTGTTACGGCAAAGACGAAAATCGGGAACGGATGACGGGACGGAGACCGAATCATTTACGACCGTAATAATAAGAATTTTCTTATTGTTACGGCACTTATTATTACGCCAAATCAATATTGTGACAATATGGAATAAAGAGTGGCATAACATTTTATTAATTTAAATAATACAAGCGGGCAAACATACTAATAATCCAAATTTAACTAAAAGTTATTTTGATAACTTATATATGTCATATATTTTTCGGTTTGGTTTTGATCTTACACATTTCTGGTGAAACCATTCAAGGCATCCATTACAGACGATGATAACGATTTTATGATCACCAAGAATAACAAGCTGCATGTCTAGATCTATACATTTGTTTTGCGTATCGAAGCTCTGTATATGATTTAAATGTTTCTCCCAAACAAACTGAATTTGATCCGGTTCGTGTATTGTTCACAATTTTATCATTGAAGTGTTAGGTCTTTAATCAACGAAGAGAGGAGAGAATGTTTTTCATTATCGACTACCGATGAGATGAATTAATTTTATTCTTTAATTAATTAATTTAATTATTATTAATAACAGCAGCTCCAAAGAACTTAAACCATAAAATAAATCTATCTTTGGTAAATCTCATATGCATATCGTAAATTTTGCCGTAATGATAAGTGCCGTAATAATAAAAAAAATTCTTATTGTTACGGTCGTAAATAATTCGATCTCCATCCCGTCATCCGTTCCCGGTTTTCGTCTTTGCCGTAACAATAAGAATTTCTTATTGTTACGGTTTTGCCGTAACCGTATCATGTTCGTCTAGACAGGGTTAATCGGTCAGTCAATATTGCTACCAGAGGATCTATTACAGAACATTAATCATGTATTGTATTTTAAATGTTATACGGATTGTCTAAAATAGGAGGTACATATTTACACCCCAACTTAAATGCGATATAAATGTGCACTACATCTCGTGTATCAATATTCGTTGACCTTTGACCTTTAATCAAGTGGGCGGAGCTAAATTATAGATTTATTAACAAATGTGTAAGTGTGCGGAGCTAACAAGCAAAACTTTCAAGTTTATGAAACACAGATCGTTCTTTATTTTTAGGGCTTAGATTTACATTATGTAGCTCTGCCTTTTAACGCTTTAGCGCTTTGATTTTCTAATTTCAACATCAAGCAGACAGCATTTTATACCTTTGCTTCACTTTTGTAAGACAAATTATCAGAATGATATCCAAAATTATTGCAACTTCAAGATTTTGTTTGAGTTCAAAAATATTTAATATCCGTATCCCGTGACTTGATCTATTCCTTCTGAGAAAATTAAAACTAAAGTTTCATTTTTAGAACTTTCTGATTAATTTTGTTTATATGAATCCTTTTTCCCTCGTATGAGGAACGATAGTTCAAGTGTGACAATCTTAATACAATGTAGCTGACTTGATCCGAACGGTCATGTGAGCTCGATTGTCATCACTTAATTAATTAACATCTACATGCCCTGCCGTGACATTTAGAAAAAGCGGACCCAACAACAACCCATGTAGGAGTAATTGCCCCTTTTCTTTTTTTGTTTTTTTTTTGTTTTTACATTTTGCAATTAACCCTTTCCTATATGTAGACGCCTTTCGAAGCCTCTGTGTCATTTTTATAACCCCTGGGTTTTTTTTTTTTGGTCGCCTCTACCTTTTTATTCTCCCCGGTTGTTAAAGCATGATTAGGGTTATTTTGGCAAATATAATTGTTGCCTAAAAATGAATCTTTTTTCGCGCGATTAGGGACTAAAAAGATGTTTCAGTGTCCCAGGGGCCCTAAAGGGGGAGTTCCCTCCCTTTGGTCGGGAGGGGGGGGGGGTCGAGGGGCAGTAATTTGACCTCTTGTGGCCAGACTAGATCTGTGTTTCTATACCAACCAAGAAAATGGCGGTTGAGTCCTGTATCAATAGACCAGGGTCCAGTGAACAGCTTGACTAAGTTTCAAAACCTATTTCTTATTTTTATTTCCTTTTTTCATTGCAAGGGCATTTTTGCTATTTTACACTGACTATTAATTGTTCACGGAGAAAAGGGTTAACCCAATAATTTTAAAAACTATATGATATATTTGACCGGAAAGTTAATTTACAGGATCAGTGTTGCAGTGGACTAGAGCAGGGTCTATAAAACAACTTGTTTGTCCCTAAACTCCTCCACTGTTGATGCTACAGCAACTGACTTTAATAGCAAGTTGTTACACTTTCGAACTGATCTGAAAAAAAAGAACACGAGTTGTGGTTTGGTGGTATTCCCCAGCTGGAGTATAATATTGTTCTGGGTTTATGTCCACCATATTGTGCCTGTTTTGCAACACAATTGCTATTTGCTGGACTCGTCTGTCTTGTAAAGCTCCAACTTTAATTATTTATTGGGGAGATTACACATTCTGGAGAAGTGTCTGTATACTGACCAAAGACAGAGAGAATCGCCTTACAGTTTGAACTTGCTTTTTACATGTTATTATACCCTACGCAAAGGGTATAATGTTTTTGATGTCCGTCCGTCCGTCCGTATTTAAAATTTCCGTAAAAGATTTCCCAGCAACTATTAATGATAGGATTAGTTTGATATTTTTTATGTAGCTTCAGTTATGGGTTCCATATGGTGAAATTTGTTTTCAGATAATTTATGCCAATCATCTACTTCCTGTTTAATGCGTCGACTGAGACCTTTTTCACTATTTTTTTAGGGTTGAAAGTAACAGATTTCTCAGCAACTATTGGCCATAGGCTTTTGATATTTTGTATGTAGCTTCAAGTGGTGGGATAGGTTTTCGGGTCTGTTGAATGTCTACTTCCTATCTAACGAGCTGACTTGGATTTTTTTTTCGCAAAATTTTCATGGCCTTAAACTTTTGTAACAGATTTCTCAGCAACTATTAATAGCAGGCTTTTTATAATAGTTGGTATGTACCTGCAAGTAGGGGTCCCATATAGTGGGATTCATTTTTTATGGGTGTCCCTTATCTGCTTCCTGTTTAACGACTTTTGTTAATTTCAATTTAAAATAGATAAAATCTTCCTGGGCAACAGAACACTGAAAGAATATGCTATCTACAAGAACCACCATTTACTATATCTGGAGAACCACAGCGAGCTGTTGTTGGACACCTTCTGGTCTATATAAACGATCTACCGTGCTGAAAAACATCAGATGCAAAACTGTTAAGCCTACAGAGACATAAAAATGAATCCCACTATATCGGACCCCTACTTGAAGGTACATACGAACTATTATAAAAAGCCTGTTTTCAGTGTTCTGTTGCCCATGTAGTTTTTCAACAATAGGGTAGTACCTCTAGATAACACCATACGACGCTGATGTAAAGGCCTTTTTAGTTTTTGTGCTTTGTCGTGGAATATCAACAGAGGGAAGGACGGGCCCCCAAAAAACTAGTTAAACCCCGCCACATATTATATGTGCCTGTCCTAAGCCAGGAATCTTTGACAAAGCTTTTAAAAAAATGTCCTTAGATATTTGGTGTTTTCTGTTCCTTGTTTAAGAAGGGTGTCTATTTGTGACTATTTCAGGACTGGATTTGAAATATATGCATTTTATTTAGACAATGGGCCAATTGCAGAACCGCGAGCAGCGCCTTCTAACCTCATTGCAAGCTGCTGGCGATTGTCCATTGTGTTTTTTCTGAATTGCCGCTTGGTTGTAGTTTTTGTCACGTACACTTATTCAATTATTTTCTCATCATTTTCATATTTAGAACATAACGGCTCCCAAGATCTAGAGTCGGTCTTCTATAACTAAGGGATCATCTGACAACTTCGACCCAATGGAGAATTTTGTAGATCTGATTAAGCAAGCAACAGTTTTTTTCTCTTTATGCAACAGTTATCATTCTCAAGGGCAAAAACATGTAAAAACGATATTTTCGACCTTTAAAGGGTCATCTGACAACTACGACCCAATGGAGCATTTTCAGCGCTTAATGGGCTAAGGTGTACGCAAGCAACATTTTTTTTCTATCTACAATAACTGTCATTCTACAGTTAAAAAAACATGAAAAACGCTTTTTTTAACTTTAAAGAGCTACAACCCCTATAAGGGGTCATCTGACAGCTTTGACAAATGTATCTTTTGTAGAGCTTTATTGGCCGAAGGCTTAAGCAAGCAACGGTTTTCTTGATATGTAATAGTTTTCATTCTACAGGCCTAAAACATGAAAAACGCTATCTTTGAACTTTTTCTTATTTTATGGGGTCATCTGACAAAAAAATAAAGATGCTCAACCCAATGGAGATTTTTGTAGAGCTTAATGAGCTGAAACGCTATATGAAATAGTTTTCATTCTATATATGTCAGAAACATGCGAAAACGCTTTTGACCTTCTGGTCTATAACCCATTTAAGGGGTCAAGAGATAGCTTTTAGAGAACTTTTAATTCGCCTAGACAATTTTTGACTAGTTATACGGGAAAATTTTCCCTGATTTTTTTCCTGTACAATTCAATTAAATTTCAAATGATTTAAACATCTTTAAAAGGCAAACTGGACCAAACTATCAATCAAAAACTTTATTAAAATTAAATTGCTGATATATTGGATAGTTTTATAGAATTCCACATCTTCGTATTTTGCCTGATACTTTAAACACGATATATTGCTCGTCAGATAAGATGGTCTTTTTGTCAGAGTGATCCATGATGGTATTGCTGAGGGTATGTTAGAGTAATTTATTATTTACAATAGATTTTAGCATACTGGTAGGCATGTATTTTGTTGCTTGGTGTTTCTCACCGGGCCTTTCTTGTAGATAGGAACAATATAATTGCTGATCCATACATGTGTGATCCGTGATGACGGAGCTGGAGATTTTGATTTTTTTCACAGGCGTTTGGGTTCAGGCTTATTTTTTTTTATTAATAACGTGTATATCAAAATTTTCATACTCGTCTATATACTATAGTATATAGACGAGTATGAAAATTTTTATATACACGTTATTAATAAAAAAAAAAAAATCCTGAACCCAAACGCCTGTGATTTTTTTGGCTGGAGAGTGGACAAAAAAGCGGGAGATTTTCAACGCTCAATAAAATTGCATTTCAGTGTCAATTGAGGACACTTGCGTGTGCCAAAGTCACATATACATGTATACATGGCTTCACTGATAAACTTCAAGCTGTTTAAACAATCAACAAGTCAATTATGGCTATAAACCTTCAATTAAAACCTTTACCTGCTAAATTACCGTCTACCTAATTGACGAACCCCTAAAACACCGGAAAAGTTTAATGATTGAACAATTTAAATGTCTATAAAACAAATATATTGTCATGTCTTGAAAAAGCCGGAGATTACACAAAAATCGAGAGAACGGGAGACGGATAAAAAAGTCGGGAGATTTCGTCTCCGGGGGGGGGGGGGGGGGGGGGGGGTGGAACACATGTATGCTGATCTCTATTCATTTGGTATTTTGATTTCCTTTGATAAAGTGATAGTTCGGCCGCTTTTTGGGAGGTGAACACAAGTACCTCGTCTGGTCCCGTTGCCTTAAAATTGTCTAAATCGATCCTTTGGGGAGCATAAATACCTCCTTTTGGACTTTGATGTTTCTATGCCCAATCTACGAAAGAAGAGAAAGGCATACAGTGTTCGGGTCCGTTTGTCCGTCTGTCCGTCCGTCCGTAACACTTTCGTTAAGTTCTTGGTTAAGGTCCATTACTCGGATACTAGATGTTGGGGGTCAATGATATTTCACCACCAGATGGGTCTTGGGTAGGGCTACACCACCCACAAGAAATTAGGTCACTGTGACCTATATTTTATGCATGAACGACTTCGGTTAAGTTCTTGGTTAAGGTCCATAACTTGGATACTAGATGTTGGGGGTCAATGATATTTCACTACTTGATGTGTCTTAGGTAAGGTGACACCACCCACTAGAAATTAGGTCACTGTGACCTATATTTTACGCACGAATGACTTTGGTTAAGTTCTTGGTTAAGGTCCATATCTTGAATACTACATGTTGATGGTCAATGGTATTTCACCAATAGATGTGGCTTGGGTTACATGACACCACGCAATAAAAATTAGGTCACTGTGATCTATATTTTATGCATGAATGACTTCGGTTAAGTTCTTGGTTAAGGTCCATAACTTGGATACTAGATGTTTGGGGTCAATGATATTTCACCACTCGATGTGTCTTGGGTAAGGTGGCACCATCCACTAGAAATGAGGTCACTGTGACTTATATTTTACACATGAATGACTTTGGTTAAGTTCTTGGTTAAGGTCCATATCTTGAATACTACATGTTAGGGGTCAATAATATTTCACTACTCGATGAGTCTTGGTAACATGGCACCACCCACCAGAAATAAGGTCACAGCAATCTATAATTTACACATGAACACTTATAATCAATTTCTTGGTAAAGGTCCATATCCCAGGTAATACACATTGAGGGTCAATGATATTTCAAGAACGGGAGGGCCATCCTGTGGCTCATAGACACCTTTTCTAGTTTTAATCTTATTTCTCTTATTTAGTAAGAAGTACGCAATATCATAAAATAGAAAAATAAATTTAATGGAGTTTAGCAATAGTTAGCAACCATGGCAGTATTAGCATTTAAGTGCGGTCAATGCTTTTCAAAGAGTTGATGACTCTGGGTTTATTTCTATGATGTGTTTTGTAGGTTGATAACTTGCCACATATGTGTAAAGTGATAAATAATAGTATGTTCTTAAAAAAACTTAAACCTGTTGTTAAACCAGAGTGAATCATTTCCTCTTTGTCTATGACCAATATACCATAAAGTTTGAGAGAATATTGTACATGTACAAATTTTTGGAGATTTCTGTTTCTTTATATATATCCTAATGCATATATGTAGATAAAGTATAATGATGTCATACGTTAATGAAGGCAAAATAACTTAAACCTTTAATAGGTATACCTGATTAAGGATGATCAGGCAGATGGACAACCATATTAACAGACAAACATACATGCACTCTATCTAAACACTACATTGTCGTGCACTTAAGTTAAGAGAAAATACAAAACAAAACCAGTAAACAAATGCCAAAATCCTGATAACTTTGTGAATATTGTGCTTTACAAAGTAAATGGGAAATATACATGTAGTGTTCAGACCTCTTCCTCTGTCCATCCAAAATTAGGTTTACCTTCAGGTTAAAGTTAATTTTCCATGCTATTTTGTTTAACATATTCTTGTTATATGCTAAATATGCAATGAGAATACTTTAGTGCTGCATTAAAAGTAACATATAACTGTTCAACAGTTTTAATAAACAATGTATATTTGATTTTTTTCTAATATAAAAAGCATTTTTCAACTAAAATCAGTTTTCAGGACCAGATGCTAAAGATGTTTCAGATTCTTCAGCAATTGTCTCATATCCAGATTTAGGATTAGTTTCTGCATTCAGTGTTTCTCTCTGGGCCTCAGTCAACTCCTCGATAGCTTTGTAAAAGTCTGAAAAGTCAACATAGGGTTCAATCTTCCCATCCGCATCCAATTCCAGCTTAGCACATTGGTAAAATCTACTGGGGAACCTGCTATCCCCACTACTCTGTGTTGAAGACTCTGTACTTGTTCCATTGCTAGTATTCATAGTTGATTCTGGTAGTGTTGATGCCAGTGTACTTGTTGTGGTTAACATAGGGTCCCTGGGTGGGGACTGGGATTTTGTAGGTGTAGGGGTCCCAGCAGGAGACTGAGAACTACTGTGATCTGACAGCTCAATACTTAATGATGGATTCAAAGGTAAATGCAAAGGAGTTCTCACAGGTGTTGGTGGTGACAATGGATTGTAAGGGCCACTCCGACTGGGAGAGTTTATAGCATTGGCTAAAGGGTAGTTAAAATTTCTTACAAGAAGAGTTATGTCCCCTCGCTTCTGACACAAAGTTTTGATTTCTGGTGAACCAGTCATATAAGCATCATGGTGCATTCTTACAACCTTGTCCACAACTGCTTGTGCCACACCATGTAATGTGCTTTGTACTGTAAACTCGGCAGCCACCATACGTGCCACCTCTACATTGACTCGATCACACTGTGTGGCATCTTGTAATGATTGATATAGTCCATCTGACATGATTATCAGAAAACTAGATGAATTATCCAGAGGAATTCCACCATGTACATACGGGTCTGCAATGACTGGTTCTCTGCTTGCATCTCTGAAATTAAGTAAATAAATTCATTTTAAATTGGTTGAAAATGAACAAACACAACAAACAGTCAGTTTGATTATTGAATAGATGACTTTGGGTCAGTTCACACTGAATGCACTACAAATAAACTGTGAAGTGGTTAATTTTGCAGCAAAACCCTTTTAAAAGTTATCTATATTCAATAACCCTACCGACTTTTGAAAATAATTCTTATATATTTATATCTTAATCATGTTAATTCTTAAGAAAAGGTCTATGAAATAACAATAATGCTTAATTAAGTTAAAAATGTGATATAAAAAACAATGATTTTTTCTGTGCAAAATTATAACTAACATTGTCAAAAGCATTCAAAATTTGTAATGTTAGGAAGTTGGCACCTTAATTAGATGAGAGCAGTCAAGACCTGATGAAAAGGACATGGTAAAGATATCATGTGACTAAGTTTCTCGGCTATTTGGTATAGACAAGGAAATAACAAAATACAAATAAAACAAAGCTAGACATTCTTTAAATATCATTAAACATTTTAGGTATGAAATTGATTATGTCTTAAATTCCTTTTGCTTTATGTTTGAGTAATTTCAACATTCAGATTTTCATTGAATCAAAATAACAATTCTCCAATCAGTTAATATAAGGGAAATATTTGTGATAACTAATAAATGCTTTTCATAACTGCCAAAAATCTTATTCTACTTAAACAAACATCATAATATAAACAATATGCTCAAAAGTAGAGTTATCAATAATAACTGGTTTTTGCAGTTAATTTTTTTGGCCAAATTTCACGGAGTGAAAAACCTGGGTTATAAAATGGTGAATGTTGAGCTGGCAGCAAGCGGGTCGGAAGACGGGAAGAAATTTTCATAACAGTTTTCTCAGCAACTACTTATCACAGCCACTTGATATTTGGTTTACAGCATCAGGGTGGGGTCCCATAAAGTGGGATAAGATTTCAGGTTTGTGGCTCACCTACATCCTGTTTAACAAATTACGGCCATTTTTGATTTTGACAGATTTTTTTATATATATACTATTATCATTCATACTTGAGTAGTTCTATATCTTTAAATCCTCCTTTGACATGGTAGTCCCCTATACATCTAGTACTGTCTGAACTTCCGATACGTCTATGTTGCTTCAGTTTCTCCATGTCTAAGTTAAGGGAGGCCATCCTGGTACATTCCTCCTCATTACTCAGGGAGTGGTCGACTGAAAGCTGCATCACTCTCAACATACCCTCCTGGTCTGTGATGCATAACAAGGCTCTTGTATCACCTGTAAGAAAGAAAAAAAAATTAACCCAAACCCTAATATCTTATGATTGGTAAGTAATTCGTGATTTTAATTATGACATAATAAGCTGTTAAATAAATAAATATATATATATAACTTCTATTACGCCATCAAGTTGATTATAAAATTGTAGCATCAAGGGAAATAAGTTTGATTATTTTAATGGCAATGCTAATTGCAGAGAGATTAAAATATCAAATTTATTTCCTGATATCTTTTTTACTCTGATAGCACTTTTTTTAATAAGTACCAAGTAGATGAGTTTCAGGAAAGGATACTGATAATAGGGATAATAATCTACATGACAATTAGTCGAAGAAAACTAATATGATAATGTTTGTCAAGTCACAGGACTCAAGACAATTGACATTGGTAGTTGGTAGTGAAAATGTGTGACATAAAAAGTTAACAGAACAATTGCTGAATAGTTTATAACAAAATTATACTTGTTGTTTAAATTTTGCCGAAGATAATATGTTTTCTGAAGTTAAGGCCATACAAAAATAAATCTTGGCTTCACAGGCCATTTTTGTCAAAAACAGATGAGGCAGGGCCGCTTCCAATTTATTTTTTTATTGACCCATTAAGTGGATAAGACAGTTTTTTACATCGTAAATACGCAACAAAAGTGATGAGACATGTGATTTTTTCTTTTGATTTTTTTATGAAAAAGCAATAAAAAGGGACAATGAGGCTGTCTCAGAACAGATGAGGCAGGTGCTTGAGAAGCTAAATTTTTTTTTTATTTTGTCTAACATGTATGTCAGATACATTGAAGACACAGGGTTGTGGACTAAGCGTACATGTGAAATGGTATACATGTACATAAATCAGCAGCAGTTTGAAAATCCACAATTGAAAATGTGTACATATATATAAAAGTAAAGACTGGCTTTTCAAATGATTAACATACGATCTTTAACTTACCAACATTAGCCACAAACAATTTATTTTTATAAATAAGAGATACTGTAGCAGTTGTTCCCCCTGATATTTCTTTTTCTAAGTTGTCAAGTTGCTTCATTATATCTGGATATTGTTTGCATGCTTCATAATGACTCATACCCTGTAAAAATTCAGATAAATTATAATTATTTTGCAAAACTGACAAAGTAGTCATTGTAATTATAACAAGACTTGAAAACTGTATCTAAATCTGAACTTTAATTGGAAATTGACTGATATTTCCTCTCCTATGTGGTTACAATGTACATTTTTATATTTTGTCATGTACAAGAATATAAAATTTTCAATTGATTTACCATCTTCATAACATAGATTTAGGTTAAGGTTGTGTGTATAAATCTTGATCATGGTTACTGGAGTACATCCTGGTATAACATTGAGTTTATATCGCTGATTGCAGTTTGGTAGGTTAGAAGACAATGTTTTATGGTTTTTATTTTTTTTTTTGGGGGGGGGGGGGTGTCATATAAGTTTTTTCCCTGGTTTTATCTTAGTCTATATGTCTGCTAATTTTGTCTTGGTCTATTCAGATGAATGGCCTTCAAAGGCGGATCTAGGACCGGCATACCAGGCGCGCCCCCTCACCCTGTTTGAAAAAAATATTTGGTTAGGAACTGTATGAAACAAGAGGTCCCAGAGGTTTTTTATAATTGCCCCCCACCCCCGTTTGAAAATTTCTGGATCCACCACAGGCCTTTGCATGAACAATTTGTCATCCTTGCTTATTTAAGTAGAAATATATAATGAGGCTAATTGTGCAAATTGATTTTTATGAGGCTTAACAAGATATCAAATAATCCTATTCCAAACCTCAGGAAGCTGCAACTGAATTGTAGTTTTCTCTGCAAATATGTGATCAATGGATTCAAAAAAGCTTTTCTCAACAGCTATAAAAGCCTGAAAAAGATAAGAATACAAGTATGACTTCATGCTGAATATTTATATACATGTATATGAGAAGGTGTATATTATCTTATACGTTAGTTTAAGCAATAATACACCATTATATCAATAGCATGCAGATGCAAATGTAGCTTTGTAAAATGAACAACATTCAAATTCCTAATGACATATTTATATGTATGACTTTGAATTGTTCATAATTACCAGTGTCTTTTTTTAAATAGCATTATAAACCACTTAGTTGATATAATTGCTGTATTAGCATGATTAAAAACGTTTTTTTTTTTGTATAACATAAAATTCAATATCAGTGTACATGATGTACTTCCTTTTTTAATTAAAAAAATTCCACATTTATATTTAGTTTGGTGCTTTTTGTTTAACTTATGTTGAATGTTTCTATTGGACCCTAAGCATTTGCTAAGATCGCAATGGAAGAGGGATGTTTGGCATGGCATAAAACCTGGTTTAACCCATTTCTTTTTAAATGCATGTACTAAGAGTCAGGACCATTGTGATCTTCAATTTTTTTCGGTATGTCTTCTTTGTTTTCTCTTGGACTTTGATAGTGATCCTCCAAGCTCTGTAATTTGTTATTACCTTTATTTTTTGTTGATTTTTTAGCAACAGGTAACACAAATGTAAGAGACAAACCTGATACAATATTTCTTTTATTTCTTCATCTGTGTTGTTATTGTTCAGCTGTCCTAGTAGTAGTTCTGCTGGCATTCTTTGAGCTGTGAAATTAGCAACTCTACTGCCATCATGTCCATCAAAAACACCATACAAATAACTATCTGTGTCAGTTAATCTACAATGAAGCAATTTGTGTCAGTTAATCTACAATTAAACAATTATAGTTAAATGTTTTTGTAACAAAGCAGGAATAGTTTCATGTTGCAAATAAAGAACTTTTCATTGTTTTGTATGTGTTAATGTGTTATGCACATGAATATGTATGGGACTCCAACAGAAGATATTCATCATGTTCATATCTCAGGTCCCAAGGTGGCTTTAAAAATGTTTACAGGTCATTTTTTTAAAGACATACAAATACTTCATGTACTTTTTATGAACAACCTGGTAATGATTTTTAAAGGTAGATTTTTTTCTAACCAAATGATGTCACTCCTAGAAAACCTCCATGTGGCAATTGGTCATTTTTGACCGTGTTTGAGTCTCATGTGCATAAGATCCAACAGAATATGTACCGTTTTTAGTGCCATCTACTATTAATAATGACCATGTGAAGTAATTTCTTTTTACGAAAAAAACATCATAACATTGCTTAAGTATTGATATTGAACAGATACTTATGAAGGTTGATTCTTTTGTACATGTATATTTATAAATAGATAACCTTATATAATTTATAACTCAAGCATTTGGTAAGTGATAATTTACTCACTTAAAATGAAAACTTCTG
Organism: Arcuatula senhousia; assembly: GCA_963971305.1. Taxonomy (NCBI): domain Eukaryota; kingdom Metazoa; phylum Mollusca; class Bivalvia; order Mytilida; family Mytilidae; genus Arcuatula; species Arcuatula senhousia. The sequence goes on along the minus strand of OZ020307.1, from coordinate 29,567,933 downwards.
TCTTCAAATTCATGCTCCTCAAGTCTGAAACCGTCTTCCCTATAAACTTGATTGGTGGAAAATCCGACCCCTGAGAGCTGGCATACAGGTAAGTCATCAGTCCAGCTTAGGGCATGACTCTAAAATAAAGAATTAAATATTTTTCCAAAATCCTAAAATAAATTGTTACGGGACAAATTAAATACCTGCCATCTAGTACCGGTAGGTAATATTCAACTCAGCTAGAGGTTTTTCTGCTTAATAACTAGAAAAACAAATGGACCCATGTGCAATTCTTTCTTGGCGCTAGATACAATTACCTGGTAAAGTAACTATAAGAAATACTAGAAAATGTGTCTATGAGCCACAGGATGGCCCTCCCGTTCTTGAAATATCATTGACCATCAATGTGTATTACCTGGGATATGGACCTTTACCAAGAACTTAACCAAAGTCATTCATGCGTAAAATATAGGACGCAGTGACCTAATTTCTAGTGGGTGGTGTCATCTTACCTAAGACACATCTAGTAGTGAAATATCATTGACCCCCAACATCTAGTATTTAAGTTATGGACCTTAACCAAGAACTTAACCAAAGTCGTTCATGCATAAAATATAGGTCACAGTGACCTAATTTCTAGTGGGTGGTGTAGCCCTACCCAAGACGCATCTGGTGGTGAAATATCATTGACCCCCAACATCTAGTATCCGAGTAATGGACCTTAACCAAGAACTTAACCAAAGTCATTCATGCGTAAAATATAGGTCACAGTGACCTAATTTCTAGTGGGTGGTGTCACCTTACCTAAGACACATCTAGTAATGAAATATCATTGACCCCCAACATCTAGTATCCAAGTTATGGACCTTTACCAAGAACTTAACCGGAGTCGTTGATGCATAAAATATAGGTCACAGTGACCTAATTTCTAGTGGGTGGTGTAACCCTACCCAAGACCTATCTGGTGGTGAAATATCATTGACCCCCAACATCTAGTATCCGAGTAATGGACCTTAACCAAGAACTTAACCAAAGTGTTACGGACGGACGTACGGACGTACAGACGTACGGACGGACGGATGGACAAGGGTAAAACTATATGTCCGATCCACATACGTGGTCGGGCCATAAAAATGGTGCCCCCTGACACTTGAAGTCCAAGGTAAAATACAAATTGTGTAATTGAAGCAGACCTATTTTAATGAAAGTAACAATAATTATTTTTCTTGAATATACAATGTATTGATACAGGCATTAGTCCTGTTAGTGTTACCTGATTATGTTAAAAAATATCAATATGTATTATATTAGAGTTTATGAATATTTTGCATTAATAATTTTAGCAATATGAACATAATGAAACACAACAAAATATTTTAAATAAATTTTTACAACAAAGATTTTCTTTTTAACATCAAAAATGTTAAAAAATTATATATTGAACTATTAAACATGATAAGTGATAGTAAAAACAGCAGGAACTTGAATAAATATGGTCATTTTAAATATCTATATCTGATCTCTTGATATAAAATGTATTGGGCCATAAACCCAATATTATATATGAATCCATACATGTACAATGTACATGATGTATGTGTAGATAATAAACACAAAAAATTATATTTCTTTTCAAATTCTGCTTTTACAATAATGAATATTTTAAGTTTCAAATTGTCAAAGTCATGTTTTAGGGTAACAAGAAGAAAAATAATTATTGTTACTTTCATACAAACATATTGGCATCCGTCATACGATTTGTACTATATTTTTACTTCAAGCATCAGCAAACAATAATTATTTACTTATCAATTTGTTACTTTTCCAGGTAAATCCAGGTAATTGCACCCAGTACATTATTGCTACATGTATCTCTTTAAACATGTTAAATTGGATTGGAGTGTGAAGTTTTCGAAAATGTCTCCGCATGCTGAAAAATTGCGGGAAATAGTAATACATCATCCCAAATTATCTCGTCCCAGGCATTATTCGAAATTTTCAATGGAATTATCTACGCGAGCTTTTAAGGCAATGTCTTTCTCATATTACCATCAGACAGTACAATTACAAATACAAATTCTTTATTTCCTAATCAAAGGGCCCATAAAGAGCATAGCACAAATACATATAGTAAATGCAATAATATTATATTATTAATCATTGAAATATATAAATAATATGGGACACCACAAATCTTTACCTCAGCCACCACAGTTGATGGAATTAAGGATCTGGTCACTGAATCTGCTCTTATTTCATTTTTTTTTACCCATGACTTTGAAAGCTTTCAAATGTATACAGTTTTAACTACTTAAACATTTGTTTTCTCTGTATAATCACTTTGATTTTATTGCATTTTATTGCACTAATTTTGGCAGCCATTATGCATGTAACCATAATTCCAAATTTTTAAGAAGTATTGTTCCTGGTTATAAATAGGGATCCTGGAGCAACCATTTAGTCTTTACAGGAAAAATGGGGGGGGGGGGGCAGATGAAATTTAAAATAAAAGGGCAGGATGCTATAAACCAGGAAATAAAAAAAAGACAGGACAGTGATTTCATTTAAAATTTTAGGTAAATATTAGAATAATCAAAAGGCACACCTACATGTTAAAAGCATGCCAGTTCAAAAAAGCTTAAAATAAAAAAAAAAATGCAGGTCTGACAAACTAAAAATGTATGTATGTCTTTAATAATGACTCATGTCCATTTTTTCTTTTTAAAGAAGGTGTTACCCCTAATCTTGGTGGAGATCCGATACAACCATTAGCGATAGCTAATCTTGATCTGTCCATGGTCTGTGAATCTATTGTATTATTAACATTTTCATAAAACTGCTAAAAAAAATATACTTTTGTTGTTGTTGACATTTAACCGGAAGCTTTAATATTCGGAAGTTTCTTTCGGAGTCTCTCGTGAAGTTACCCTGAAAACCCTAGCCTCGAACCCAGTCTATATATAAATATATAGCCTGGTCTCAATGAAAGAAAACTTGGTTCGCTAGGGGCGCTGCTTCGGAAAAAAACTATCTATAATTAGATTGGGATACCACGGTAGATCAGAAAATAGGACGTCCCACACATGTAAACAAATATATCGTTAGAACATGATTATCGAGTTGGAATTTTATATTTTGAATAACAATATAATTACATGTTATAATTATTGTTATTTTTCTTTCATAGGAAGTCGTTACGGTAATTTGTCATGTCTTAATATTGAATAAATTCATTAATAACCCCCAGTTCGTTCATACTGATACATGTATGTAGAATTAATGTCTCAGAAAACAAAATAAAAACGAATGTGGGTAGAATGCTATAGATTTCTCTGTTTGTTTACTGACTGGGTTAAAATCTTTGTTGATTGTGAATATAAATGCATATGTGCATGGTCCATCATTTATTTCTACACTTTTATACCCCCGCTTGAAAAGTGTGTGTGTGCGGAGGGGGTTATAAAGTGATATGGGTGTTTGCCCTTCTTTCTTTCCGTTATACCATAGGGTACCCTTCTCTTATCTGCAACTCCTCCTGAAACCCCTCAATGGATTTTCATGAAACTTTCACACAATCTAAATGTGCACCTTTTATTTTCAAATTGGATTGGATCGATTTTTAGGGTTTCCCAGAGCAAACATTGAATATGCCATTCTACAACAAAAGGTACCCATCTCTTATCCACAACTCCTCCTAAACCCCTCAATGGATTTTCATTTAACTTTCACACACTATTCGTAACATAATGTAGATATGCGCCTACTATTTTAAAAAGTGATCTGTCACAGTTTTTTGTTAGGGGGTATTTATTTGAGAGCAGCTCAGATTTACTAGTTATAATTATCTAATCAGAGAGGGGGTTTTATTGCAATCACCTTGTCTGTCTGTCCGTAACTAACTTTTGTAACAGATTTCTCGGCTTCTACTGAAGGGATTGATTTCATAGCTTTTCCACTCCACGGGGGGGGGGGGGGGGGGGTAACCCCAAGTATTTTAGGGTACAGATGTGCGGCCCAGAAAGTTTATACCCGACACTCATATACAAAATGTATACGCCTGCTTAAAAAAGACACCCGTTCATATACTTTTTAATGCCTTTAAAATTACACGGAATATGTTTATAGTAGACATATTTTGAACAACGTAGATATTCTATTAAAACCAGAGTTTGAATGGTAAACGTTATCAAATGCATGCACAGTTAGAGTTACATTAAGGAGGCAAAAGTTGGTTATTTGCGAAAAGTACACCTTATCATATATGCAACATCTGAAATTTCCACCCTTTTCACAAATTGAGCATCCCAAAAAGTAGACCCTTTTGGGCCGCACATATGAATCTATACCTTTATAATGGAAGTTACCCACCAATGAGCTTTTCTGTCATGAGTTGTACCATGCCTCCCCTTTTCATGTCAGTCAGGCCTCTGCTTCATTTTTTTTTAAATGGTTGAGTGGGGTTTCAGTTTGAAAGACACCAGGACAGAATGTTATATTGTTTCATTATTAGCAATATTCATGTATACATAGAAGAAATACCTCTTCAGAATTTGTTGTTATATCTTTGCTGCCAAAATCAAAATATTTTTTTCTAAGGAAAATACCATGGTCACCCCCTTTCAAATTAAATGCATTTTGTCATTCACTTGTGAAGTACTTCAATATGCAAAACAACAAATATGTGTATTAGTAATTTTTCAATGTTCTTTTTAGTTTGCATTCTAACAACAACGTTTATTAAGACTGACCTCGACCTACCTGCAGGTTCATCAAACATTACTTGCACATTACCCATATATTCTTTTACTCCAGACATGTCATAATTTGGTTTTCCTGTTCAGTATTTTTTGTTTTAGTTTTCAATGCTTTTCATAATCTGGGACTAGGGTTTGGCTTTTTTCAATATGTTGTGTAAATCGCCAATGATCATGATGATGAGACTTGAATAGACGAAATACATGCATATACATGCCAGATGTAGAACAAATTATTGTCAGGAACACGTCGTACATTTTGTTTTTTTGTCTGAATTGCCGCTTGATTGTGGGCTTTGTCGTGTACACTTATTCCAAATCTTATCATTTTTTATTTGGTTTCAAGAGATGTAGACCATTTTAATGAATCATTAACTTGGGTTAGGGTCTGTTTCTGCTAACACTGAACCATGAAAAAGATGCTAAGGGTATAAATTTACAATTTCAGATTTTTGTATGCTTAAATTCAGATGTATATATGTACAAGTTTCATGATGATAACATATTTCTGTCATAGAATGAAAACCTAAGTTTAACGCTCTTTTTCTGTGATTAATAAACAATGAAGCTGTCTGAGTCAGGTACAATGATATAGTGCTTTCTGTTAGTTTATATCCTGATGATTATGTATAAAGTTTCATGATGATACCATACTTCCTTCATGGTCAAGAAGCTGTAACTTGAAGGTAAACCTGATTTTGAACCAATTAACTGATCCAAACACTATTAGCTCCTCTATTTTCATTGAGCATGGAAAGAAAGCCAATCCCAATACCTTATACAAAATGTATTGTAGAGTAGTGAGCACAAAGAGAAGATTATGTGTGTTGTTAAATGTTTTAAATTCAAATAGATGGAATATATGTATATAAGAGATAAGTCTGAAGACTAGGCTGTGGTTTATCCAATTGGAGGGAGGGGTACATTGGTCACCATAAAAGTCGCTTAAGCAAAAACTTAAAAGTGAGGCAAAATTTTCTTTTAGAATACATATATTGTTAAGCATTTTCTGTGTCATCATGACGAATCTAGGAAAATTTCAGGCGGTAGACAAAAGAAAATTCATTTCATTAAAAATTCTCAGTTTTGTCAGAGGCACATTTGTTTGGCCCCATCTGCATCTACCACTGTAAATTCACAGCTAATCAGTACTAGTGCATCCTGCAAAAAAAGTTCGACAAATTGAGGATACATAGCAATGAAGATCATCATGAATATTGGAATAAACATATGAATTAAGTGATTTAACAGATATTAAGTTTTATTGGAAACTTATTTGCAAACATATATCTTATTCTCTGTTATAATATTATCATTGGAATGATGCTGCCCTTTCAGAGGGACCATAAAATTTTGGAAAATAAATTATGTCTATATATTTTTCTTCCATTGTCTTTTGTTCTTAAATCATCACACATGTACCTATGTCATGCAATTAGTTAATTTGAATGTAAATGTTCATTTAAGTCTGGCCATTTTTTTGTTATTTTTTCTTTTTCTTTTTTTTTCAGTATTAAAGCTCAGTTAATACATTACATGTACATGAAGGCAGGCTGTACATGTATGTCATACACTTATTTCACATCCAATTATCTTCTATAAAAATAACCAAACCATTGGCAAATAATTTAAGTGGTGCTGGCAACTGCGTCCAAATCTGCTGGCAAATGAAATGTTTCATGCCTCGACCCCAAGCTCTGTATAACATGTACATGTACATAAGTTTGGCACTGGGTCATTTTCAATGAGTGCTGGGCACAATATTTCTGTTCTTAGTCTTAGGGTGCGATGCCACCTCCATCTCTTCATCTGACAACTAAAAAACATATTATTTATAACTTTTATGTCAATGGAACAACAATATAATTTGCTTAAAGCATGCTGAAAATTTTATGTTTGTTTACAAATTGAGATGGTATTTTCAGAGTATTTAGTTACCGGTTCATTCATAAAATAAAAGCATTTCAATGTTTAAATGTTTGTTAAGAACTTTTCACACTTTAAAACAATCGTTTACATAAATTAATGAGCATTTCTCAAACATTTCCTACCTGAGGCGACTGCGGCATGGGCGCAGCCATATTATTTTCAATGGGCTTTCCTATGTCTGCGTTCCTAAATTTAGATTTTCCGAATTTCTCCGACACATTTTAATCGTCATTTCCTGCCAGAATCCGACCAATCAAAATCTTTCCCAAATCCAGAAAGAACAGAAATTTGGTTGAATGGATCCAGACCATTATGGTGCAGCCATTAAAAGCGTCTGGATGATCGAGACTATGAAAACCCTTGAGAGAAAATGAATGAGATTCACTGATGAGATTTTGACGTTACTGGAGAAGTCGGACCAAAACAAACTCGGACTATTACAAAGCCGGACTAAAACAAGGTCGGACCATAACAAAATCGGACTACAATACATAATAAACTATGATAAATAATATAAGATACTTTTTAAAAGTAATAGAAAAATAAAAGAATAAAGTAGCTCTTTTAATTCTTTTAAATACAAAATTGGATTTCAAAATGAAAACAAAAATTTATACAGTTATTATTGTCCTTACCGGACGGCTCCTACATAAAAAATGAAATTGGGTATGCATGGTTTATTAAAATTAAAAAATAAAAATAACATTTTTTATTTACACCAAGAATTCAGAAACATTTGTAGTAGAAACTTTTTACGTGATCCTAGTAGTATAGTAAGTAATGATTTATCATTTTAAATGATTAATTTAATTAAGGGCCAACGATTGATAATTTTAAGTGATTAATTTAATTAAGGGCCGTAAAACAATTTCAATGAATTATCATGATTGTGTACACAAGTCATATAAACACACGCTGGTTAATCCAATTAACCAATTAAAACGGTATTGACCTGTTGCATATGGGGGGGGGGGGGCGGAGGGGCATAATTTCTTATTTATTTATGATCGAAAAGCAGAAATAAATAAATAAATAGAGACAGATTTAAAATCTTCAACAATATAGCAAGCAACAACCCCGCATGTAAATTCTGCGGGTTATTGCCGGCTATTGTTACCTCGGCCATCGTTCGGTATATCGAGGTTTTGTCTCATGAAGGAATAGACAAAGGCTGCAAAGTATTGAAGTTGCTTAAAAATAAAGACTGGAACAAAATTCCAGGCAATAAATTCAAGACTCACCAAAGACGGTATTCCCAAAAGATTGAAAAATGCCCAACAATATGTGAATATGAAGATCGCAGAACTTCAACGCACTAGAACCGCAATTATGACTAAGATAAACCAATATGTACAAGGAAAAAAAGGACCTGAAAAAACAAAAGATAGACATGATTTCAAGACTCAGCGTATACCATGTTGGGGCTTGTTTAGGGGGGGGGGTACCAATATCCCATATCCCCGTAAATTTTTCATCAAATATCCCATATCCCAAAAAGTGTTTTTCCAGTATCCCATATCCCTGTAAATAAAATGGACTTAAATATCCCATATCCCAGTAAGTTTTGACTCAAATATCCCGTATCCCATGAAAAAATTGTGTGAATATCCCATATCCCAATATACCCTAAACAAGCCTCCATGTTGGAATGCTAGCGTTTGTACCTGAAAATTATTATTTCTATTAAAGTTAACATTTTCACTAAAAATGCATAAAATTTCACGTAGAATGATGATTGGGATTTCAGTCCTCATTATTTTGTGGCCGCTACAACTAAGAGTAAATATATAATTTTTCTGCATACAATTTGCATACTCATGGTACCGTCGTGCTTCTAGGTGGGTAAAAATGATACATTTGTAAAAAGAATAGCAACTGTAATCAAAAGAGTGTGTTCGTGTTGATAGAATACGTACATGTAATTTTGACCAGAAACATGTACATGAAAATTACACAATAGAGATTGAGATTCGACGTCTTAATTGAAAAATAAAGTTAAGCAAGTAACATTTATTTACATTTGATTTACAAATTTGTTATTTTAAACTTTATAATTTGTATAACGTTAATATCCTCAAGATGACTTAATCTACAAATTGGAATGTTATAAAACTTTTATAACAAAGAAACTAAAAATAAGTCATATAACCCATCAAAACGTTGACACCATAAACCTAGCTAATATCAAAAGTTTTTATATTTAAGTTTAGAACTATAGATACTTTGAGGATCGTAGTCCGATTTTGTAATGGGCATACATGTGACGGATCTGTGATGACAAAGCTGGAGATTTTGATTTTTTTGGCTGGAGATTGGACCAAAAAGCGGGAGATTTTCAAAGCTCATTAAAATTGCATTTCGATGTCAAATGGGGGCACTAGCGCGTGCCAAATATACCGTGGCTTCACTGATTAATCTTAAACTGTTGATACAATCATCAGGTCAATTATGGCAATAAACCTTTAATTAACACCTTTACATGTTAAATTAACGTCTACCTAATTGACAACCCCCTAAAAAAACGTAAATGTTTTATGATTGAACAATTAAAAGGTCTATAAAACTAAAATTTTGTCATGTCTTGAAAAAGCGGGAGATTACACAAAAAGTCGGGAGAACGGGAGATGGATCAAAAAGTCGGGAGATTTCGTCTCCCGGCGGGAGAATCACATGTATGAATGGTCCGATTTAGTGAAGTCCGATTTTGTTATGGTCCGACTTTGTCATGGTCCGACAATGTTATGGTCCGGGATGTCACGGAATCATGGAAGAGGTTTTTGTTGTTGGGTTTGTTGTTGGGTTTTTTTTGCAGTGAAAACGTCTTAAATCATCTTAAATCTAGCTGAGCAAGTAGAATGTATGTATGTTAATAAGGGATTAATTGGTGACATATATTGCTGTATCACTGAGTTTCAAATTAACAGTCTATAACCTCTTTATAAGCTCAAAAAAAACCCAACAACAAACCCAACAACAAAAACCTCTTCCATGCTTCATTCAATAAAAAAATAATTTCAATTAATAGTTTTTGCGGACTTTTTTGATCAAATAAAGCAAAAGTTCCTTCTTTGCATGACAAACAATTGTAGATCCCCCTTCCCCTCCCAATTTTATGTTTTTCCTGGTGCAACAATGAACATGTGCAAAATGTCTGGAACTTTGTTGTTATTTATAATTCTTACATATATAAGTTCTTGGAAAAGGCCAGCTGATCTTTCAGAAGGGGTCATTTCGTACCGAAACCCTTTCGTACCTATGGTTGTTTCTTACCGATTTTATAAATAAGTGGGTTGTTTCATACCGATCTTTCATCATGTTCATAGAAACTGGAAAAAATAATTTGTGTTGTTTTTTAATTGCTTTCTTGTATTTTTCCGGTCTAAACCATAAAAAAATATTTTTAATAATTTTGCTAGATTTACTTCCATTTTTATGTTATTTAATCAGACTGTGAGAGAACCTAAATACATATATATATTCTAACTCCTCTGACACCATAAGTCCAATTGCAACTAAACTTGGTACAGTTGTTTATTGGCATATGTGTTTCAAAATTACCATTTTGATTTTTGATTTGACAAAAAACATGGCTGCCATGGCTAAAAATAGAACATAGGGGTAAATTGTATTTTTTGCAAATAACTAAAAAACGGTCACAGATATCAAAATTCTGCAGGTGCTCACATCACAACCTGGTCATTTCGCACTGAAGAGAGGCATTTACAGAAGAATTTATCTTCTGTTTTTGATGAATGATTGTCAGCTTCATCATGATGAAGCTAAAGATTTTTAGCCATTGATAGAAATAAATGAGATGTGGAATAAGTGTACGCGACACAACCTACATTATAAACGTATATTTTAAATATCCACAATGGAAAACAGCAAGCAGCCTTCAATGTGACCAGCGGTCGCTGCTCGCTGTTTTTCGATTGGCCCCTGGATTGAAAATAAAATACATATGATTCAAGTCAAAAAATCCCAAAGTGCATTGAAAGACCCTCTTCTAGACAAAAAACAATTAACATAAATTCGACTAATACAAACATAAGCTTTGATAAAGATTCCTGGCTATATATACTGAGTGACATTAAAAATGCAACACTTAAATTTTCGGAATATTTTTTATATATGTTAAAGTTTCATAAACTGGAAAGATAGATGTGTTTTTTCACAAATAAGTAACCAATTGATACATTCATGGTTCAGTAATTTTCTAAACTTCCTTTCCCACAGTACCCCCGTGCAAATGCATGAAATTCTTGTTTGGACATGCAGACATGCATGAATAGCTTCAATAGAAGGCTGTTTGTTACCTTAACTTTGTTACGGTTACCAAAATCCCATCCTAAGTTTTCAAGTTCTTTTCGACACAAATTAATTTAATTTGATCGTGCCAAGGCTTTCAGACAACCAGCGACATGAGGTTTTGGCAAAGATCCAAGGAGGGATATCTTGGCGTAAAATTACTCGTCGGATGAATTGTGTACAATAGACAATTACTCGCTTGTCCCCAAACGACATTATCAGACAGATTCAGTAAACGACAGATAACGTCTAAAAAGACAACTTAAACGAGCTGTAAGGACACGCCAACAACCGTCGGTCACGCCACGACGGCTTGGAAATGCCCGACAAGAAGAATGAAACAATATTCCACAAGAACCAATTCGTCCTTTTATCTGATCAATGCCACAAAGTTGTCGCGCATGCGTTGCAGAAAATGGTGGTCACATTCGCTTTTTACTGTGGGAAATTAAAGATTTGACTGTGAAAACTGTGAGAACCGTTGCACAGAAAAGAATTAACATTCAATTTAAATGCTTGCGTCAAATTGTTGCTATTGTTCTGAAGTTTAAAAATTACCAGTTGTTTTAGTAATGGTGTTTCTTTACACAAAAATATTTACGTAAATACTAGTGTTGCGTTTTCATTGTAGGTCAGTATATGTGAACATTATACATTGTCATAGGTCTCACAAAAAACAATAGGAAAATTATTCATAATTCAGCTTGTTAATGTGTTTTTATCATGTTTATCCTGGCAACAGAAGGCCATGTTCATTTGGCTTAAAAAAGCACTTTTGATTGCATTTATTTTTGACGAAAATTTCTTTAAGAAAAACATTCTAAAGGCTGTTTACACTTGATCATATTAATTTTTGGATAAATTTATTTGAAACAGATTACATGTCTAGGTTCATCCATATATGAGGTGCAAGGTGAAACATTGTGAAATTCAAACTGGATATATTAAAGATATACGTGTAAAAGAGTCTTTCATTAGCCCTTAGATATAAAAAAATATAATACATAAGATTGAAATAGAAATTACATGAATAAATGAAGGGCTATCATTAATAAATAATGTCAATCCTGTCAATAATACTGCTCATTCTCTTTATTTTTTATTTTTTAATTTCAGATAACTATGTCATTAAGAAAAGATGTTCTTTCAATATACAAACAGATAATAAAATCATCAAGACAATGGAAAACTCTTACCTCAGATGCTGAAAATGCAGTGAAGGAACAACAGTATATTATCAATGAAGCTAGAAGACTATTTAATAAAAACAAAGATGTAAGCATAAAAAATACTGACTTGTAAACATACTTGTGATGGATCCGTTATGAAAACGCTGGAGATTTTGATTTTTTCGGCTGGAGATCGGCCAAAAAGCGGGAGATTATCAACGCTCATTAAAATTGCATTTCAATGTCAATTGAGGACACTGGTGTGTGCCAAATATACATGGCTTCACTGATTAATCTCCAACTGTTTATACAATCATCAGGTCAATTATGGCAATAAACCTTTAATTAAGACCTTTACCTGTTAAATTAACGTCTGCCTAATTGACAAACCCCTAAAACCTATGACCGGAAATGTTTTATGACTGAACAATTAAAACATGTAAAATGTCTATAAAACTTAAATCTTGCCATGTCTTGAAAAAGCAGGAGATTACACAAAAAGTCAGGAGAACGGGAGAGAAAAATAAAAAACTTGGGAGATTTCGTCTCCCAGCGGGAGAATCACATGTATGTGCAAAGCAACTATAAAAATTAATGTTAAAAACGAATGAATATGGAATATGTGCCAAAAAGACACGATCCATATATTGAAATGATTTTAATAAATGTACAAAAGCAAAATTTCACTGTGTGTGAAGCGCTTTTCTGGATTAACCTTCATCAGACACGCTAGGAGTAGAAAACTTGGAAAACCGGTAAAATATTAGATTTGATAAAAAAATGCCCCAAAAATATTACAACAATGACCAAACAGATAAATTTATCAATTTCTAAAGAAACAGCCAAACGTTGTCAAATTTTGGAAATATGTGAATTGTGTCTTTCCAACACATATTCCAGTACTCGAAAATATATAAGAGCATACAACTGAAGAACGGGGAAGCTTTCTACGACCTCCACACGGCACTAAAGCCAAACTCTGAAATAATATTAAAAACGAATGAATATGGAATATGTGCCAAAAAGACACGATCCACATACTGAAATGATTTTAATAAATGTACAAAAGCAAAATTACACTGCGTGTGAAGCGCTTTTCTGGATTAACCTTCATCAGACACGCTAGGAGTAGAAAACTTGGAAAACCGGTAAAATATTAGATTTGATAAAAAAAATGCCAAAAAAATATTACAACAATGACCAAACAGATAAATTTATCAATTTCTAAAGAAACAGCCAAACATTGTCAAATTTTGGAAATATGTAAATTGTGTCTTTCCAACACATATTCCAGTACTCGAAAATATATAAGAGCATACAACTGAAGCTCGGGGAAGCTTTCTACAACCTCCACACGGCACTAAAGCCAAACTCTGAAATAATATTAAAAATGAATGAATATGGAATATATATATATGTGCCAAAAAAGACACAATCCACATATTGAAATGATTTTAGTAAATGTACAAAAGCAAAATTTCACTGCGTGTGAAGTGCTTTTCTGGATTAACCTTCATCAGACACGCTAGGAGTAGAAAACTTGGAAAACCGGTAAAATATTAGATTTGATAAAAAAATGCCCAAAAAATATTACAACAATGACCAAACAGATAAATTTATCAATTTCTAAAGAAACAGCCAAATGTGTCAAATTTTGGAAATATGTAAATTGTGTCTTTCCAACACTTGTCTTGTGCATACATGTACAAGTATTAACTGTACCCCATGTATTGTAAAAGTCATGTACATGTACATGTTTTTATAATTATGAGATGTTGAATACATTTTTTTTGTACATATTTCTGACACATTTTACATCCATAACTATAATAAATCAGTTGCAAATAAAACAGACAATTTATTAAAGATAGACAACCACCTTCAAAGTGACCAGTGGTTGCAATTAGTCCCATACCCTCATTTGCTGTCCCATTGTGCAATGGGCTTGCAATCAAAACTGGAATGCAAATTATCACGTTGATTAAAGTGTTCATTTTTATTAATGATAAAACAGTAATAATTTGTTGCTTTAATTTATAAAAAATACAACAGAACTAAAAAAAAACAAGTTTTTACATGTTATAAAAAACAAAACAACCAACCCTGATCCCAAAGTCATGAACTGCATTTCTTTCTTCTCTTTTTAGCTGAAAGATGAAGCAGCAATAAACGAACATCTTAAAGAAGCACAAACAAGACTTGAATTAGGTAGGTAATAAAATTAAATCTATGGAGTACTTTCAAATGATGAGATCCATACAAGTCAACAAGTAGTTTGCATATATGAATTTCATGAAGATTTTTTTTTCTAGATTTTTTTTTAGGTTTGTACAGATTTTGAAGAAGAAATTTATCAATTGAGCCTTATTTTACTGAATATTGCAATATTAATAGGTTCTGAAATGTTCATCTTAATTAAGACATATTTATTCATCCTTGATTAGAAAAAAAAACTTAATGCCTATGTGAAAATTGTGAATCCCTCTCCTGAGTTTGCAGTTAGTGAGTGTGGCCTTTGTAGCCACCTCTATTGAGCCTACTCTTTAAATTGAAGACTACAAAGAATTTTTTAACATGCATGTCGTATTGTAGTCTGGGAAATTAGCACTAGCCTGTTTGCCCCTGGCCAATTAAAATCCTTTCGAACAAGTTAAATTCAGAAGATATTTGTATTGGATAAATAGAAGAAAGCCTAAAAATCAAGGATTTTAAATAGACAAGTGAATCTAAAATCCTATTAATTTCTTAGACTGGTATAATGCTACCCCCATATACATAAGTACCTGACAACCTTATTGTGACCCTCCAAAGGACTAGCATCATTCTTTGAGACCATCCTCGTAAATGGTGTCAAAAGAGAGTCAGAAAAATGGTTCATGAAATTGTCGGTCAGAGATCCCACTTAAACAAGTAAACAGATTTTAACTTTATAGGTAAACTTTTAAGAGTTAAAATTGTCTCCCTTTTTTTGACTTTCACTAATTTACTTGTACAAGTTAAATGATAGAAAATCATTCTTTTTGTAATTATCTTTATCTAGCCATGAAATTTACTTTCATTCATGATTATTTATATGGCTAATAGTATCAGCAACCTTTATCAGACTGGGATTATCTGTTATCTTCAGTTAATTGAGAAATAATTAACATTTATTGTCCATAGGGGGGCAATTTTCAAAGGCCATGCCCACCATGAAGACAGCCATGCGCATCAGAAATTTTTTATGGACCATAGAGCAGATGATGTAAACATAATGTCATTTCAAGAAAATTATCTGTTTGATTGTGAAAATATTGTGTAACAAGTAAAATGACATTTACATTTACTGGAATACTGTGAAGGGCCGTCAAACAGCATCAACTCACAGGAATGAGCTCAAAGTTTTTCAAATTTACTTGTATAGGTAAATTTTTGCTCAGAGAAAAATAATTAACTCAAACAAGTAAATTTGTAAATTTTTGTTTACTTAAAGAAGTAAACTAATTCTGTTTACTTGTTTAAGTGGGATCTTTGACTGATTGTTACCTCTTACAAAGATCTAACCAAATACTTTGCTGTTAGTAGCCTGACATGTAAATCTTCACCATCAGCTCTCTTTTAATGTTCATCTTACTCTAAAAGTTAAGTTCATTTGTTTATTATATATTTATAATTTTTTAGCTAGGCATTATAGGACACCATATCCAAGACCAGTAAGTTTATTAAAAGTATTATTGAGGTAAACTAGGGTTATAAGCTACAATGTATTCAACATAATACCCAAATAATATTCTTCATATTCAGAGTTTTTGTTTTTATGAGTTAAAAAATATCACTGACAATTGTATTTCAACTGAAAAGTAGACAATAAAAAAATATATACATTATATACATTTTCCATTGTAATTTGACAGCAATTAAAGGTAAATCAAGCAAAGTATCTTTTTTCTTTTTCAAAGTTAATTTAATTTTCACACAGAGTTGTGCCAAATTTCTAACTGAGTTTTGAAACTATGAGCTAGAAGGGTCTATAATTTCATGCACATTAGTCTTTCAAAAAAGGAAGAGTAAATTTAAGGGTTTTTCGGACAGTTCAGTTCTTTTGTCTAATAATTCCATTTACATGCTATGCATGAAGCTAAAATGTAAAAAAAAAAAAAAACAAAAAAAACAAAAAAACGTAAAGGTTCCAGTATTTTTTAATTTAAAAACTGAGGAAAACTATACATTACACCATATCATTCATTGAGAGTGATTTGCTTGTATACACTTATGGCAGTGGACACTGGACACACAGCTTATATATTTTTTAAACATTATACCTGTATATTTTTTTCTTATTTTGTAGATGAATTTTCCTCAAACATTATTACCTCCTGCCGGCAAAAAGTTGAGAAAAGGCCAGAAAAGACTTTTAGAACAATCAAGACCAGTGTATTTAAAATCCTATGATGAGACTTAGATATTAAGCTATCTTTACCAAATATTGCTGTCAATGCAATAGCTGTTAAACCATGTAAAATGTAAAATGTTATCTGCATGATTGTGATTTTAAATCAGGTTTGTCATATGCTATTTATTATCACAAGTATTGAGACAATTTTAGACTTTTAAAAAAGGACAATCCATTTCCAAGTTATTGCTGTTTATTGAACAACTATATTTGGATTTGCAGTTTTACTGAAGATTTTATTAAATGTTAGAAAATCAGTTTTAGCGATTATATTAATACTGAGATGATAAATAAATGTTTTTTACACAAACACCAAAAAACACATTATTGTTTTTACCACCCCCACTCATTGTGAATATACTTTTTTAGGTCACCTGGACCAAAGGTCCATGTTAGCTATTGCCATCAGTTGGCATCCGTCGTCTGTCGTCATCGTCTGTTAACAATTTTTCATAAATCTTCTCTGAAACCACTGAACAGAATTCAATGAAACTAAGTATGATTGATCCTTAGGGTGTCCTGCTCTAATGTTGTGTTTGTTTTATGATTTGTCAAAAAACATGGCTGCCGTGGCTAAAAATAGACCAGTGGGGTCAGACTACTGTTTTTGGCTTGTTATTCAAAAAGTAAAAGAGATAGATGAATAATAATAATACTTTACTGCTTCAGAATCAAAAATTCTACAAAAGTCTCCATTTGGTCGAAGCTGTCAGATGACCCTTTATAGGGGTTACAACCCCTTTAAGATGAAAAATAGCATTTTTAGCTCACCTGGACCAAAGGGGTAACAGCCCCTAAAATAACGTTTTTTCATGTTTTTGGCTTAGTGAATGAAAACTAAAGTAGATAGAGAGAAGTTGTTGCTTGCTTAAATGTTCAGCTCATAAAGCTCTACAAAAGTCTCGTTAGGATCGAAGTTGTCAGATGACCCCTTATACGGGTAAGGGCCCCTAAAATGACGTTTTTTCATGTTTTTGGCTTGGTGAATGAAAACTATAGCAGATAGAGAAAAGCTGTTGCTTGCTTTAATGTTCAGTTCATTTAGCTCTACAAAAGTCTCCAGAGGGTCGAAGTTGTCAAATGACCCCTTATAGGGGTTATGGCCCCTAAAATAATGTTTTTTTCATGTTTTTGGCCTATAGAATGAAACTATAGTAGATAGAGAAAAGCTGTTGATTGCTTAAATGTTCCGCTCATTTAGCTCTAGAAAAGTGTTTACATGTTTAGGGTTGACTCAAGACCAGGTGAGCGATTCAGGCTCCTGGGAGCCTCTTGTTTCATGTTTTTGCTCTATAGATAGAAAAAGCAGTTGCTTGCTTAAATGTTCAGCTCATTTAGCTCCACAAAAGTCTCCAAGGATCGAAGTTGTCAAATGACCCCTTATAGGGGTTATGGCCCCTAAAATAATGTTTTTTTCATGTTTTTGGCCTGTGGAATGAAACCTATAGCAGATAAAGAGAAGCTGCTGCTTGCTTAAAAATTCAGCTCATTGAGCTTTACAAAAGTTTCCATAGGATAGAATTTGTCAGATGACCCTTTACAGGGGCTATAACTTCTAAAATGATGTTTTTTTTCAAGGTTTGGCCTATAGAATGAAAACTATAGCAGATAGAGAAAAGCTGTTTCTTGCTTAAATTTTCAGTTCATTTTGCTCTACAAAAGTCTCCATAGGGTTGAAGTTGTCAGAGAACCCCTTATATGTGTTAGGACCCTTAAAATAACGTTTTTAGCTCACCTGACCTGAAGAGGGTCAGGTGAGCTATTGCCATCACTTGGCGTCCGTCGTCGTCCGTCGTTTGTAAACTTTTTTAAACGTTAACTCCTTTGACACTATTAGTCCAATTGCAATCAAACTTAGTACAGGTGTTTATTGGCATATGTGCTTCAAATCTGTTGTTTGGATTTTAATTTAACAAAACATGGCCGCCATGGCTAAAAATAAAACACAGGGGGTAAATTGTAGTTTTTTGCAAATAACAAAAAAACGGTAACAGATATAAAAATTCTGGCTAAAAGTGATCAGCTCCTCAAGATCTACCTGCCCTGAAATTTTGAAGAAGTTCCTACTACCCATGTAGGAGTTATTGCCCCCCTTTTCCTGATTTTTTTACCTCAATTTTTTTGAAAACTATTAATATAAAGATATTTGGAAAAAAATAATTTGCAGCTAATTGAACTATACACTTAAATGCATTAAGTTAACTGATGTGGTCAGATGACCCCTAATATTGAAATTATGGCCCTTTAAATGTAAAAAAGGCATTTAAGTCAGGTGAGCGATTCAGGCTCCTGGGAACCTCTTGTTTAATGTTTTTCGCCTATAGAATTAGGCAGATTGAGAAAAGCTGTTGCTTGCTTAAACATTCAGCTCATTTAGCTCTTCAAAAGTCTTCATAGGATTGAAGTTTTCAGAAGACCCCTTATAGGGGTAATGGTCCCTAAATAACGGTTTTTAATGTTTTTGGACTACAGAATGAAAACTATAGTAGATAGAGAAAAACTGTTGCTTGCTTAAATGTTCAGCTCATTAAGTCTTTATAGTGTCGACATCAAGACCAGGTGAGCGATTCAGGCTCCTGGAGCCTCTTGTTTAATTAATACTTAGTTCATTTGAAAAATATTTTTCCAATGTTTTTAATGGAAGTTGACTTTTTAGGCAAGCGCTAGCGAAGCCTTATGGAGTCTATAGAGTAGTGATGATTTTCGCGTTTTTTTTTCCGTCTAGACGGAGTGATCTTCCTGCATCCAGTCTGGAATAAAATGCTTTATTTTCTATATTACTTTTCAATATTTGTTAACATGATACACACTTCTATAAATCTCCATTTTTATTGGCATTTTATATGACCGGCACGAGTTTTATTTATTCCTTTGCATCTTACATGAGGAACTTTTTAGTTAAAGGCGATAGAATATACATTATGTATTCATCTATTACTTGATTTGTTCGTATAAATATTTCTGTTATTTGATTGGATAATGCAAGGAAAATATCTTCTCCATTCATAAATTCAGTATTGGGATGAGTTCATTTTAATCGAAGGGGTGTTTCAATCGATACCGTTTTAACACGATACCTGTCTTGTACATGTGTGCAATTGTGTTCATTAACTTTAAATGTGAGGGCATCTGAATGACGATCTTTTCTTCGCTCACCAAAATTTATATTTCGCAAACATTTCGAACAATATACTTTAACAGAGAATAAATTTATTATAGTTCTTATATATTTCGCTTGCCTTTAAACGCTTTAGCGCTTTGATTAATACAAATACAGTTATAGTCTATTCAAATACGAAAGTTGGTAATGTGATAGTCGAAAACCTGTATTCTAAGTTTGAGCTTATGTTGATTGTATAGAATTAATATAGTAAGAAAACCATAACAAATCCCCCAAAATTATTTAAAGAACGAAACAAGATCCGAAACCGAACAAACACACACACACAAACAAAAGTTATACACTAGTCTAAAAGAAATTCAGAATGAAAACACGAATTACAATAACTATCCAGATCACTGATGAGATAAAGCAAAAAACAATAATAAAGCCTGAAATAAAATACTATAATAATTTTAAAAAAAGATATCAACGTGTATGAAATTTTTTTTTTCGAACGTCGGCACAAGCTGGCTTGAACGTTACAATATCACATAAGGTAAACGCTGTCCGCGAGAGCAAAGATATTTCGCGTTTTCACTGTACGGATATTTCGGGTTATTGTTGACATTGGACACTAAAACTAAAATCGGTGTTTATGCTAACTAAATGAAGCATGAAATTGTATATGCTGCTCCTATGTATTTGTTAATGATGAATTTCCATCTCCTTTCAGTTTTCATCATTTTGTTTGTACCTTTATCGACAATATTTTTAAATTTTTAGCAGAGGTGTGCATTTTAAATAATTTACGAGAATTTACCCCTTTTCCATTAGTTTTTAATGAAAGGAGATTCAAAACACTTCAAAAAAGGGTTACTATTTATACAAAATGCGATTACACCCCTTCTTCCTTATTATACATCGTAAAAAATGCTAATAACAGAGAACCTACTGTACTGATATTTCCTGTTCCGATTTGCCTGTCAAAACCTTACTGTACTGTTATTTCTGTTAAACTGTACTGATATTCTGTGTTCTTGAAAATTTGAATCGTATATTAACAAGCATTCTGAGAGTATTGCAAAACAATACAAAGTCCCCTACCGGCCTCATATTTCAGTCACTGGTAAAAAATTTTCAAACAATAAAAAACCTAACTTTGATCAGTTCATTATCTACAAGGAATAATAAAAAAAAGTGTAGAAAATAAAATTTCAATGGATTTTCTAACTTCAAAGGGCCTGTAAAAATTTGTGGACCGACATCAAACTCACTCATCATTGTTAACTCACATACCAAAAATCACTTCATTATCTATAAGCGTTTAGTAAACAAGTGCTGAAAACTGAAATTTTAGTGAATTTTCAAAGTTCAAAGGGCCATAACTCCCTTAAAAATTTGTGGACCAGCACCAAACTCAAACTTGATCTGTAACTCATCATGATAAACTCACATACCAAAAATCAGTTCATTATCTAAAAGCGTTTAGAAAAAAAGCGCGGAAAACTGAAATTTTAGTGAATTTTCAAAGTTCAAAGGGCCATAACTTCCATAAAAATTTGTGGACCAGCATCAAACTCAAACTTGATCTGTAACTCATCATGATAAACTCACATAACAAAAATTAGTTCATTATCTATAAGCGTTTAGTAAAAAAGTGCTGAAAACTGAAATTTTAGTGAATTTTCGAAGTTCAAAGGGCCATAACTCCCATAAAAATTTGTGGACCAGCACCAAACTCAAACTTGATCTGTAACTCATCATGATAAACTCACATACCAAAAATCAGTTCATTATCTAAAAGCGTTTAGAAAAAAAGGTGCGGAAAACTGAAATTTTAGTGAATTTTCAAAGTTCAAAGGGCCATAACTCCCATAAAAAATTGTGGACCAGCACCAAACTCAAATTTGACCTGTAACTCATCATGATAAAGTCACATACCAAAAATCAGTTCATTATGTATAGGGGTTTAGAAAAAAAGTGTGGAAAACTGAGGCGTGACAGACGGACAGACGGACAGAGCGCAAACCTATATTCCCCATCGGCTTTCGTCGGTAGGGGACTAAAAAACAAACTTCAAGTGGCAATATTGATTTACTGTCATATATACATGCAAGGCAATGCAACTTGTAACATATACTACTTCCTGTTTTCCGAATGGTCGCGTTTGAGTATCCATAGCACGACTTGGTGCAACCCCTTGTTACACAATACAATCATATTACAACCAGATAGCTATAGACATGACAAATAGTAACTATTCTAATAGTTTACCTTTGTTTGTTTCCCGCCGCAACGTAACAAAAATGCCGGACGTGTGTCCGTTCGTGTGTGCGTGCGTCTGTCCGTCACAATTTTTGTGTGTGAAAGTTTTCTCAACACCTATTAATCATAGGCTTTTGATATTTTGTATGCAGTTTCAATTAGGTGTCCCATATGATGAGATGCGTTTTCAGATCTGTCGCTCATCTACTTCCTGTTTAACGAGCAGACTTAGATTTCCCCCCATTCAACGGGTGGGGACTTAGAATCTGTTCTTGTTTTGTAATGGATATTGATACATTTGTTTTTAATTAAACAACATTGCAATCTTATTTTTACCCAAAAACTACTGGATAATCGACATAATATTTTGGTATATACTTTGTTCTCAACTCAATTACGCGATTAATACGTACTACGGTCACGTGCATAAACAAATAAATTCATGTTCAAACCCTTTCATTCATAAGTTAAATATTGTTTGCCCCTTCAGAATATTTCTACCTACATGTACTTCAACATTGTTCTATGGGAAATTCAATGTTATGGAATCTGCTTATGCAAATGCGCGACTTCGGTCCCTAATTTCAATAAATGTAGGGTATAAACCCGTGCGTGATAGGCCTGCACCAGTGCTAAGCTTCTCGTAGAGCACTTAAAACCTGAAGTCGGTTCAGGCCGCTTAACCTGCAGAGCGACTGGGTTGTGTGCCCAAGGTGGTTGAGTGAGATAACCCTGTCCGTCCCTCCGTCCGCAACATAACTTTCGTAACAGTTTTCTCAGCAAATACATATTACAGTGACTTGAAATTTGGTAAATGAGTCTGACTGACTGTGGAAGTTTAACGTCGTGACTTTACCCATCAGGGTCTGCAGCGACGGCACCTGGTGGTATAAGTGCGTGTAGTCTGGTGCCTGGCCCGGCTAGTGTAGCAGGAAGGAGCAGGATACCTTACTAGGATTACAAAGATTTTTTAAATATTTTAGGGCGAACAATGGCGCTTTTCAGGTCCAGGTAGGCTAGTCTGACAGACCAGTGATGGTCGATGGCAACTGGAAACTTGGCTACTGTGGCGATTGACTGGATTGGCATAACTGGTAGGTCTTGCTGTATCCAAGTCCATATCAGGTACTGGTGTGCACGATGGCTAGGTCCGAGTTTGAGACAGGACAGGAAACACCCTCGGTGTTCCAGGTACACCCCATGTCGTTGACTCAACTGGCGAAGACAGGATCGGAATACTTGGCAAGTAAAGTTGAATCCGGGTCCTTATCCGGGCACTGGTGACGCAATGCTGCGTGGTCCAAGTGCTAGGCGGGGACGGTACAACTGTACCATATCCAGGTAAACCCCAGGTCTAACTGCAATTTGAGAGTCGAAGGTGCCATTCAGTTGACAAGTTCTCGGCTGTCATCGGCAATCTCCGGTTAGAGGAGGACTAACAAGCACGTCCGTTCAGCTGCAAGGACGTGACTCAATGAAGTGGTATATCACTTCAGTGTTAGGTCTTTTATCGCGAGTACCGAAATGATGTCTCTCGGATATCTACTTCCTGTTTTCCGACAAAATCTATTTTCAATGATTACTATAGTCAATTGTTGAAAATTTCCGTAACATTTTTCTCAGCAACTTCATATCACAGTGACTTGAAATTCGGTGTTAGAATTCAGTATGAGGTCTTTTATCATGAGTACTGAAATTAGATCTGTCGGATATCTACTTTCTGTTTACGGACTTTGTCAATTTTCAACATTGCTAGTCAATTGTTGAAATTTTTGGTAACATTTTTCTCATCAACAACATATCACAGTGACTTGAAATTTGGTATATAAGTTTAGTATAAGGTCCTTTATTGTGAGTATCGAAATGAGGTCAGTATTATGGCTACTTCCTGTTTACCGCATAGTTCATTTTGGCGGTAGCGGGGGTATACTGAGTGAGCAGAAGCTCACAGATTCCTTGTTGGAAATTAATATGTTTTGGTTCAAATTTGATTGATTATATTTTAACATAATACTCATTGTATATACTTCTTTATGTATATATACATGCTATGAAGCCGTTTATATCTTCCTCCATTCAACCATGATCGAAATTTTTACCTTCGGAAAATGAGATTTAGCGATGTCCAATGTCATGTAATACGAGACCACATGTTTCCGCTAAGACTTTTGTTTCCATTGCATCTGTGTGTAATTAGGTTTGTCAGTTACCTTCTCAAGGTCTGACTAGATTTGTTCTATTTGATATTCGGTGTAATAAAAAGATTTTTCATGTTTTTTCGCTATATTTACTTGATTGCCCCTTCAGAACACTTTTGATTCTTCTCGATGGAAAAAAAGAGTACTGTCTTGCAAATACCCCTTTAAAACAATGAAATACATGTTTTTGTTTAAAAGACAGTGTTTGTTACAGGCCCAGAAGCGTATATTAATGGGAACCATGCAACCTCACCCTCAAGTTGCATCGTCGCTTTTAAAATACTTTAAGGTCATCGCACGTTTTCAATGAATTTAAATTTTGGCATTTTTTTTTCAACTAATGGACCCAGAAGATCGTAAGTCGCTATTTTATTGTATTTGAAGCATTTAGGTCGCAGATCGATTTCTACCCTGTGGGGAAGATATCCGTTTGCGACAAATTGACGACCTATTGTGTCACCAATATATTATTTGCGCTAACATATTTATTGAAAGGGAAGACTAATTTGCACCAATAATACATAAATTCAATTGCACCACTCACATTCAGTTAGATGAAAATACATGAAATTAAGTAAATTTGCAGGCTGCTCTTTAAATTGGCCTTTCTTAGTTTCTAGCTTTCTAACATATGTTTCATGGACATGTTTCAAAGATCCACCGATAACTATATATAAACCGTTGCTGCACATGCTAATGTTTTTCTACATCTTCTTCTCATTCCACCATTCTTTTGCACAAAAGCTTGTCTTGATTTGTGGTTCTCGATTGAAATTTCAGTATTTCCTTTATTAGCCTCTAACTTCTTTATCATGTTTATTGCGACATGTATATATATAATTCATCGTCAATGAAAACAGGACGAATACTAACTTAACTTTGTTTGTCCTTGTCATTCTGTGTTAACTGTTTTATGTCAAGAATTGGGTCTTTCGTTGATGATTTAGGGATTGGTTTTGAAACTTCTGTATTGTATTATAAGTCTTGGGCCAATGCAAGACGGTAAGCAGTGACCTATGGTCATGTTGAAGACTGCTTGCTGTTTTCCGTTGTGATTTTTTGAATTGCTGTTTGTTTATGTTTGTTGTGTCGCGTATCTCAATAACGTCTATTAACGAGACTCCTTTGAGCAGTTTTGGTGTTTCCAATTAAAAATTTTGTGTTTGATGTAATAAAAGCCTGAATCTTATGTGTAAACATTATGTTTCTAAAATAGATATATATCTTTATTAACAGTATTATAGCCAGTGGTTCAAGAAAAGCACTGGTCTAAATTATATAAAATGTGTTGATGAAGGATTTTTTTTTCTATTTGGGGGAAGGACGTCTTTTCATTTTGTTGTCTCCCCTTTCCCTCCAAAACGGAATGGAAAGTTATTATATTTTACGACTGCATTTTGTTCATTTACTGAGTTCATCCCCACTTTGGGGTTTACACTATCGTTTTCCGTAAACTACATCTTGAATGTAAATAAAAACACACTAGGAGAACTGCGGGGATTGCGGTGGCGGTTCTTTCGAAGCGTGGCCCTGGTCAATAAAATAAAATATGGTTTAAGATCTTTATTATCAGCAATCCAAAAGTGAAGTCAAATAAAACATTTATACAAAGTGTACAGATAATGCATCATGTCTCGTTGTAATAAATATTATTTTTATTTACTAAATTTATCATTTTTCAATTATTCAAACTGTTTTTAAAATACTTTTATAAAATAATCAAAGTTCTTTAAATACAGTTGAAATAAAGTTTCTATTTCAAAATAGTTATACATACCTGGTCATTAAATTAAAATATGATATTAGATCTTTATTGTCCGCATTCCAAAATTGAAGTGACTTTTTGGATTGGGACCGTGTAGTCCCGTCCCACGTGGTACTTTGGGACTAAGACCTTACCAGATATGTATTTTGATTGTTTAATTTATTATTCTTATTAAAACATATAATTTATTTAACCAATGAAATTTTCTAGACTGTTTGATCACATTTAGTACGAAAGAGTTAATTTTCTTTTTAATAATGCTTTGTCGCTTTTTTTTATCTTGCCAGAATTAAGGGATGACATAAATTGTACAAACTCAAACATGCCAAAATAATCTTTTAATGGAAAATAACACTTATGGATTTATTTCGTTTATCTTTAATTTTTCCCTATAATCTTATGTAACTTTTGTGTGACATTCATTTTTATTTTTCAAATTAAGCCTCTAAACTTAAAATTATAATAAACATTTAATCAATATTTATATTTCTTTTATTCATTTATTGACTTCATTATAAAACGGACTTTTATATCTCATTTTATAATTCAAACTTTGTATTTTGCTTTTTTAGCTAACAATATTGTCATTACACACAGACGAAAGAAATATTAATCCATAATAATCATCTAACAAAAAATGACAGAAAAAATACTTTAACAACCAATTTGAAATTAAATGATAATGTAAGACATGTTTTAATGGTTGCATTTCATAGTGTCGATGAATTTGACTTCATCATGACATAAGAAATAAAGGTACATTTTGTGTAATGTATTTCATAGTGTCTTTTTTTCAGGTACTACATATCCAAAAAAGGATCCAAATTTGTTTTAATCGACATTGTAAGAAGAAATTGATGCATAGGAATAAAGAAAACTGAATATCCTAAAGATGGAAAAAAAATGTTGAACAAGAATATAGAACATTGTAAAATTCGCCATATAACAGATGAAAACAAAAATTTTGCACAAACACCTACAGTTTTCCTATAATTACCAAGCTTAATTTAAAAATTTAATTGAAATGATTTTAAATAATCACATTCATATATATTCTAAAGCTTCTTTAATTGAAACAACTTCGCTACAGTTAAAAGTAAACTAAAAAATTCACATTGAAGATAGTGGTTGTAATTTCGTCTTAACTTGTTATGAGCTCATTTCATCGTGTCACATGCACTTCACCAAAATGAATTAATACGGTTGTACGGTATGCTATTAGGGCCCTTAATCCCGACCGTTAATTAGATATATTGTAATTGCTAATGATCAAATGTTGGAGAAACATGAATAAACCATCTGCGTTATAAAAGCTAGGTGAATGGCGGGTGGGGAAAATATTTTCGTAACAGTTTTCTCAGCCAATACTTGTCACAGCCCTTTGATATTGACGCATTAGCATGAGGTTCCATGTGTAGCGTTGCATTCGATTAATTTCAATTCTGGTCTGTTGTTCATCTGCTTCCTGTTTACTGGCTAAGATATTTTTGACATTAGTGGTCAATGGTAGAAATTTTCGCACAGATTTCGCAGCAGCTACTTGTCACAGCCTTTTGATATTTGGTATGCAGCATGATTCCATACCGTGGGAATCGATTTCAGGTCGGTCGCTTACTTTCTTCCTGTTTAACGAAATCCGGATTTTTCGGTTTTTGGTCAACACATATTTTAGCTCATCTTCTTTCTTGAACCACTGACCAACTATCATGGCCGCCGTTGCATGCTCAAAATAGCACAGGGGCGTCATACTATAGTTTTAAGCTAATATATTTCAAAAGGTGTAAGAGACAGAAAATCCGAGGCAACCTTCCTTCTTCGGCATCAAAAGCTGTACAAATCTCCCCATTAAGTCGAAGTTTTGGACTACGTCCTATAGGAGTTACCCTTTAGACTTTATCCTGAAACCCAAAAGTGCTTAAGAAAAAGTAAGCACTAGAGAATTATTAAATATATTGTTAAGCCCATTGATATGTACAACAACAACAAAAATGCAGGGTCAAAATTGTCAGATCAACCGTTTTAGAGTTACCCCTCCTCTGTAACTGTTTTTTTTAGAAATTTTAACTGATTTTGAAAATACTCCTCTCTGAACCTACTCAAGGAATTGCTTTTGAACTTTGTACATTTAGTCTTGTCCTCTACCAAGTTTATGAAATTGTGCACGCCGACCAACCAACATGGCCGCCGTTGCTAAATATAGAACAGGGATCAGACCATATTATTTGCCTAAATAAGAGATATATAGGTAAAAAGGTTTTAGCTTTCAACTCAAAAAGTATAAGAAATAGAGAATTCAGAAGTGGCCTTCATTCTTTAGCATCAAAATCCCCATTGAGTCGAAATTGTGGGGAAACTCCTTATAGGAGTATTATCTACCAAATCGTCAAAATTGACCATTATCGCAGTTTTTGGACTTTTATCTTGAAAACCGTAAGTTATAAACATATTGTTAGCATTGAAGAATTATTTATTTGTTAAGCACATTAAGATCTACACAAATGATTTCAGGGTCAAAATTGTCAGATTAACCGTTAATAAAAAGAGTTATCCCCGTTTTACTGTTTATATCAATTTAATAATTGAAATTGTTTTTTAGCTTTGTGTATCTTGGTGTACTTGATCTTTAGAGATTAAAGACCATTACATGTATTTAAGCTATAATTCTGTTCTAGTTCTAATAGTTCTACTTGTGAGGGCGTTCTGCTGATCGCTGGGTTTTGGTCAAAGCCAATGGAATTTTCTAACAGAATCTGAATTTTCTGCTGCTGTGTTTCTCCTTTCTTGTCAAATTCCGGTTTTTTTCTCTTCAGTTCTTCGTTCCATAGATAGACAACGATGTCACGGACAAGAAAATCTGACGAAAAGTCACCTATAATGTTCAAAATGAATATTCCATCTTGACCAATCAAAGAGTTGCTTAGTTTGTCAACGTCACATAAGTCTGCGTTCTTTTTTGCCATCGTAAGATATTTTTGTACATAACTGAAAAAGAAAAAATGTTGTTTGTGAATAAAAGAAGATATTAATGGCACGTGGATTCGTGTACGCGACACAGCCTATATATAACAAGAGTTAACACTAAAGTATTACTCGCCTGCCGGCACCATCAGAAACAAGAATTCGTTTTTACTGACACTATATTTTGAATTTATAAAAGTTTTCAGTATCTGAGATCAAAAGGTGTTCATAGTACTTAAAAATGCTAATATATGCAATAAAAATTTGTCACAATCACTCAATCAGATAATCAAGGTCAAGGTAAAGAGATGGGGATGCAACTGTGCTAAGCTACTACTGGGGCGTTTGCGTACCAAGTTTTATCAACCTAAGACTTATAATCCATAAGATACATTATACGGAGGTGCTAAAAAACCATACCCTTGCTTTTATATGTTATGAAAATTTTCAAAGTCACTCAACCGGAAGATTGAAGTCAAGGTAACAAGAATGGAATTCCAGGGTCCCCCGCCGGTGAAGCAAAAATTATCGAACACAGCTGATTTTTTAACTTGACCAAGGTATTAGTAATATAAACATTTGATATAAATTTCATGAAAATCTGTCAACATCTGTAGGGATGAGAGCGCTTACAAGGTCTGTTTTGCAAAAAATAGAGTCGTTTTTATGGTCAAATTCCCCTAACTCCTACATAAATAATCTAAAAATGCTGATTGTCCAACTTGACCAAGGTATTAGTGATATAAACATTTGGTAAGAATTTCATGAAAATCTGTCAACATCTGTAGGAATGAGAGTGCTTACAAGGTCTGTTTTGCAAAAAAAAAACAGTGTCGTTTTTATGGTCAAAGTCCCATAACTCCTACAAAAATTATCAAATAATGCTGATTTTCGAACTTGACCAAGGAACTAGTAAAATAAAGATTTGGTATAAATTTCATGAAAATCTGTCAACATCTGTAGGGATGAGAGCGCTTACAAGGTCTGTTTTGCAAAACAAACAGATTCGTTTTTATGGTCAAAGTCCATTAACTCCTACAAAAATTATTGAAAAATGCTGATTTTCGAACTTGTCCACGATATTTTTGATATAAACATTTGGTATAAATTTCATGAAAAACTGTCAACATCTGTAGGGATGAGAGTGCTTACAAGGTCTGTTTTGCAAAAAACAGAGTCGTTTTTATGGTCAAAGTCCCATAACTCCCACAAAAATTATCGAAAAATGCTGATTTTCGAAATTGTCCAAGGTATTAGTGATATAAACAATTGGTATAAATTTCATGAAAATCCTACAAAATTTGTAGCCTTGAGAGCGCTTACAAAAAGTGTGACGGACGGACGGACGGAAGGAAGGACGGACAGACGGAAAGACGGAAGAACGGACGGACGGACGCCCGGCATTTCTATGTCCCTGCTCCGCGTTGCGGCGGGGGACAAAAAAAATAAGGATGCAACTGTGCTAAGCTACTACTGTGGCATATGCAAACAAAGATCAATCAACCTAGGACCTATAGTTCTCGCAAAACCTTGCCATAATGTTAACGCCACCGGTAAAGTTACACTTATGTCCCGCTCTGCTTAGCAGGTGAGACAAAACGGCAATTAAGATACTTAAAGGAAAACAGGCAACAGCCTTCAGAGAAAGACCTCGGGCTAAGATTACACTTTTAACATAAAGACGAAGAGTACAAACATAAGGCTTTGACATAGATTCCTGGCTTAATAGGACAGGCACGTATAAAATCATATGGCGGGGTTTAACTAGTTTTTTTGGGAGGCCAACATTCTCCAATTTTAAATCTCTACAAAACACAAATTAACACAAAGTAAAAATCAAATCGATAACATTTTAATTTAACAAAAGGGAACCTGAGGAAAGATTACAGTTACCCGAAAATTTTCATTTAGTATAAGCGCGTCAGGCGTTGCATTTTTCTGGAACTTTATTGTAATTTTTATTTCATCAAAACAAAACATACATGTACTATAATATATACCTTTTTCTAGCCATTGGCGACAACGACTTAGCAAGAAAGGCAAAGCCACTAGTTCCAGTTACAACACATGCAAACAGCAACCAGATCCAAACAAAGAAACAAAGTTTCTCGTTAAATTCATTTACTGGAATAATACAATGTAGTGTAAATCGATGGGTGTTACCAAGCACTTTTGATGAGATATTGCACATCACATCTCTTGGAAATGCAGGAGAATATGGAACATATTTTTTATAAAACGCCACATTAAAAAGTGAGGAAAAAAATTCTAAAATAGTAAATTGAATGACGGCGTTGATGAAATATAAGAACTTTGTAAATCCTAATAGAAGAGTGATTTGTCCGTAGGGAATGATGCATGCAGAGCGAGATTTAAATTCTTGATACAAATATGCTCCCACATCAGTAGAAAGTCTGGCTTTATCCTGGTAACTCATGGCTCTATGATGTTTCACTATACCCAAAATTCTTTTTGAACTGAAACCAAAGGTTGATTCGCACGCTGTTAGTATTATATGCGGTAGTCTAAACAATAGTGCTTGGCATGCAAGAATCAAA
Source organism: Arcuatula senhousia (assembly GCA_963971305.1). Classification (NCBI taxonomy): domain Eukaryota; kingdom Metazoa; phylum Mollusca; class Bivalvia; order Mytilida; family Mytilidae; genus Arcuatula; species Arcuatula senhousia. Next base: position 29,536,512 of record OZ020307.1, on the reverse strand, counting down.
GGTAGCCACTGGTACCAAGTAAATGTGTATTCTGTTGATAAGTTGACATCACGTGACACACTACTGAATACTCTGCTTTCTTTCCCAAGTTCTTTCATCTGTCTCGACATCCAACAATGCTCCTCTACAAGTCGCATTTCATCTGGTGTGTAAAGTGGCGGGTATTTGCATATTGCGTTTGGCCCTAGATACTGACGTATTTCCGCAGCTGCGGCTAAAACCATTAAAATCAAAAATGTCCATTTACTGCTAAATTTGTCAGCCCAGCTACCACAGTTTAATGTTTGAGTTTTGTTTACAAACATTTTAAAAACAGGAAAAAGCTGAAAAAAAGTTGAAATGAAGTTATATTGCTTTATTATTATTGATAAGTGATATCAATATAGACGTGTCACGTTAAGCAATTTTGTACATAGATTATGGAATAATGCGAGTGTTTAGAAAATAAGAAGCCATGCATTTAAGATTCTTGCCTTGTTTTAGCTACTCCAAATAAAAAATTTAATTGTCAAATTCATTGATGAAATCAACTGAAAACGATAGGTATCTGCTTCAGAATCAGGAAAATATATTTTTTTATTTAAAAAAAAATTAAATTGCACGCAGTACAGAATTGTTTAAAAATTGAAAATTTTTACTTCCTGTGCTTTTTTTTTCATTTCCGGTCAGTCGAATTTTTTCTCCCTTTACTCATAATGGATTTAAACTGTATCCCGAAATTAAATGACCTAGAGTTACGGCGCTTTGGCCGTTGTCAGAAAAATTCTTTAAAAAGTAGAGAAGATAGCAAAACACACAAAATTTAAATTTGGCGTGCACCAACGTGCATTCATCAAATAAATTGAAACTTGGTATTTTAATAGAAATTGCACAGATAAATACGAGGGATACCACTTCTCATTTCATCTACGTTAGGATCACCATTAATTTAAGAAGTGAAATATCTACAAAATAACAAATCTCTTTAAGAAATGTTTTGTTCGAGTAGCTACTTGTTTAGGTTCACATATAACATTTGAAGAGGATGAACTATGGTCAAAATTTCTCCAAAAATAGATTTAAACACAAAGGTGCACAATGTAAGCTTAAGTAATCATGTCATTTAATTTCATATGATTTACAACTTTTTAGAGTACTGTTTTAGTCTCAGATTACACAATTAAGGCACCCCTATTAGGCAACGGACATAGTGAACTATATCTTAGACCGTCTCCCAAAATATGAACTTTGTATTTACACAAGTTAAGTCATTTTAACAAAACAAAAAACAAAAATGATATTTCAAATAATACTTTGAACATTACCTTTTTCCTTCTTTGAAAACAGCAAACAACCTTACACTTCAAACTATGCTTAGCGATTGAGAGGAGGAAAAGGATTTCCATTTAGTATATTTTTAACTATTTGAATAATTAATGCAACTGAAGACTAGTACACTCTACAAACCAGTACAATGACTTACACAATGATATTCAGAAGTTGACATAAAGTAAATGAAACAAACAATCAAATGTCATATAACAAGTATATTTTTTTGTTAAAATTTTTATATTGAATGATAGTCATGGAACATGGCCATAAAAAGAATTGATAACTATCAAAACCATTTAATGTAGATACAATTCATGTAATTGTCAGAAAAAAAATTGTCATTATTAGTTTTAATTGTGAAAAATTAAAGGCTTAGTCCCCTACTGACTCTTCCAATGAATTAAATCTTATCTAATAATTGATAATTTGAAGTGTGCTTTTTGAAAAAATAATACATTATAAAACAAATATAAAACTATGGAATTTAAAAATAAAAATAGAATAAACTAATATGTTTTCCTGGTAAAGTATATACAGGGAAAATCCATTTAAAAGAAGCAAGAATGACGCCTAATAGCCATTAAGACGATGCCCCTGAAAAGTTGTAGAAAATAGGGTGATTTTGCTTTGCAATGTAATACAAGACCTATTTTCATTTCAATGTAAGCTGGACAGAGACTTCAAATATACAGAATATAACAAAAGAATTACATAATTATTATGTTCCCGTGGTGACTTGTCAAAGTGGGGGGAGGGGGCATGAAGTTTTAATCCTCGCCTGGAGCTCATGATTACGACTTGAGTTCGCGTTGTTGATTTTTATTCAGTTGTTTTTGTATTTCTGTGATTTATTTTGTCTGTTTTGTCGTTTTTTAAAACTAATTTGTCTCTTCCCGTTCGGACTTTCGGTATGTGGATGCCCCAATAGTACCTCTTCTATTTTGAACCAGTTAAATATTGTTTTGTTAGATAAATTTGAATTTTTAGTATTCTGAACCTGAACTTCGTCCTAAAAAAGTCTTAAAAATTGATCTGTTCAAAAAACAATAAATAAAATTTTACTTAGTTTTCATAATTATAAACTGGAACCGTCATTGATATAATATAAGCTACATTTTAGAGATGAATATAATGTCTATTGAATGGAAATGCTTCGGGTGTGATTCGCTTTCGGCATTGTCCCATTACGAGGACTATTCTCAATGGGACTGCATTATAGCTTCGCCAAATCTAAGATGCCTAAGGAGCTACATTTTTGTAGAAGACTCACATACCAAAAATCAGTTCATTATCTGCAAGCGTTTAAAACAAAAGTTCGGAAAATTGCAGTTTTAGTGAATTTCGCCGGTAGGGGACTAAGTAAGAGACTAATAAGCGCAATGGATAGGTTGTTGGATTTTCTTCACGATTTCAGGGCATAGGTAGCTGTGCCTATCACTTTTATTAGCTGTCAGTGACAGTGTTAGAAAGTTATAATGTGTGCATTATAATGAGGAAAGGCTGCCAATTTTGATTTTCTAAGGTCATTTTTATGTTCTTAGGAAAACTATTCTTTCCAACTTTGATCATCTTGTAGCAAAATTTCTAAGACATAAATGTTCTAAACAATATGCAATTATGTTAAGGATATGAACATGAAAGGGGTGAAAATGACGAGAAAATGGGATAGCAAAGTCTATCAGGGCTACCACTGAAAAATGAGGGAGGAGATTTATCGGTCAATTTTGCCTCCAATAGGGGATCCTACTCTACCACAGCAGATTTCTTAACGTAAGAGGATTGTGACATTTAACCAAACACGGTATACCGTTATTGTTTGGGGTAATGATTTTCCACATTAAAGCCTTACAAATCTCGATCGGAATTCATTATGACAAGGCTACCCCATTTAATCACCTTGGGCGCCCATTCTAACATCTCTCTTCGTCTGTCATAACTTTCTGATCGCTCTTTGGTGGATTTAGATTTAGGACTAAGTTTTTTACTGCTTTGGGCATATGATTTCACCCAAGACCCACATGTGTTGAATTACTATTCAATTTAGATTCTTGGTATTTTTAATGTATATTTCTAATAGTCACATTTACATTTATGATACTGCTGGAAATAAATGAGATGAAATTTAGGCTGATAACTCTTTAATGTTTATTGCTAAGCACCAACCCGATGTCAGAATCCCTTAATTAGTTGCCTCTGACAAGGTATGCTCTACTGCGGTTCTAATCGCCATCCGGGCACCGCACGGAACGATCAAAGTTTGAGCAGTTGCCAACAGTCAGTTATATCCGGTTAAAGAGGATCATCTGAGAAATTCTAAACTTCATTTTTGTTTAGGAACACATGATCTCTCTCCAAAACCATCGGGTTGCTGTATCAATCTAAATAAAGGTGATAACAAAACTACCGAATTGAGAGGGTCAGTATCCAAGAGAAGACGAAACAAGTACGACATACCATAGGAATTGAAAAACCGCAATGTTCCTGACTTGATACACGCATTTCAAATGATATGGTAGGTCAAACCAGGTTTAATGGCAATAAACCTTGAGGTGCAATTGTGCTTTTTGGTCAGGTAGTTATACAAAATTAAACACATTTTTTTAGAAATAATAGGGATTTAGAGGTGTTAATCTTATTACAAAGAAATACCTCAAAACTGATCAAAACAATCACTAAACATTTCGTTTGACTTCTACCAGAGTCGATGTTATTTGAAAAGTTTGAAAAACAGTTTGAGAACTTGGTCTAAGTTGTGAAATAAAAAACCACATGCAGATGCGGTAGGTATGTTTTCTTTCATGGTAAGGAAGAGTAATATTTGAAAATAAAATGGCGTCTTTTCTATGATCGTATTACCTCGCTATTTTTAAGATATTGCAAGAAGAACCCGAGTGTTCATTTTACGCATCAATTTCCCGTTTAAATCAATCCAAAATGTTCCATGAAAAACATTGGTCATGTTCTACTCACGATGTCTTAAACCCTTCGAAGTTAAGATTTTGCTCAAAATCAAACAAATAATTTTTATTGATTTTTCTTTTTACTGGATTTTATTTCACGAAAATCGGAGACAGAACATCCCGGCATTATTATTTTGAAGTGGTGTGGATTTGTATACTATATGGAATTTCTACCTATGCATAACTCTTTTTGCTCAGTATATTTAAAATAAAAGTTTAACTGATACAAGATACAAGATACAAATGTATATGTATTTTAAATAACTAAAGATAATAAGGGACATAAGTGTGACTTCTATAGTTAGTACTGGCAGTCAAATTTCATTTCACTTTTTTAAAACTTTTTCATTCTATAATTTCCAAAAATGCCCAATCATTTTTAATAATTATTTCTATGAATTAAACTTATTTTTAGCTATTTCCCACTTGCTAAAAAATTGCAATCAAAGTTTTTAAACAGTTTTATTCAAGTTCATAGTCAAACGCTCACGTGACCCACTTTGTGGGATAATCAAAATTTCTCTACGACAGAATTCACTGAAACACACTAGGTAAACGCTGTCCACGAGAGAAATGATATTTCGCGTTTTTTCTGTACTGATATTTCATGTTGTCTGGTCTACTTCCATGGGTGGTTCATTAAACTAGTTATTTTCGTGAGTTTTTACCTTTTTAATACTGCTTGTTGTAAAAATTTAAATCATTGAATATTTTTCTTGGATATATTTAGTTAATCTTTGAAAAAATCAGCATAAAACAAAAGAAAAATAACCAATAAAGACTAATTACTAGACAAACGGTGGAAACACAGTAATTACATATGAAAAATATACGGGTTTGAAGGAAAAGCTAGTGTAAATGCAGGTTAATAAAATCTTTAGTCGGTATGATTCATAAAATTACTAATTTGATAGATCATTAACTGAAATTCAGCAATCTTAAAATATTGACTGTACTGTTATTCTGTGTTCATGAAATCATTCTGTACTGTTACCTCGTGTATTAATCTATCAACATTGTACTGTTATTTCGGGTATCATATTCTTATTCAAATATTTTAAAAAGAAGAAAACAGATCCCTCTTTGAAAATCAAGGGTTATGTTAAATCTAAATCAAAAGAAATGACTAATCTAAAAGTATCACCTTTAAAGATATTCTTAAATAAGTGCAAAAATACGTTAAAATGCCTTCTTTTACAATTAAGCTCCAGTATTTAATAAATCCCTTTTGGCGTTACTGAGAACACAGATAGAAATATTTTATACCATACCAATAAGGTAAGACAGTTATGGCTTTAATCTCAAGCAGCACGAAATCAGCTCGGCAATCAGAGAAAAAAAAAACATGAAAAGGGTGATAAAGTGAACATAAACTGCCGTTTATATTGTAAGTTGTGTCGCGTACACTTATTCCACATATTTCCATCAAATGATGATGAAGTAGAGACGCAAAACCTATGGGTGAACATAGTTTTAAATGTCACTGAAAAAAAAGAGGAATGGGTTGAATCTGGCAATTAAGCCTACTGCAGGGGATCATATGGGCCCTACTCTTATTCAGTCCTTCAGTATTTTTCTTCAAGGTGCGAGGAATGTGACATTTTCCCCCGGCTTCACTGTGTATCACTATGTTAGCTGTCAGGGTTTCCGCATTATAGCCTGACAATTCCGGCATTCATTGGGACAGGGTTATCCCACTCAACCACCTTGGGCACACAACCCAGTCGCTCTGTGTATTAAGCAGCCTGACCCAACGTCAGGTTTTGAGTGCTCAGTAACTGGACTTCAACGAGAAGCTTAGCGCTGGTGCAGGCCTATCACGCACGGGTTTATACCACTTATTTATTGAAATTAGGGACCGACACTAGAGGAATATGTGCAACATCTTGAGTCGAAGTCGCGCATTTGCATAAGCAGATTCCATAACATTGAATTCCCCATAGAACAATGTTGAAGTACATGAAGGTAGATCAAGAAATATTCTTAAGGGGGGAACAATTTGAAACTTATGAATGAAGGGGTTTGAACATTAATTTCATTTTATTTGTTTATGCACGTGACTGTAGTATCAGTCGTGTAATTGAGTTTAGAAGAAAGTACATACCAAAATATTATGTCGATTATCCAATAGTTTTTGGGTATAAATAAGATTGCAATGTTCTTTAATTAAAAACAAATGTATCAATACCCATTACAAAACAAGAACAGATTCTAAGTCCCCCACCCGTTGAGTGGGGAAAAATCTAAGTCGGCTCGTTAAACAGGAAGTAGATGAGCGACAGATCTGAAAACGCATCTCATCATATAGGACACCTACTTGAAACTGCATACCAAATATCAAAAGCTTATGATTAATAGTTGCTGAGAAAACTTTTACGAAAAAAAATTGTAACGGACAGACGCACGCACGCACGCACACACGAACGGACAGACATCCGGCATTTCTATGTCCCCGCTCTGCGTTGCGGCGGGGGACAAACAAAGGTAAGCTATTAGAATAGTTACTATTTGTCTTGCCTATAGCTATCTGGCTGCAATATGATTGTATTGTGTAACAAGGGGTTGCACCAAGTCGTGCTATGGATCATGACTCCAACTCGACTCTTCCGAAAACAGGATATAGTATATGTTACAAGTTACATTGCCTTGCATGTATATATGAAAGCAAGTCAATCTTGCAACTCGAAGTCTGTTTTTTAATATACGATTCATATTTTCAAGAACACAGAATATCAGTACAGTTTAACAGAAATAACAGTACAGTAAGAATTTGACAGGCAAATCGGAACAGGAAATATCAGTACAGTAGGTTCTCTGTTACGAGCATTTTCTACGATGTATAATAAGGAAGAAGGGGTGTAATTGTATTTTGTATAAATAGTAACCCTTTTTGAAGTGTTTTGAATCTCCGTTCATTAAAAAATATTTGGAAAAAGGGTAAATTCTCGTAAATTATTTAAAATGCATACCTCTGCTAAAAAAATAAAAATATTGTCGGTAAAGTACAAACAAAATCATTAAAACTGAACGGAGATGAAAATTCATCTTTAACAAAGACATAGGAGCAGCATATACAATTTCATGCTTCATATAGTTAACATAAACACCGATATTAGTTTTGGTGTCCAATGTCAACAATAACCCGAAATATCCGTACAGTGACAACGCGAAATATCTTTGCTCTCGCGGACAGCGTTTACCTAGTGTGTGAAAGGCAACTCCAACTACATGATGATGTTTGGGTGTTTGACCAAGTTTATGACCCTATCTAGACAAAGTGTGTTCTTAAGTTAATAGATAAAAATCATTATCGTTATTGGACCGCGATGAAACTAGACTGGGGTTGTAAACAAGCACACTGCCACTGTGAGTGACCGGCCATCAAGACTGGTAGCCAACAGACAGGATACGACGCCGTCCTCATGAACAGTAAATCAAATGAATGGTAAGGCAAAACTAATATTTTTGACCAAGTCCAAGTTACGACTTACGTCCCTCAAACAGGTGTGCCTGTCTCATATTAGTTTTCATTATTACATATTACGCTTTTTGCAATAGGCACGATTCAGGAGCCGATGGGGTTGTTTTGATCAGCGACAGCAATATCCGCTAAAGGTATTCCCTGCTTCTGCATCCTCGTTGCCCTCTCTGTGTGTTCTCTATTTTGTTCTTCGTTCCACATGTACAGATGGACAACGATGTCACGGACAAAAATATTTGACGAAAAGTCACCAATCATTTTCAATATATATAACCAATCCTGGCCAATCAAGGAGCTACTTAATTTGCCGACTTCAACTGGGTTGGTATTCAGTGTTGCCATGGACAGATATTTGATTATATAACTGAAATAAACCATTATTTGTTTTAAAACAAAGGTCATGAAGGTATTTTAGAAGTTTAAAAAATTAAATCTGATTTATCATCAATTTTCAATATTGCAATTATCAACTTGTAAGAAATCGTTGCAAAAATAAAGGAAATCTAAATTTTCACCTCGCAGATCTCATTCTTTTAGCCTTGACAAGAACAGTGTTCCATTATAAAAAAAAACTTCCTCGAGTAGATATTATCATAGAAGAAGCAGAGGTACCAATGGGGTATCCGAATGTCAAAAGTCCGAAAGGGCAGAGACAAAACCAGTAAACACCAACAAGAACAGGACAAAAACAGACAACATGTAAAACATGGAAACACAAAACAACTGAATATCAATCAACAACGCGAACTCCAGTCGAAACAAGAGTGAACTCAGGTGCTCCGGAAGAGTAAGCAGTTCCTGCTTGCTATAGCACACCCGTCGCGTTGCCAACGCCATCATATTAAAACTTCATAACAATTGGCTGGCCCATTACAGCTAAATTTCTTGTGAAAAAACCATTTGCCTTGGCCAACTTTTAAAAATGGCATTGTTGGCCCTTTGACCCTTATTATCTCGAAAACAGTAAGAGATATTGCAAATCTGATTGAAAAACGCAAGCAGGAATTTTCACAAGGATTCCAATAAAAAAAAGATTTTCGAAATCGGACCAGAAATAAAAAAGTTGATTTTTTGGGCGTGGCCCATCTTTGCCCCCCTGTAACAACATAACGGTACAATATACATCAAAACCATTGACACATTTAATTGACAGAATTTAATGACGAATTCAAAAAAAATCAAAATCAAATGAATAATAAACATTCTACAACAGTTTTGACAATACACCCGTTTTAGCCCTTTTTGGCCCTTTTTCTAAAACGGTATGGGCCAACAACCCCAAATACAATAGTAACTAACAAACATCATACCAAAATTTCATAACAATTGTCAATATTTACTCAAGTTATCGCACGGAAACCAAATGTCCCCAGACGACGACGACAACAACGACAACGACGACGACATCGCCAAAACATTATACGATCGCAAAAATTTTGCAGTCGTATAGAAAAAAATGTTCATCTGCAACTTAAGCGGGATAAGTGATGATAGTAATCTCTGCCAAAAACTATTGTAGAATTGGGAACACTTGCTATATATATCCAAACTCTGTTTGGTCAGGTTTTATTGTATCTAATGTTACCTTCCACATTATATAACAGTGTATATACTAATAGGCAACCCTGGTAAAAAAGTTTATTTTTTGTATTTAATTGCCTTTTGATAACCCAATGCTTATGTTGCTGCAAACAACTTTTCACCGTTCGGAACCAAAAGCAATATATGCAAGTAAAGATTGGTACCCTAAGTAAAGACCATTAAAATAATTGGAGGTGTTTTAAGGTTGTGCTAAAATTTTATTTTCTGCAAAGAACTTTCAATTTCATTGTTTTTGTCTGGGTTGAAACTCCCTCACTTAAGCGTGACCTGTAAGAGATTCTAAAAGATGATCTCAAAACAGCATTTCAATCATGCATGTGAAAAATGTCGACACGAGAAATTTTTTCACACATTGCTTGCATTTTTATTATCACTCCAACACTCCACTCCATGACTCCACTCCAACACTCCATTCCATAAATTACACTTTGTCTTTTTTTAAGATGTGTAGAATCTAACGTAAACACACCACAGATAAGCAATTATCAGCATCTAATGGAACATGTGATATAAGTGTGCTAAGTTTGAAAGAAATAACTTTGAGATGAATATATCTTTTCAATTAACAACAGACGCTTAATGTAAAGAAGTTTGATTGCTAGTTTTACTTCTCTGTAAAAATAAGTTGATGCATTTGAAATAGTTTGTATTTTATTCTTAAAAAATATGTAAAATGTAGGTTGTCCATCTTATCTGTGACTATTTGTTTTAGCAATGATTCATAGGTGAACTGCATGCCCGGGACTGCATGTACGATTTTTACATTGAAGAATAGTCAAATAAATAAATTTTAATTGAAAAAAAATGTTTGTTGATCTTTATTATCTTACTTCTTGTAGTCGGTTGAAACTCTCGTTAAGGATAATTTTGATGACGGTAATTGGTTTTGAGTTCAAAACAGTGCATACTTGTAGAAAAAACGTCATTTGTATCTACAGTATTTAGCAATATGTGTAACATTCTTTTGAAGAAAATATGCTCCATAATTTCACTTAGATGTTGCCCAAATACAACTAAACAGTTGCACCAAGAGCACATCATTTCTTTTATGTTTGCTGGTCACCTATCGATCTATGGTTTAAATTGGCTTGGGTTATACAAGTTTCACTCAATGTCTTTATCTAATTAGTAACAAAAGACCTAATTAAACATGGAATTTTTGAAGATTGCACCACCTTACCAAAAGAAAAGGTGGTCGGCTCTGGAAAAAAGGTTTTAAATGGCGAATGGAGAACACTGACATGATACACCCGTGTGTACATACCAAATTTAACAAAAGGCCCATGAAGAGTGTCCCATTGATAATTTTTGCGTTTAAGAAAATCTGTCCAAACAGAGTTGCAGTATGGTCATTATACTACCACTTTCACTGTTATTGTATGTTGGATCCAATTTTACAGTCTGTTCTGTGACCTTTTCAGTTAAATTAAATCATTTCACAAAAAGAGCAACCAGAGCATTATTAAATACAGCGTATTTCTTTTTATTCTTTTACAACTGAATACCAGTGTTGGCATTTTTTACTTTTTTAATCAACTATAGTAGCTTTTTCTGTGTTTGACATTTTTACATGTCCTTCTGGTTGTAGATGTCTATTACGGAATAAATCATTTTGTTCTACTCTTTAATTGACTCTTAATAGTGGATCCACGTTCTTTTTCCCCTGTAACCTGGCAAACGGCAAATAAAAATGACAAGAAAGTTCCAGACAATAAATTTTGCTACGCCTGACGCGCGTTTCGTCTATTCAAGACTCATCAGAGGCGCTCTACCAAAAATATTGAAAATGCTAAACACTAAATGATTATGAAGAGAATAGAACAATAAAACCAAAAATACCAAACTGGGGAACAAATTATTTCTTAGATGATCAACCTATGTCTGGAGTAGGAAGAACCTTAGGGTTTAGACAATTTTGAAATTTAAACGGATAATTTAAAGCTTTGATGTGTTCTCCAACACAAAAGTGTTGGTGCCGGAGCGGGCTAAACTCGGGGAATTAAAACTCCACCAGCAGTGCTAACCTTCACGTGTGTTAAAAATAAAAATGACAACAAAGTTCCAGACAATAAAATTTGCTACGCCTGACGCGCGTTTCGTCTATTCAAGACTCATCAGAGGCGCCCTACCAAAAATATTGAAAATGCTAAACACTAAATGATTATGAATAGCATAAAACAATAAAACCAAAAATACCAAACTTATCAAAAATACCAAACTTATCAAAAATACCAAACAAATACCAAATTTATCTTCAGATAACAGTGGGGTACCAGCCTAGTTCTGCTGAACATTATACTTTCGGAACAGTAACGGTTTGTCCATCTGCATTCATTAATTAGGAGAAATAAGCAAAATGCAAAAAAAACAAATGAATCTTTACCAATAAACTAGTAAATTGTTTAACTACACAATGGTCCAATATCTATGAAATATAAATTTCGCACGTCGTATATGTTGTTGAAACGGCAACCCAACTGATAAAAATCGTCTCATTATTTTGGTATAGTATACTCACTCAAAAAAGTTACGCAACAATACAAAATTTCCCTATATATTTTAAATAAACCTACCTAACTTTATTTTTGTATTGCAAAGCCATTTCTTAACCGATTTTAATGAAATTAAAACCAAGAGAACAAGAAATGATTGAAATTTATTTTAATGATTTTAGAAAAATCGTCACTTCACCGGTTTTTAAGATATCCCAAATAAAAATCAACTGATGATTTTATGCGTCAATAACCCGTTTAAATCAACCAACATTTTCCGTGGAAAAACATCGGTTATGTTCTACTCGCATTATATCAAGAACCTAACAGCTAGGATTTTGCCCAAATCATAAAAAAGAAACTTCGCTTGTTTGTCTTTTTCTTGGTTTTTATTTGATAAAAAATGATTGAGAAACAGCTTGGCAATATGAATTTATAATAAGGTAGGTTAACTTAAAACTTATAGGGAAATTTTCCACTGTTGCGTAACTTTTTTGAGAGAGTATATATTAGATGGATGTAATACAAGCCGATCACAGACACATAGCGAGCCAAATGCAAGGTGAAAGCCGGTGTCATAGAACGTAAAATTTTGGCAATAGTCGCCAAAGTACGATAGTATATTTGTCATAGAAATATTTCCAAAACATTTTTTCTCAAAAATAACTATTGCAATTTACTTGTACATGTATCATAGCCCATGTAAAGTTGTCATAAACTGAATTATAGTATACTTTATGCCCTTTGTCGTGTTTGTATTGTCATATAATAACTACACTTGGAAAAAAGTTAAGCAACCCTAGACTTTTCATGCTTTTCGATGATTTGAAATATTTCGAATTTTCATAAGTTTGGCCACTTTAATTCTTCAATATGTGACTGGAAGGATAGAAGCTTTCGGTTAAAAGTACATTTTTACCTTGAAAAGTGGGAGATAACTCTTGAGGAAACAAAACGCCAAATTGAATTAATGCGCAAAAATTAAATTTGCATATATATTGAGTTAATGCGCGACCAATAAAACCGATTTTTTTATTTGTAAACAAACAGACGACATATAATTAATTTATTCATTGACCTTTCAACTTTTACGAAGTACTTTTTTTAAAGGTTTTTGATTGGTTGATTTCTCTATGACAGAAACGGTCACATGATCCTGTCTGTCATGGGCTGTCTGTCATAGAAAATAAACAAAAACGGAAGAAGTGTCTAATTGGGATGATCAGAATCAATGTCAAGGAAGAAAAGACAAATCAAAGAACATACGTTTATCGGTACCGGATACATTGACGATCATAATGGTTAAGACTTTGCACAGGCATTCCAAATGAATTGGCGGGTTGAATAAGGTTTAATGGAACCTAAACTATAAATTCTATTACGATCTTAGGGTCTGGTAGTTAAAACAGACTACAAAAGGGACACAAAAGGGATAGCGAGGTGATGGCATCAGTACAACATATCACTAGAAGCTTATAAAAACAACAACGAATCGTTTCCTTCAAAAGATTTTTTTTTCTTTTGTGACTTGTTTAAGAAAAAAACTTTTATTGATCGCATGGGACATTGTTTATAATATGGTCTAAAAACCGGTCACAGATACAATGGAGTCGGGCAAAAAAATTAAAAGACCTGTCAAATCGTATGAATTGTAAAATAACACACCATATGCCTTTGAAGTTCTTCTGTTACTTTCAAGGAAAATTAATCTAATAATTTCGATAACCGGGTAAAATTAGAAACGCAAATTCAATAAGACATAAGTTTCATTTTCTACCTTTCACCCTTAATTTGAACACAACGAAAGTTTCACAGACATAAAAACCATTTTTGAAAAAGCTGTTGGAAAAACTAATGAATGCTTGTTATTAGATAAAGGTAATAACAAAACTACCGAACTTGAATGATCAATCTCATAGTCCAGCGAAAATGACAAAAACGAATCAGTCACACCGGAGAATGGGTAGAAGAGAGCTTCTCTACAGGCTTCCAGTATTTTATGGCTAGCCATAATTTGCTGATTTATAACCATATTTACATGTAATATTCTGGAACACGCTATTATTTTCAACTGTTTTTATATAATTATCGAATGTCCGTATTATTTAATATTTCATATAGTTTGTTTATTCCACACTGATGTCATCTCTTTAGAATATCAACGATGGGGCCTGGGTAGCCAAGTGGTCTAAGACGCTGGTTTAAATACCATACTATTGATCACTAGCCGATCACCTCTATGCTGGTGTCCCGTTTGTATTGGTCAAAAAAGGAACTCTCCCATCTGTATGTGTCAGTAACCTGCCCAATGTCGATGGTTTCCTCCGGGTACTCGGTTTCCTCCACCATTAAAACTAACTGACCGCCTTACATGGCCCAGATGCGTCGATAAAGGGCATTTAACACAGGTCTACAAACACCCAATTTGAAAACAATGTAATTACATGTACTTGTAAGTTAAGTTATGTTTTAAAAAAATGGTTGATGGATCACACACACACACACAAAATATCAACAAATGAAATTAGCTACTTTCACTTCCAGCAAGGATGCCAAATGTGAAACACACGTCTGTTTATTCTCCCGTTGGATCAGGAATCCGGGAAAACCACACCACTTTAACCACATACCATATGACTCTTTTGTAATAAATGCTAATTGAGACTGGCCTCTTTTTTATTGGCCGTTTCCCCATTGGTTAAGTTAGCCAGTACATCATATGTAATCTACGATTATGTTCTTTGTTTTCTGCACAATTCACTTTGTTCAAATGAAACACTTTTTTTTCGAATAGTAAATACGTTAAATAAAATAAAATATTGTGTTTTTTTTTTAATAAACAATGAACTGATACATTCTCTGAACAAAAGTTTGTGGGTGAGTAACCGACCATCTACAGGATTTAAATTAAGTGTTTCCTGCAACTTTTAATATATGAAATAAATCAATTGAATATTTACACTAGACCACTGGTAATTTCTATTCAAAATCATCAACATAGTTATAGTTTTGAGTTTTTTTTCTATATTTTCATCATGACTGCAAGTATTCAACACTATGAAGAATTGGGCTACCGAAACAGTGCAATGAACTCTAAAGATGGACAATACGTAGAACTTCAAAATGTCAGACTAAAAGATATACAACAAGATTGGAATCCTGGATATAGCACTGTTGACACATCCACCAAATATGTGTATTCTGAGACAAGAGAATACGAATCCGTAAATAACTGTAGTTCGAATTTTATTGACGGTGTGAATTTCTACGAGACTTTAAAACGGGACCAAGGCGATCAAAAGGGTGAACACATATATGACGATGCAAAAAAACATGCACAAACGTTTGCAGCAAACACAAAAATTGAAACTTTAAAAAACAGCGAGTCTTTGTGTAAAAATTACATCCGATATATAGTTGTAGCAGGATTATCATTATTTGTTGCAGTTACAGCAATAATATTGATAGTTTTATTCGTAAAACAAGGCTGGTTTATCAACGTGTCTGGTTTGATACATGCCAATAATACAAAGATGGAAAGTACAACCACAAAACAGATTGAAATCACAAGTTTTACAACAGAACTGCAGCTGGGAGGAACTACGACAGTCTTTCAACTAAATCATACTGGTATGTTTGCAACACAAATGTATCTGTTTAAAGCCTTTAAATGGTTTAACAATTAAATCATCAAATGGACGCATATCAATACATAGCTTACATTTCTACCCTTTTAAAACGAATGACTGGCGTTCCACATAATTATAAGGAAAACATCATTTTTCGCTGATACCAAGGTTAATGTTGTACCATTACCTTTTCTAAAAAGTAGTTAAATTTATCAATTATTTAATTGTTAACAATTGACAATTGTGGCAAGCATTTTTTCCACTTTCAGAACAAGACATTGCCATGAAATTTGATGTGTCTTCACTGCACAACGAAAGGTTTTCGTCACTGAATGAATCTATTTTGTCAACTACATACACCACAGATACACCAGTCAAAGGAACAAACAGCTCCCTTAAGTATGGTGGTGTGCAGGCCAATAGATGTTTCAAGCAACCCACTGTAATAGCTTGGAAGGTCGCATGTCAGTACGAGATTTTAGCTACTTTATCAGGTACCAATCTAGTAATTGAAATTGGTGTCTCAGACCTATTTGAAGTTCAAAACAACTTTTTTGTTGGAGATAACCTACGTGGTTGGTCATTTGCATTAGCTAGATGTGGAGGAGACAACAATAACGTTTGCATTCGAGCAAAACATAACAGTGTCTTATTGCTAAACAAAAGGTATAGTGAAAACTATTCCGGTTTCATGAAAAAAGACATGTTTACAGTTGTTCTAAATTTATTTGACAAAACATTTTCTTTGTATACTGGAACTTTTGAAAAAGTGTACACGTTCACGAATATAAGAGTCAGGTCATACACGTATATATGTCCAGTGTTTGGGGTTTATAGCAAAGAAAAGTTGAATGTTAAACTTCAACTCTTGAACGCTACAGAGTACAGCAATGATTTACTACCTTTATATTTTTAAGAATATTTTTTTTGTAAGATGTATAATTAATAGAACAAGGACAATAAAGAAAAACCAGGACATTACCGTTCGAGGTGAAGAAGACCATATGTAATCATAATTATATCAATTTCATACTGCATATCAGCTTTATTCTTATGTTTGTAATGCCATGGAAGATATATCTAGACTGTTCTATAATATTTCAATTTGTCACATTGTGTGTTAAGCTGTAATATTAACATTAAACATATCAAAAGGAAATATTTTAAAATAAATCTTTGAAAGATGTAGCGATGAGCTATAGACTTATAGATATAGTGAAAAACTTCTTTATCTTGAAAGTCAAAAATACACTTAAACAACTTAAATTATATGAGTATAAACAGCGTTTCCCAAGTTAATGCTCAATGCACCTAGAATTCTCATAACGGTTAGCTGAAGTTTAAACGTAAATTTAATAAAAATGTACAAAAAGTACTAGTTGTAAGTTGCAGGTTAAATTGAAAAATCCATAAAAAGGAACAGCCATCAGCCTTCAATGTGATAAGTGGTCGTGGTAACTGTTAGAATAAGGGGGGTGCGAACAGCCGATCATCGGACCAGCTACAGGCGGTACAAAATTGAGTGAATAGTCATTCCTTATATTACACAATTACAGTATTTTAGCGATACAAGTAGTATTTGTTGCGGTTTTTCCAAGTGCTCTGTCTGCACGTTATGTTAAGGATTTCCTTTACATGTTTAAAGTTAAAAGGTTTTCATTTGCATGTTATTAGTTTTCGCAGAATATACTGTAGTATTTATCTTATCTTTATCTTTATTATTTTTTTTCCAATAAACGGCTAATTGAATTATATTCAAAGCCTTTTATTTTACGTACGAGAAAATAATGGCACGTGGAATAAGTGTACGCGACACAACTTTATGTAAACGGCAATTTTAAAAATTCATAAAAAGGAACAGCCATCAGCCTTCAATGTGATAAGTGGTCGTGGTAACTGTTTTGGAATTTGCCCTAGATTAATAATATAATGTGCATTATTAAAAAAACAAATCCTAACTAGTGTTGACTGTGTTGTGGATGCCCAACACAAAAATATCTCCCAAACGTACGCATATTGTCATTTTACCTTAATTTTGACACCATATCCTATTTTACCATCATATAAAAACCCTATATTTCAAGTTTTGTTGAGATTGAAACATTTTGCCAAATTGCTCATTTTTGGATTTGAAATATCACATTTTCGTAAATAACTCGAAAAGCGTAAATATAGCTTCATTTTCCCCAATGTTATTAAAGAGATTCTTCTGCTCTATTAACCTACAAAATTTCAAAACCCTACGCACCTAGGTTACCGAGATATTTGCAATGTCCAATATTATGACCATTTTCCTGTTTTCATGGAAACGGCAGCCATTTTTGAAATTCTGATTTTTGCATGCACACTTTTGAGTGGCATTCTATCACCATACAAAATTTCATTACGATTCATTAGTGGATTTTTATCGACAAGCTCATCGCTGCTGTATGCATCTTTGCCACCCGAGACCAAAATAAGTTGAACGCTAGAATAATTTATAATTTGTTTGACAATACATAAGATAATAAGGTGTGGGCGGGCAATTTTTTGTGTTTCTTTTTCCAAACATAACGTTTTTGCACGCGTATTTAATTTTTACCAGCGGACTCAATTTTATTTCCAAACAAGTTGAAAGAACAACAAAATTCATGCACGAGATAACAGTTTCCAGAAGAATTGTTCTGTTAAGTTTCAATAATTCTTCATAAAAAGAGCAATTATACCCTTTTTTACGCGGTTTTAAATTGCTTTATTAGAAAAAAAAATTATCGATCTTACACACTATCATGACTATAGAAACACACATTTGTGAAAAACACATTGATGTTAAATAAAAATTGTAAACGTAATAAAAGTTTTATAGGCGGGAGGCTTTAGAAATGGGCGGTAAAATATCTACTTTTTTCTAGTTGGCTTTTCAAGCAAGCACCGAATCTGACGAACTTAATTGGAATTAATTTGGCGTGGCTAAAAATAAAATGGTCGGTCCTTACACCTCAAAGTACCATATTGTGTTTGTTTAAGTGAAGAGATTTTGATAATTTTTATCATATTCTATTTAAGATTTTCGTCATGCCTGGTGTATTTGAATCATCGTTTTTATTTATTTTAATGTGTTTGAGATGATCGAAAAGCCATTGATATATATATATGCAGTGCAGTACAAATTCATATAAACTGTTCATCCATTACAATGTGCCCCTCTAACCAGTCCATGTATGGCATTTGATGCAAAATGACTGAATAATCATTTTAAGGTAATAAAGGTTTTTTTTAATGCAGAATATAAATATTTTTGTACAAAAGATGTGAATGAAATGGTTAAGCTATACAATAGTTTTTGATTGACCGAAATACGATCGAACAATTATATATATGAATTGCAAGTCTAAACTAATATATATTGGTATAAATAATATAATGATCATGCGTATAACTGTCTTCACAATTAAATATTACACTTTTTGTAATATGCCTGATTCCGGGGCTGATGGTTTTGTGCTTATCGGGTTGTTTTGATCAGCACCCGATGAAGAGGCACCAGCCATACCCGCTAAAGGTATTCCCTGCTGCTGCATCCTCGTAGTCCTTTCCGAGTGATCTCTATTCTGTTCTTCGTTCCACAGATGTACAACGATGTCACGGACAAGTATATCTGACGAAAATTCACCAATAATTTTCAAGATATATACCCCATCTTGACCAATCAAGGAGCCACTTAATTTTCCCACGTCATACGGATTGGTGTCCAATTTTGCCATGGAAAGGTACTTGTTAACATAACTGAAATAAAGAATATTTTGATTCAGAGCAAATGTATTGGAAAAATTGAACCTGATTTATTAATTTCATAAATACAATTACGTAATCAAATTGTAAGAAATCAAAAGAATACAAAATAAATGAAATCTAAATTAGCAAGCTAGTCAAGCGATCAGCGCCTATTCTCTGTAAAAAAAACCTTGACAAGGCGAGTGTTTGAATATAAGACACGCCAAGTCATGAGCAAACTACAGTATGTATATGTCCAACTACATGTATAATGCATACAAATGTTATATTTACAGAGTTTGAAACATAAAATGTTCTTAACGACAATGTTCTAAGTTGAATTGCAAGACATACTACTGTTGTCCCGTTTTCCAATGACAGTCTTTTGTTTTAATTTTTTAAGCAAATACTTTCTGTTCTTGATTTTGTATTTGTTTTAGGTCTTTGTTTTAGATAACAATTAAAACAATCATATTTGTTTAAAATTAATAGATGTAATGCATAGTCAAATTATGATACTTCATATTACGCTCTTTTAAATTAATACTTTTCATTTGGTCGATATATAGGTCAAAATGGTGTTATGAACCACTTTAACAAATTTGTTTGGAGTTAATACCAAATTTCGCTGTTTTTACCAATGCGGGGCCCGGAAGACGAATAGGCCCGCAACAGAGCTTAGATTGTCATAAGAGGCAACTTAGGGTCTTATAATTCTGACATCAGATTAGTGTACAGCCCACAGAGCGACAAAATGTGTACACTAGGTGGCTGAATGGGGTTGTCCTTGTCCGCAGGGGTCGTCAGGTCTACAGTATCGAAATCATGACCGCTGACAATATATGCTTGGCCAACGTGCATATTGAGATTGCCACGCTTCATGCAAGTAAAAGATCCCTTTGTGGACCAACATGTAGTGGCTAAATCTACCTCTCCCGTTTTTCTGTGTTCGCAATCGAGTTGATTATGGAATTTTTAACATCAAGGGAAACAAATTTGATTATTTTAATGGCGAGGCTTATTCCCAAGATGTTAGAAATTCCATAATCATCGAGAATTAGGTTGTAGAAGATTTTTCTCTAATGTCTAAAGGTAAAAAAACTGCAAAACGTTGCTCATTAATTGCACGTGAAATTACGCTGAGAACAAAATTTTCTGTAGAGGTGGGAAATATTTTTCCACAACTGGTCAAGAGGTTGATAAGGGAGCAACCATTTGATTTTTATGGGGGACTATGGATATTTTCTTCATCCTGCCTTTTTTTTCGGAAAAAGTCGAGTCTGGATTTTTTTGCGCGCTTGCGCGCGCTAATGTTTTTATTTGTAAAGCAACTATAAATTGTTTAGCCAAAAATACCATCCTGCCATTTTTTCACTGAAAGCAGTGTCCTGCCTTTTTAATTCGGGATTTTTGTCATCCTGCCGTTTTATTTCAAATTTCACCATAGCCCCCCCCCAATAAAAATCAAATAGTCGCTCCCTAAATCAGATGAAAATTAGAGAAAACCTACTAGTATGTTGCACTTAAGTCGTAATACACCAACTCACGATGTTTTAAAGATTTTCTTTAAACATTGTTAAAGATGTAAAAAAAAAAGTTCTTGTCATATTATATTTAAAATTTTAAAGAGGAAATGAACACTATTTACTTAAAAATAAAGAAGCATTAAAACACAATAATAAAATACATTGTGTTTGCTGTCGCTTCCCCATCGTCTCGAGTTTTTGTGTTGATACTTGCAGGTCTACTTCAATGGACCAATATTTAAGTAACATAATTTTTTTTCTTGTTTACAGTTATTTGCAATAGTTTGGATGATTCAACCTTGGTGGTTTTACATTCATGACATTTGGCTATTTGTTTCATTGACTAAATATGGCCAACAAACTAAACCTATACTAATATTTTATCTTGATCACAATTATGATACCCAGTACCAAAGCGGGCATAAAAAAGGCGAATTTGGTTGTGCTTAATATGCAAATTTCAAACTCTCATCGGCAGCATATTTTGAATCAAAGCATCGGAAGGTCTGAATGTATTATTTAAAAAAAACACTTTCACTCAAAATGTCCGAACACCAAAAAAGAAAAGGACCCAATTTTGAATTTAAACAATAAGAAAATTTCAATGTTTAAAAAAAAATAAAATACATTGGTTAAATGGTAATTCGCGCGAAAAAAAAAAACAAATTAACGCATATCATATATAACCACATTCACAAACCGCGTAAATAAAACCTGTCCATATCTCTGAAGACACAAATGCTGCAAAAAATTACCTGCTATATGGAATTAACGGTTAACTTGGTTATATGCTGAATATATTTATGCACATATTTCAACGCATAGCTTTACTATATGACTGAGATACTACTGTTGAGTATATCAATATTTAAGATGAGATAATCTACACATGATGGAGACATGCTTCAAGCATTTGTTTTTATATCAGAAATAATTTTTAAACATTTATGTAAAATACCTTTTCCTAACCATTGGTAACAGTGCCTTAGCCAGAAAGATCAAGCCACTGGTTCCAGCTACAACACATACAAACAGCAACCAGATCCAAACAAAGAAACACAGTTTCTCATTAAATTCATTTACTGGAACAACGCACTGTACGCTGAATCTTTGCTTGTTTGATAGCATGAGAAATTCGAGGTCGCACATCACTTCTCTTGGAAATGCAGGGGAATATGCAATTTCGGTATAGTTTGTGCTGATGACACTGTTTAGGACGTATTCCCCATACGACGTGACATTAGTATGATTAGCAGGAGAGAGATAACCTTCTAAAATCGTAAGCTGAGTAACAGCGTTAATGAAATATAATGTCTTTGTAAATGCCAATATGAGAGTAATTATTCCAAAGGGAATGGCCGGTATAAAACGGGATTTGAATTCCTGGTACAAATATGCTCCAATATCAGTAGAAACCTTAGTTCTATCGTGGTGAGACAATGTTCCATAGTGCTGCACCATTGCTATAACTTTTTGCGATCCGAGACAAAAGGTTGATTCGCACGTTGCCAGTATAATGTGCGGTAGTCTAAACAATAGTGCTTGACATGCTAGAATTAATGGTAGCCACTGATACAATGTCCGTATGTTCTCCGTAGAGCTTGGGTTAACATCAAATGATACTCTATACAAATCCTCTTCGTCTTTGAATACAGGCTCATTTTCTTCTATCCTCTGTCTTGACATCCAACAATGCTCTTCTGCATACTTCTTAGCTGCTTGATTGAAGTTATTTGGGGTATTGCATACTGCATTTGGCCCAAGATAATGACGTAAGCCTGTAATGGCGGCTAAGACCATCAAAAACAAAAATGTCCACGTACTACTAAACCTGTCAGCCCAGCTACCGTAGTTAATGGTTTGATCTTTGTTCAAAATCATTTTGAAATAGCTGAAAAAAGTTATTTGCATATAATCGATATAAAATGCATTATCCGACAAACAAACAAACAAACAAAATACAATATCGTTTTTGGTGTTTTTCATATTTAAGCTGTTGATCGCACAGACTCTTGGGTCATGGTTTTTATAGATGACCCCTTCCCCCATTTTTCTCAACAACACGGGAAAGATAAAATATATTTCAAAACTATTAAAATAGGTATTTCTTTGATATATTTCTGCTTTTTCTAAATCAAAATATTTCTTATTTTATACTATCTGAAATTATAACCCACTAGTTACAGGTATGTATACCCATGATAACAGTGTCGGGTAAACAAAATAATTTTATTTTCGGTCGCAATTAGGAAAAAAGGTTTTGCGAAATATTCATTTTTTGATAAATCTCTGCCTAATCCTGATTAGACTAGTTAAACATGTTAAACCGATATGCTCACATGATCCTATCAAGCAAAGTCTTGAGGTACGATGTACAAATCAGACACTATATACATAAATAAAAAATCTAATATGGGATATTTTTGTTTAGTTCAAGGCAATTTTACTGAATTTAATTGACAGAAATCTTATTAAGCAATTAAGGTTTTTGATATTTTTTTTCAAGTTGATTGAAATTATTACACACATTTACAAAAATATAAAAAAGAAACTTACCAAGTTTTCTAGTCTACCGTGCCTTAGCGAATGTGTAGCTATACACCAAAGATAAGCAATTATCAACACATGAAGGAACATAATTAAGTGTTCTAGCTTTGAAAGAAATAACTTTGAGATGAGATGTATCTTGAAAATAAACAACAGGTGGTGAATATTAAGAGGCTTGATTACAAATCTAACCTCTGTGTAAATATTAGAAGTTGGGTGCATTTTGCAATAATGTCACCAATTAGTGTCGTCTATCATGCTATAGATATATATTTTTAGCAATTACTTATTGTTAAAAAGTAGGTAAACATGCAAGGAACTTATTGGCGATAAGTACCATCAACTTTAACATTAATTCACCATATATTATTTTAACGAGCGTTAATTAATCTGTGTATAATAATTGGTATTTGGCCATCAACCCATCGGGTCTTCATGGTATACTAAAATCTATCAAATTATTTGAAATAGTATATCTTGGTATCAAAAGTTACATGTAAAAAATTTAAAACTTTAGAAAGCTGCCGGAATCGGAATCAAGGTATCATTAACTAATTTGAAAGTAAAACCGAACAGAACTGCATGATCAGTGATCACAGAGTGTCTTTGTCCTACTGGCATGACTGTGCATGGAATTACACTGCTATCTGTTCCTTGTCATTTCGGAAAATCGAACAGTTTGGCTTTCGCAGAAAACGACGTTGTATAGATCATGTTTTCAATTTATGTTCTATTGTAAGTGACAGAAAATTATTTAGTTTTTCTACTTTTTTATGTTTTATTGACCTTAAAAGGGCGTTCGATGATGTTTAAAGGGATCGCGTGTGGTGTAGATAGATAAAATATGGTATTGATGGTAAAATATTGAATGTTGTTAAGTAATTCTTATTGTATGATAATATTACTTGTAGTGTTCGTGTCAATAACAAACTTAAAGTCTGACACGATATACCGTAAAATATATAGTTATTTATATCTTGGTTTTTTTTCTGATAAACGATTGAACTGACGAATTCCCTGAACTTAAGCTCGTAGATGATCAATTTCACTCGACCACCTACATGTTTCAAATAAGTGTTTCCGTTGAAACTTTTTATATAAATTGGATGAATATCTATATATGTCATACATTATTTGTAAAGTTCTATACAATATCGTTATAACAAATTTGAACTTTCATATGCTGTCATCATGACTACAAGTATTCAATTCTATGAAGAATTGGTAGACCGAAACAGTGCAATGAACTATAAAGACGGTCAATACGAGCCACTACAAAATGTCAGATTAAAGGATCTGCCACAATACTGCAATTCAGGATATAACATCGTTGAAATAAGCGACCAAAATGTATATTCAGAGACAACCGAATACGATTCCGTTAATAACTCTAGTTCGTATGTTATAAACGGTGTAGATTTTTATGAGCCTTTAACAAGGAACAAAGACGATCCAAAGTGTGAACACATATATGACAGTGCAGAAAAACATGCACAAACGATTGCGGAAAATACAAATAGTGGAACTTTAAAGAAAAGCAAGCCATGTTGCGACACTTGCATCCGATTTATAGCTGCAGCGGGAGTATTATTGGTAGCGGTTACAGCAATATTATTGATTGTTTTATTCGTGAAACCAGGTTCGTTCATATTTTTTTCTGGTTCGTTACATAACAATGACACAAATGTGGAAAGTACATCTGTTACATCAATAACACAAAGTGAAAGCACAACCGAATTTGAACTAGAAAACACTTCGACAGCCTCTCCACGAAAACAAACAGGTTAGTGTGTACACTACAACAGAACATTTGCAACTCAAATTTCTTAGTGGGCGGTTAGTTAATATAGCAAATATTTTAATGTTTCATTTAAAAGATGCTTTAAAGATGTATGTCCAGAGTACCTCACAAATATAAGGTCGACTTTTCTATTTTGACACATAAGTACTAGTTTGTTAACTTTGTAGGGGTGACTTGTAATGCAGTTAAAAAATGTTCCCTTCATTTTGATTTTAAAATTAGAAGTGTAGAAAAACGAAATGCCAAGTATGGCTTACGTACAGCTTACCTAATGCTATTTTTTTTATTTTTTTCAGAACATCACATTGCCATGCAATTTGATGTCTCCTTATTACACAGCATGAGATTTTTATCAGTAAATGGGTCTATTTTGTCAAATAAATACACAACAGACACACCAGTAAATGGAGCTGACAATTCCCTATTGTATGATGGTGTGCAGGCCAAGAGATGTTTTAATAAGCCCACTTTAATAGCTTGGGATGTCGCATTTCAGTACCAGATTTTAACTACTCTATCTTCTACAAATTTAATACTAGAACTAGGTGTTTCAGACCAATCCGAAGTTCAAAGAAACTTTTTTGTTGGAGATAACCCACGTGGTTGGTCATTTGCATTAGCTAGATGTGGAGGACACAACAATCACGTTTGCATTCGAGCAAAACATAACGGTGTCTTAATGTTAAACAAAATGTATAGTGAAAATTATTCCGGTTTCATGAAAAAAGGAAAATTTACAGTTTTACTAAATTTATCGGACCAGACATTTTCTTTATTTACCGGAGATCATGAAAAAGTGTACACGTTTAGAAATATCCGTTTCAGTTCATTTATATGCCCAGTGTTTGGGGTTTTTATGAAAGAAAAGGTGGATGTTACACTGCAACTCTTGAATGCTACAGAATACAGCAAAGATTCGATACCATTATATTTTTAAGATTTTTTTTTATTGTAAATTGTATTAATCAAATCACAAGGACAATGAAGAAAAATAACCAGTACTTTTCCGTTTGAGATAAAGAAGATCAAAGCTTATTACATATCATAATTTGACTATTATTGTACATGACTGTGTAATAGATGCAAACAACATATTGAAACGAAAATTGATGAAGAAAGTTGTGTTGTCGTTATCAATTTTATTATATCAAAATTGTCTTACACATATCCATGTATGATAATTTTCTTCTGATTCAATTGAAAATTATATTCACACCAATTTATCGTAAAAAAAATAATTGACTATCATAACATTTTTCCCGTTTGATTATATGTTTGACTGTTTTCATACTGTTACCCTTATCCATAATGTTTGTACTGCCTTGGAAGTAATATGTAGACTCTTCTATAATATATAGTTCAACGTATCACCTTTTTCGGCTGAAATACCGACGTCAGTCCCAATTTGTGTAGAACAGAAAAATGACAAGTGTGACTAACAGATCATTAGAAGAAGTAATTAGGATATGCAAAAATTATCAATAGAAATTATTTTGAATGGTCAAAGTAGGGTCCCCCTGGCCATATAACCCTTCGTCTTGGTACTGCCTATGCTTAGCCCCTACGGCATTTTTGAAGTATTTGAAAGATGTGGCAATAAGATTAAGAGCTATGAACATTTTTGATGAAGATCTTGGATCTAAATGTCAAACTAAAACAAATTTTAAACAAAAACATGAAAAATAATTATTTAAAATTTAACAATCTTCTTCTAAGTTCAATGCTCAATGTACTTAAAATTCTAATGACGATAGCCTGAAGTTTCTAACGAAAACAAAAACAATGTACAAAAGGACAATTACCTCTTTTAAGGATGATCGTGCTAAATCAAAACCAGCGACTTTTACTGTAGCCAAAGCAGCGACATGTTTAGAATTTTCTTAAAAGCATGCATCATTACAGCGACAAAAGCTGAGGGACCAATGGGGCATCCGAGTGTCAAAGATTGAAAGGGCATAGAAAAATCAGTTAACACAAACAAGGACAGAAAAAAAACCCAGAAAACACATAAAACATGGAAACACAAAAACCACTTAATTTCAATTACAGCGTGAACTCTAGTTGAAATGAGAGTGAACTCAGGTGCTCCGGAAAAAGTAAGCGGTTCCTGTCTGCTATAGCACACCAGTCACGCTGCCTTTTTCCAATACAGTACGTCAAATCCGACAAGGCAGACAAAACAAAGCCGTATGACACACCATTCAATGTTGTCAACGGAGGAAAAATTGAAAAGGTTACCATGCGGATAGCATGACTACAAAAAGTCGGATCAGATAAAAGGGGTACATGTACTATAACGAATAAATTTACATCAATAGATTAAAACATTACGGTGTTACTTCGGTTCATATATGTGTTGCGGTTTTTACATTTATTCTGTGTGCACGTTCATGCGGTTTTTACATTTATTCTGTGTGCACGTTCATGACGTTTGTGTGTTAAGGATTTCCTTTACATGACTGTTAAAAATTCAAAATGTTCTCAAGTAATATTTGTTCGTAGAATATGTAGTCACTTCCACTTGTTTTGGTTTTTCTAAACTTAAACATAAGTACATGAAGCTAGAAATGTCATAGGAACGATTCATTGGTTTCGTTTAAAGTCTTTATTTTAAGAAAGTCTCCTTTAGACTAGACTTCTTTAAATGTCTCATACACAAAAATTAGTCTCAGGTTAATTTCAAGAACAAAACAACCTTTTATCTAACCTTACAGAAACATAAGGGGTCATCAGAAAGTTTGCATGACAGTAGACTTTTAAGGATATAAAGATTTGTAATAATTCAAATCAAAGTTTAATGAAAATCACTGGTTGTAACAAACGCGGGTTGGCTACTTTCTATATAATCAGAAAGTTTGCATGAAAGTAGAGTTAACAGGATATAAAGATTTGTAATAATTGACATCAAAGTTTAATTTCCTTTTATGAAAATCACTGGTTGTAACAAATGTGCGTTGGCTACTTTCTGCATAATCAATAGTGAGAATGTGCTTC
The DNA here is from genome assembly GCA_963971305.1 of Arcuatula senhousia. NCBI lineage: Eukaryota > Metazoa > Mollusca > Bivalvia > Mytilida > Mytilidae > Arcuatula > Arcuatula senhousia. The sequence goes on along the minus strand of OZ020307.1, from coordinate 29,508,416 downwards.
AATAAAGAGTTTGTTTTGTCAAACATCAAGGTGTAGAACAGGTTTACAAATATGTCAAAGTAAATGAGTTTAATAAGTTTTAAAAAAAATTGACATGAAATTTTTACCATAGAATGCTGCTAAAAATGTTAGTTCCAGATCTATTTCAGTTCAATAAGTTTCCTCTCTTAAATTTCTCCGAACGGATATATTTTGATTATACAGTAAAATATATAGCAAAGTATTTTTGACCTGGTCATAACAGGGTATGGTCGATACCCTCAGTGCTGAATTTGGCTACCCTGTTCGAACCTTTTGGCTTTGAGTTCTTTTCATTCAATACTTGTGGTTGTTTTCATTAAAATTCTGCTGATGAGAGGCTACTCCTTGAAATATCGATATACAGCATAACCAAAGTCACCGTTTTATACTCGTTTTGGTATTGTATTATGGTATACAATGTGCGCTGGTATAACAGTGTATGTTTTTCGATTGCTTGATGCTTACAGGGTACAGGTCAGAGTAGGACAACAGCACAGGTCCCAAATCATAGATAGTGTTTCCCGGGTTAACAGCTTCTTGGTGCTTAAAATTGTATTTATGGTATTAACTAAGTAAAGGCTGGAAAATGTAAATTAACAATGAATGGTCTTTAAATGGTAATTAAATTAAAACATATGTTATTATCAACACAACGATAAAAATTGAGCACCGTCAACCTCTTGATTGGCTTATCCCTCACAATATACATGCAATTCATTTAGTAATTCTTATGCAATAACTATGCAAATAAATAGTTCGATTTCTCCACACTTTACTCTTATATTCCACATGGACAACTGATATCGCGATTGGCACAGCTGATTAAACGCAGCTTTTTAAAAAAGAATGTAAAACGCAGGTACAAATTTCTTGTAGTCGACTATACCAAGACTAACTTTGTCATCAATGAGTCTAATAAAAAGAACACATTTACAGAAGACCAAATAATCGACATGCTCAACTTTCTTATTGACAACATATTTGTTCAATTTGGTGGACGTGTTTTTCAGCAAACAATAGGGATTCCAATGGGCACTCATTGTGCACCTTTGCTTGCTGATTGTTTCTTCATTCATTTGACGCAGACTTCTTGCAATCTCTTCTAGACAAAAAAGACCGTAGACGAGCTCTCTCTTTCAACCTCACGTTCCGTTATATTGATGATGTCTTTTCACTATAAACAATTCTCGATTTGGTGACTTTCTCCATCTCATATATCCACAGGAGCTTGAGAAAAAGGACACAACGGATTTTAGGAACTCTGCTTCATATTTAGATCTACATCTCGAAATTGACTCTCAAGGAAGACTTTCAACAAGGCTCTATGACAAACGTGATGACTGCAACTTTCCAATCGTCAACTTCCCCTTCTTGTGTAGCAACATTCCGTCCGCTCCAGCTTATGGAGTTAACGTATCTTAATTGATTCGTTACTCCAGAGCGTGCGGAACTTACATCGATTTCCTTAGCAGAGCGACACGTCTGACGCAAAAATTGCTCACACAGGGTTATGTTGCTCCTCGGTTGCTGTCTTCACTCAAGAAATTTTACGGAAGACATCATGCACTTATAGACAAATGTGGGATTTCGATCTCTCAGATGAGTGCAGATGTTGGTTTGTCATAGGGTGTTGTTTTGTCTTCCTTTACCGGATTTGACACGCTGAATGGACTAATGGCAACGCGACGGGTGTGCTATAGCAAGCAGGAACTGCTTACTCTTCCGGAGCACCTGAGTTCACTCTTGTTTCGACTGGAGTTCGCGTTGTTGATTGATATTCAGTTGTTTTGTGTTTCCATGTTTTACATATTGTCTGTTTTTGTCCCGTTCTTGTTGGTGTTTACTGGTTTTGTCTCTGCCCTTTCGGACTTTTGACATTCGGATACCCCATTGGTACCTCTGCTTCTAATACATATTTAATAATTACACCATGGTTTATCAGAAAACTATCGAAATTGTAAAAAGAAAAATGACGAAACAAATGTGCAGTAAAATTTCACATAAAACTGTAAGAATTTTAAAGAAAAATTAAAATATTGCATAATGAAGTTTCTCGTCTATGATCTAGTATTGTTTGTTAATATTGAAAAATTGTTTATTGTGAAAATATCCTGTTTCTTTCATATGTGTTTGGATACTCTTGAAATTCAAACATAGAACATCGCTTTCTGAGGAGCTTTTTCGAAACAGAATAGTTTCTTAAGTTAAAAGGACTGCTAGGTTTTGAATGGACTGAATCGGGTTAATTACCAGATTCACCTGGTGGCAACAGCTACACCTACTGGTATGGTAAGGTGTAAAAACAATATGTTTATGGTTGTATTTACTTGCATCACGAAGTTAAACAAAAAGCCGATGGTCTATTTTAAAACCATTTACTTGTCGCAGGATTTCCTTTACATGATAATATTTCCAAGTACTCATAAGTATCTATTGTTAATACTTTTATATTGAATTGTTTGTTTTTCATTGATATGGGAAATTACAATGACACTGTGCACGTTTACATGTGATGATCAAAATTAGTGTGTTAGTTAGCTGAAAGTGTCAATAAACGATGAATGGATTTTAACTGGTAATTAAAACATATGTTATTATCATAAAATAACGATCAAAATAAAGCATGGTCAACAGCTTAGATTGGCTTTTCCCTTACAACATGTACAATATACATGTAATCCATATCAAGCTCCTATGCAAGAACTGTAGAACTATACAATTAAAATAGTTCTCATACATATAGAATAAGTACACCATGCATGCGATATGGTGAATCAGAAATCTTTCGAAATGGAAAAAAAACAAAGAGGAAAGTTGGTCGGACCTTTTTTGGGACACTGATTTTTGCCATATTTAAGCTCGGGATTCCGGGATAAGGACAATTTAAGTTAGAGATTACGAGACAAAATTATATCGAGACTCGGGATATCAGTTTTTAAGCTTGTGATTTTTGGGATCCGGGATTAATACATATGACCGTACAAAATCTCTCGATTTCAACCAGTAGAATCAGCAACAATCTGCAAAAAGAAAAAGTTGCGTTCTTCGCTCCGCTCTCAGCATTCCTTTAAATATTCACTCTTTTAGGTACTCTATTGCCAAAAAAAATCAGAATAGGTAGCAAAAATGAATATCGTATGACTAGAAGTTATACCGTAGTAGATTTTGAAGAATGGTCTAGAAATGAATTAGGAGTGAAAGTGAGAGGAACTCCGGACTGAACATTACAGTCTGTGCCGTTCAGTTTAATAGTAAGAAATAAAATAGTAAGAAATTCAATAAAATAAACTATCAACCTAAAACATGACTCTACGTAAAAATGGTTAAAAAAAATAAAATGGAAAGAAATTATAATATTTGTAAACATAAAGCAACAGTAAACAACTACTACTGACGGAACACTTCTTAAGAGCAAATCTGTTCTACTTGTCGTTTTTCCTGTCGACATCGATTATTGTACGCATCTTTTCTTATATCTGTTGCGACTGTTGTTTCCAAGATATATATTGGCATATAGCTACGGAAACATAGCTCTTGTCAGGTTGATTTTTTTTCGTTCGCTCCTTTTTATGCAATCGATAAAAAGTTGTACCCATGCGTGTTCCGGATGGATGCTGATTATTCCCGTATCAGTGCTAAGCTTGTCCGTAAAAGTCCATGCAGTTAAGTGCGATCAGAAACCTAACACCGCTTTTCCCACAAAGTGACTGAGATGTGTTCCCCAGCCTTGCAGGTTGTTGAATGGGCCCGGCAGCTCTGTCATAATCCAGGTCTCGATACAAGTAGGACCCGTATCATCCCCATGCCGCCGGGGGGGGGGGGGCTAAAACGCCTGTTCCTTCCCATCACTCCTTTATCAAGTGGGATTTAAAACTCTCCTTCCCGATTTGCCTGGTTTCCCAATTTTTTCCACTTCATCGTCATTCCATGCAATGTATCAGTCCTTTCATGTTCAATTCCCGAAAATAGCCGAAATCGTGTTGTTTGGGAGTAAAGCAATAAATAGCAAACAAAATAACTAACTTTAAAAAAGTTGCATAAAAATCACTGCCTGAAAAGGTCATTGATTGGCTAAAATAAATAAATGTCAAATGTCTGAAGTACACACGCTCCTATGATCACCTATGAACTAATTAACTTTCAGGAAAATAAGGAAAATTATATGGGGATTCAGAATTTCCTCATTTTAAAGTCGGGATGGCGGGATTTTGTAAAAATAAGTTTGGGATGCCGGGATCAGACACCCCCATACCACCTTCAGGAAACAAAGGTTCAGAAAAATTACAAATAAAACTGAAAAATTAAAATACTATAGATTTTCGTCTTTGGTCTAGTATTGTTTGTAAATATTGGGAAAAAAATGAATACATTCAGTTTCTTTTATGCATATTTAAACACTCATAAAATTCAAGGATATAATATTTTTTTTTTACACAGAATAGTTTCTAAAGTTAAAGGGACTTCCAGGTTGTGGATGGTCTGAATCTTGTGAATTAACAGATTCACCTGGTGGCCACAGCTACACCTACTAGTATGGTAAGGTATAAAAACAATATGTTAAATGTTGGATTAACTTAAATCATGAAGCTTTAGATCTATTTTAAAACCATTTACGTGTCGCGGGATTTCCTCTACATGTTAGAAGTTCCAAGCATTCATAAGTACAATGTACAATGTATCTATTGTGAATACTTTTAAATTGAATTGTTTTCTTGGTATATGGGATTTTACAATGACACTGTGCACGTTGACGTTATGATAAAACATGAGTTTGTTAGTATTTTTAAATTATATTGTTTTTATACTAAAGTTTCTAAAGGTCATTACTGGGTACTTCACTTCAGTCGTTGGTGATTCAATTTTTTTTTGGTAGTCAGACCCATGAAATAACTCAATTACTTATAGAGCAACAGTTACAGAAGCAGTCACAAACAGGATGTGTCGAAACCCTTAAGGGTAATTTGTGTTTACTGACTACTGACTGTCAAGAAAGTAATAATTAGTGTTAAAATGTTTATTAATGGTACATATGTATACCATAAAACCGCTTATATATTAACTTTCAAAATAAATATATATTGTTTTCAAGTAATTTATTTTTTTTATGTAAAATCAAAACTCTGAAATACACGCATAATGACTTTATTAAATTATAACAAGATTGCTACGCGTAGCCATGTATCCCCCGCCGCCGCATAAAGTTATGTGGTATGTCAATTCAAGCAAAACATTCTCTGAGAAACGATAGAAATAGGTTGTCAAAATATGGGATGATCACCTATAAACAGTACCCTATCAGTGTGTAAAGTTTCAGCAACATCCGTTCAGAAGTATCCGAGGAGTTGCACCCACAAAAATGTTTGATATGACAAAGTCCCATTTTTTGGACCGGAAAATCACAACTTTGTAAATAACTCGAAAACCGTAAATATCGCTTCAAAATTTTTTTTCGTATTATTATAGAGTATCTTTTGCTCTATCAGCCTACAAAATTTCAGAACCCTGTGCACCTAGGTAACCGAGATATTGGATGTCCTATATTTTGACCTTTCTTCCCTGTTTCCATGGAACGGCGGCCATTTTGAAAATTTCAAATATGGGATGATCATCTACTAACAGTACCCTATCACTGTGTAAAGTTTCAGCAACATCGGTTCAGTAGTGTCTGAGGAGTTGCACCCACAAAAACGTTTGACAAAGTCCCATTTTTCGGACTGAAAAATCACGAATTCGTAAATAACTCGAAAACCGTAAATACCGCTTCAAAATTTTTTTTCCTATTATTATAGAGTATCTTTTGTTCTATCAGCCTACAAAATACAGAACCCTGTGCACCTAGTTAACCGAGATATTGAATGTCCTATATCTTGATCTTTCTTCCCTGTTTCCATGGAAACGGTGGCCATTTTGAAAATTTCAAATATTGGATGATCATCTACTAATTGTACCCTATCAGTGTGTAAAGTTTCAGCAACATCCGTTCAGTAGTGTCCGAAGAGTTGCACCCACAAAAAACGTGACGGACGGACGGACGGACAATTAAGATTATGAGATAAAAACAAGCATAGAAGGTTTTATTGCATTGTGTAAAACTTTCTCCGTACGTGTTTCTTTTTTCTGTAAAGGTACTGAATACAGTGCCTAACAGTTACCACAGATGACTATGAATTGTTACAATTGATTCTTAAGAAGATTTATATTGAAAATGATTGTATTTTTGAAAATATATATTAAACACTGTACGCGTTGATGTTAACCTATTCCTGGGACCCTTGTGACGGGTGTGCTATAACAAGCAGGAACTGCTTACTCTTCCGGAGCACCTTAGTTCACTCTCGTTTCGACTTGAGTTCACGTTGCTGAATGCGGTTTTGTTGTTATGTGTGTGTGTGTGTGTGTTTTATGTTGTTGTGTGGTTGGTTTCGTTGTGATGATTTTTATGTCTACCGGTTTTGTCTTTGTCTTCATGGTTTTATGATGTTGATTACCCCTATGGTACACCTTTGCTTCTCTCATGATAAAAGAGACGATTTTCATTTTCAAATTATTTATTTTTGTACCATGGAAAAAAAATGCATACTTTACCTGCATGCCTGCATGTGATGGTTTTATTTCACAACTTTTTCGATATGCCAGGTTTTGTACAATTTTTCAGATTTTTTTATCCAAGATCGCTGCCTCCGTTACTGACTATTCGACCAAGGTAATAATAAAATATGTCTCATACGATCTCGCAAAAAATCTTCCTTTGGTAATCACAAGCCTGGTAGTCAGACTTGTCTGACACGATTTACATAAAATTTCTTATATTTTTGTCGCTTAAATTTCCGTTTTTAAATTCAAAATTGTTTAAAACACCAGGTTTCTTTCCTTGTAATGCACATGGTCGATATCCTCGGTGCTGGATTTGGCTTCCTTGTTCGAACGTTTTGGTTTTGAGTACTTTTCGTTTTCAACAGTTTAGGAATTTGACCTTCCAACATTTTGATTTAAATGCTACTGATGAGAGGTTACTCCTTGAAATATCGATATATAGCATATCCAAATTAACCGTTCATACCCGCATTTTGGTATTTGTAATTTTGAAACCACTGGGCGATAACCGCTGCTGGTGGACCAGAGGTCCCCGAGGGTAATCACAAGCCTGGTAGTCAGACTTGTCTGACACGATTTACATAAAATTTCTTATATTTTTGTCGCTTAAATTTCCGTTTTTAAATTCAAAATTGTTTAAAACACCAGGTTTCTTTCCTTGTAATGCACATGGTCGATATCCTCGGTGCTGGATTTGGCTTCCTTGTTCGAACGTTTTGGTTTTGAGTACTTTTCGTTTTCAACAGTTTAGGAATTTGACCTTCCAACATTTTGATTTAAATGCTACTGATGAGAGGTTACTCCTTGAAATATCGATATATAGCATATCCAAATTAACCGTTCATACCCGCATTTTGGTATTTGTAATTTTGAAACCACTGGGCGATAACCGCTGCTGGTGGACCAGAGGTCCCCGAGGGTAATCACAAGCCTGGTAGTCAGACTTGTCTGACACGATTTACATAAAATTTCTTATATTTTTGTCGCTTAAATTTCCGTTTTTAAATTCAAAATTGTTTAAAACACCAGGTTTCTTTCCTTGTAATGCACATGGTCGATATCCTCGGTGCTGGATTTGGCTTCCTTGTTCGAACGTTTTGGTTTTGAGTACTTTTCGTTTTCAACAGTTTAGGAATTTGACCTTCCAACATTTTGATTTAAATGCTACTGATGAGAGGTTACTCCTTGAAATATCGATATATAGCATATCCAAATTAACCGTTCATACCCGCATTTTGGTATTTGTAATTTTGGTATCCGTCTCCGGTCACTGGTGAAAAATCAAAATTATGTTAGACGAAATGGTTAGTGTTTGGATGGTTTTTTGTACTGGGATGATCGCCTAAAAATTCCTATTATGTTTCACAACCGCGTTGTGTTTTGTGTACTTCCGGTACCTCAGATCGCAACGGAAGAATCCGGTTTGGTGTAAGAGAGCTTGGTTTAACTCACCATTTCTTTTATAGCAAAAACAAATGTTCAACTACCCCAAGCTGAATAGGAATTCATCAAGGTACTTTGGAGTACGGGTGCTTTATCTATCTATAGAATTCTGTAATAATCGAAGCACATTTCTTTGCATGATCAGTTAAACGCACACCTTCACTAAAAATGAAAACTACTCATGAGTAAATAATTTTTATCTGAAGGGGAAAAAACTTTTTTTCTGAAAGGTATTGCTTAAATCTATGATTTTTGCAACTTGATGATTATTTTTGTTAAGAATTTTATGTTTTTAACAACTCTTTGACAGTTATTTTGCACATTTTCTTTTCCACAAATACCAGATTTCAGCTATTCTGCCAATGTGAAATTTTCAACATGTAAATCTTTTATACTAGGAAAATTTCTCTGTCACGTATTCAATAGGAGGATTAAGAACGGGTACTCCAACATACCTTGATGAGTTCTTGTTCAGCTTGGGGTACATGGTTACACTTCGAATAAAATTGTAGATATTTAACCTATTTTTCTAGTCTTTGTACGACTTAAACTACACATAAAAATAGAAAATGAAGTGTAGCAGCGTCTAGATATAAAATTCGTCGATCATTTTCCATCCTAGTTTACATGATTACTTTTGTTGTTTTCTCCGTTCATTTTCTTTTCGTTCAAATAGCCCCTTACGGCAAAACGGATCAAGTGTACACGTACAAAATACTAAAACTTAAAAAAAATGTATCTAGACGCTGTTATGCCTTATTAAGCAATTGAATCCTCATAAACTGAAAAAAGACGTAAAGTATCAGTCATTTTTTTCCAAAGTGTAAAGATGATGTTCCAAATCAGCTTTGTAATAAACACAAGACGGCCTATATTGCTTCCGGTCAGGAGGCTTGGACAACGTGAGATCGAAATGATCTGATATTTATTCTGATTATTAGCTGAAATCACTGGACTTTACTGGAAAAAATTATGGATTTTTAATCTGTATGGTATAATTTCTTTTACAAAGAATTAAGTGTACATTAACAAGATGCATTAAATTGCCAACGATTTTGCCACATATAATCTGGACAGTTATATATTAGTCGTACAAAACATCATACTAATACTATGTCTCGAAATAACAACAGAGGAAACTCTCAGAAGAAAGTAAACTTTGTAGTAGTTTCAAGGATGCATGTCTTGAAATTAACCTTGGAAACTCAGACGATCCTGTATCAGATATTCTGGGCTGTATTAGGTCAACAACAGAATATCGTTGGTGAAAGTTACATTGCAGAAAATGCTGTCAACTTGCATCTACCAGCGATGGCAACTTTTGACACAATTTCTGACATTTCAGAGAGCATTTTTGACAACCTCGATACTTAAGCCGGTGCCAAGGGTGTGAAGCTCAAACTGAATGAATTTCAATATCACCGGGTAGAAAAACAAAATTCATACACGTGTATCACTGAATGTGAAATGATATTCTGATAAATTGTACCAAGCTTTTAGATGCCGTCATCCTAAAAAGATAATTACATTTTAAAAAATATCACTACCATTAGAGTGAAACGCTTATTCTTGCTAAAATGGTAGAAAGAGTCAGAATAACCCTGATGAACTGTTCCAACTTGGTTGTATAGATATTGATTACAGGGCTCTGGGCCTTGCTGACCTTGACTAGGAAGGACAAGGCGGCATTATCATGCAAAGTCGTGGTCGGTTAGGAAACATACTAAAATTGCTGCAACTTCTTTAAACCTTAAATAACTTATGTTAAAATGTATGTGTGCCTGTAAGTAAATTGAAATTTGTTTTGATTTTTTGTTGAGATTGTTAAGATTATGATATATTATGTTTTTTTCTGAAAGAAAAATAGATATTTCTAAATATAAAAATATACTTAATCATACCCTAGTAAAAACGTTAAAACAACTTTTACTTCACGTTGTTACGAAGAAAAAAAATTCTTACAAAGGAATTAACCTTAATAAGCTTTCGTAATTACATTATGTAAACGTCCAGTTTCTTATCTGTATGTTTGAACACTCACAAAGTTCAAGCATATAACATCATTTTGTTTGGTGTTTAATCGAAACAGAATTAATGTTTATAAAAGTTAAAGAGATTTCCAGGTTCTGAATGGACTTAATCAGATGAATGTCAATTGGTGGCATGTGTTTCACCTACCAGTGTGGTAAGGTAAAGAGTAAAAATATGCTACAAGTTAGATTTACTTACATCATTTAGCTAAAACAAAAGGCGGAGGGTCTATTTTAAAACCATTCACGTGCCAAGGGGTTTCCTTTGCATGTTTAAAGCTCCGATTACTCATAAGTATTAATTGTAAATATTTAAGATAGAATTGTTTGTCTCGAAATGTAGGGTTTTACAATGACACTGTGCACGTTGATGTCACCCGTACAGTTGTTGGTATTCTTTAATCGTATTGTTTTATTCCTTAAGCATCGAAAGGTCATTACTTGGTACTTCACTTCAGTCGTTGATGCTTCATCAATTTATTTGTATCCAGACATAGGAGCTCAATAACCTATATAGCTGTAACTGAGGCAGTCACAAACAAGCTGTGACCAAACCATACGTTAATATAATGGTAAAAAGGGTTTTCTTAATTTAAAAAAAAAATGTTAACGTAGCAAACGTTAACTAATCTGACAGCATAAGTCTAATTACAACCAAACTTGGTATAGTATTTAAATAGCATTAGGTGCGCATATCTAATATGGGGATTTTCGATTTGCCGTAAATATGACCGCCTTATAAAAGATATTTGGGAAAATTGAAATTGCAGTTGCATATTCAGTTAAAAACACTGAGATGTAGTACATAATATGCAACAAGAGTCAAAGTTTTAGTCGAAATAGCAAGAAAGGACACTCTAAAAGAGATTTTAAATTAAAATTGTTTAAAAAACCAAGCTTCTTTCCTTGTAATGCACGAGGTCGATATTCTCGGTGCTTGATTTGGCTTCCTTGTTCGAACAGTTTTGGTTTTGAGTACTTTTCGTTTCAACAGTTTTGAAATTCCAATGGTTGGTCTTAGTCATTGTTTGGTTTCTAGTTCGACACTTTTTGGTATTATTCTATGCTCTTCATACTCATATAGTGTTTGGCATTTTCAACTTTTGGTAGAGCGTCTCTGATGAGTCTTGAATAGACGAAACGCACGTCAGGCGTAGCAAAAATTATTGTCTGGAACTTTGTTGTAATTTATATTTCTAACACCCGTGACGGTTAGCACTGCTGGTGGAGTTTTACTTCCCCGAGTAGCCCGCTCCGGCATCAACACTTTTGTGTTGACGAACAAATCAAAGCTGTAAATTATCCGTTTAAAGTTTTTTTTTTTTTTTCAAAACCCTAAGGTTCTTCCTTCCCCAGATATAGGTTGATCTTACTCATTATTTGTTTTTAGTTCGACACTTGTTGGTATCATTCTAATATGCTCTTCATATTCATATAATGTTTGGCATTAATACAACTTTTGGTAGAGCACCTCTGATGAGTTTTGAATAGAAGAAACGCACGTCAGGCGTAGCAAAATCTATTGTCTTGAACTTTGTTGTAATTTATATTTCCAATGTTACTCCTTGAAATACATCATAACCAAATTAATAGTTTCATACCCGTATTGGTATTGTATTTTGGAATTCATGTATTGAGATATAGTTCAGATAAAAATTTAAAAAAGGATATTTGTAGCAATAGTTTATTCTAGTATTATGTAAGAATTAAGGTTTACTTCATAGCTAATGGTAGGTTAGATAAAGATAAAATGTTTTCTTCTGTCTTGTAAAGATGTAAAGATGTCATTTTAAGGGAATATTGACGTGCCGAACTTCTAAAAATTTCCCTAATAAATCCGATTTTTTGGGGGGGAAAATGATTGTGATTTCTCAACCGAATTTTCATCAAATATGCACAGTACCAAGAAAATATTTTGAACTGTATAATTAAATATTGTATTTTATAATTTAAAAAAAAAATATATACCCTGCACCAAGAAAACCTTTTTTTAGACAGAAGGTAAATTTTGATGTCACAATTTTTTATAGAATATATATGGAAATGCATAATAAACGAATCTTTTTGTTCTCAATCTTTGTCTATCATGAAATTGCACAACGGAAGTCAGAAGCCAAATTAACCAATATTCTCCTAATACATTTACATCAATAAATGACTTCATAAATAATTTCGTTAAAATATTTACTTTTTGTGACACTTGAAATTTTGCGATTTGAGCCAATCTCCATAACCTTATTTGTGTGTTATTTAAATTTGGACATGTACCTTCAAAAATCTCCAGTTATCAGGTAATCAAGAACCACATGAAGAGCTTTTTGTAAATCCATATAAAAGTTGTTTACAAAAAACTATCGAAGAGAGATAACTCAGTTTTACCTCGAGACGTTGCATATTGAAATAATAATAACTGCAAATAGTTCTTTATTTTTACTTTATAACAAAAATTTCAAACATTAGAAAGGGTTATTCGGAATCATACTAGTACATCATTTTAACACAAGTATAAGCTCAAAATTATCTGTTTGTCCATACCTTTATGGTCAGCTATTATTAACGTGCGGATAGATGACGCGTTGACGTATTTATAGGCGACACTATCGGAAGTCGTCACTTAATATTAATGTTTTGGGTTTTTTCAAGGAGCACAAGTTCTGGCTATATCATGAAGATAAACATGTATGGGTGATAAAATTCTTCTTTTTTCAGAGTAAATTGTGCTCCTTTAATCAGTTGCAACAAATTTTGAAATAAATTCTGAATACCATATGCTTACTTTATTTCAGTTGAGATCTGTTCTTACATGACTACTGTCAGGCTCTAAGTACAGTTCTAGAGCTGTTCTAACTCAGGACACCAGCTGTCATAAACTGTTCAGGGACAGAACTGTCATAATCTGTCCCAGTCCCTGACACTTCTAGAACTGCTTTTGGCCATGACAGCTTAGAACTCCTCAAGCCCCTGACAGCTTAGAACTCCTCTAGTCTATGACAGTTCTCCGCTCGGACAGTTCTGGGCTTTGACAGGTCCTGACAGTTCTAAATGACCTCATTTGTTGTTTATTGTAATGTTTTGTCAGCTTTGTTAAAATTTTGTTTTATAAATTATAAGCTTTCTGTTAGAAATGTGTTCTCGATTGCCATGCAACTTTCACTCCTTTTGGACAATGAACAGGAATAGCTCTTAAACTGTCAAAGTTTAGAACTGTCAGGAACTGTCAGGAGCTGTCATGAGCTGTCAGGGCTTAGAACTGTCCGAGTTTAGAACTGTAAGGGCGTAAAACAGGTTAGAGCTGTCAGGGCGTTAGACAGCTTAGAACTGTCAGAGCTTAGAACAGTTCTAAATATGTCATGGAGAAAAACTGTCCAGAGCTATTCTATGACAGGACACGGCATGTTCAGTCTTTATATTTAAAAAGTCTATTGTATGGTTGTTTCCAGGCTTTTGGACATATTCTATATAAATATTGTCACCTTTTGTACAGTTGAATTTGTACGGGTTATAATTTGGATGATGCCATCATACAATTAATTACTGAAACAATTTCGCCACACAAGAAATAACATGTGCCAAAATGTTCACGGTAAATACAGAACTCATCAAAGATGCCCCGTAATGACGCTTTTTGGCCCAGAAAACTAGTTTAACCCCAACACATTTAAAATGTGGCTGTCCTTACCAAAGCTTATGTTTGTTTTTGTCGTTTTATGTTTTGTGTTCGTTTAAGAAAAAAGTCTTTCTTTGACTATTTCAAAATTGCATTCTTATTTGACCATGGGCGATAATGAAAACGTCTACTGGCCGCCGCCTGGAAGGCTGCTGTCGGTTTTTATTGTGGTCTTTCTAATTAACCGTTTGTTAATGTTAGCTGTTTCGCGTACAACTATTCCAGATCTCGTTTTTATACGACTGCAAAAAAATTGCGGATGTATAATGGTAAGATGCTGTCGTCTGCGTCTGCGTCGTTGTCTGTTAACTTTAGTGTTCCCACAATAATTTAAGTTCTAGTTATCTGATTGCTATGAAATTTTACAAGATGTTCTTTACCATTAAAGGATGGATTGGATTGATTTTGGGAGTCCCCCCTTTTTTCCTGTAGAAGTTAAGGGCCAAAAAAGGGCAAAAATACTACTTTTTTGTTTTTTTCCACAATAACTTTAGTTTTAGTTATCTGATTGCTAAGAAATTTGATAGTGATGTTTCTAACCATAAAAGAATGAATGGGATTGAATTTTGGGGTCCCCCCTTTTTTCGTTTCGAAATTAGGGGGGGGGGCAAAAATCATATATTTTATTTGTTTCCACCATAAATTTCGTCCTAGTTGGCCTATTGCTGTGAAATTTGTCAAGAATGTTTCTTACAATAAAAGAATGAACCTGATGATTTTTGGTGCCCCTTTTTTTCCTGCTATGTAGTTAAGGGCCAAAAGAGGCCAAAATCGAAACTTTTTTATTTGTGGTCCGATTTTGAAATTTTTTTTGCATGTTTGTTCTCGTCAAATAGGGGATACAAAATTAAGAATGAAATTTTGCGACACACACCCCCTTTTCCCCCTATTATGTAATTAGGGTCCTAAAAGGGCCAAAATCGAAACTTTTTTATTTATGGTACAATTTTGAATTTTGTTTTGCATGTTTGTTATTGTTAAATAGCAGATGCAAAATTGAAAATTAGTTTTTGCGTCCGCCCTTTTCCCCCTGTTATGTAATTAGGGGCCAAAGGGGACCAAAATCAAAACTGTTTTACTTGTGATCTGATTTTGAAAATTTTTATTGCATGATTGTTCTTGTCGATTAGCGGATACAAAATTGAAAATTAATTTTTGCGACCCCCCTTTCCCCTCCCTATTACTTAATTAGGGCCAATAGGGTCCAAAATCGAAACTTTTTTATTGCGTAAAAAACATCAATGATAATAGATTAACCAACAATATGTATATTTCTTAATATAATATCGAGCATGGGTATTGAAATGTTATAAATATGATATTGCAAGTATAATTTTTTTTCCATTTGCTTTTAAAATAGTTAAAATTTAATGAATTTCTTGTAAAATGTGGTTGGAAAGTCTACCATAGAGGGCATGTGTCAAAAACCTTTGTCAGTCCACAATGGGCTACATGTGTCCAGAGCAATTGACTATCCATATTGGGCCTAAAAGGTACAGGGTTGAACCTGTTGCGGTCGTATCATGCTGCGCTCGGCGAAGCTTTTTATTTTATTTATCATTGTGCATCATCCATAGATCGAGAGAAGGTCCTGACCTAAATGTAGTTTTAAAAAATCATTGCGCTTAACTATAACATGTAGTGTAAGTTAAAAATGACCGTAAACACCGGTTAGTCAGAATTGTCTTCTAGCTTTTATTGCACTTACACTAATGACGCAAAATCTTTTCCTTTAAATTTATATAAAATTAAATTATTGTTCACATGTTCTTTTATTTTCAACTCAATATTCAAAAAATCGAAAACCGTTAAACGAATAAACAACCTCTTTCGACAAACAAAGTTTCATTTCGACTTTAAAGTTTGATTTAAATTGATAATAACAGAACAAGATTCAAAATCAACAAGTAATTTATCTAGAAACCATTCAAACAAGGATCCTTCTTACAGCTGTAAATTAGATTTATTTTTCAGATAATTCTGTCAACTTATTTGGGAACATCAATTAAACGTGGAAAAACAAATTTATTGAAATTCTCAAGCATGCAAACAACGTTCTATGTGATCGATTTTTCTATTATAGATGCTCGTTTTGATTAAATAGATTAAATTGAAAATTCTGCAACCGCTTCCTCTTGGATTTAATTACTGAAAAAGATTACAAATATGATTATTTTGTCGGCTTAAGCTGTTATTCCAACGATGCATGAGGGTTTCGTTATAGTTTTAATTATTTTGAATTTTGTAAAAAATTCAAAGCAATGTATCAGTTTTTATGTTTCACCGAGATTTATAGTCGAAGCTTTTTACACTGTATTTTTATTAAGCGTCTATCGATAAATAAATAATTTTGTGATATTAAAAAAAAAATGTGCATGCCCAACCGAGGACAAAAGTTGCAATTTCAAAATATGTCTGACGACTCGCATTTTCTCAATGACTGGGAGAAGCAAAATGGTACCAATTTTGCATTCGATTGTCAAAAGTCAAAAAGGGCAAAGACAAAGTCAGTAAACAGCACATAAAACACACAGAAACAACTTTAAACAGTTTTAAACAAGTTCAATTCAATTTCTTCCTCTGAGAGTGAACTCAGGTGCTCTGGAATTGTTACATGTATTCCTGTTTGTTACAACACAAAAGTTGCGTAGATAACTGTCAATTAAACGTGTCAGATGCCGTCAAGAAGGACATAACCAAACCTTATGACAAACTAACATCTGTAATTATATGAAGGATGGAAAAACCATTGTTTTTCTATGAAGCAATGATAGATTTCTGAGGAGTAGGGATTGGGGGCGTGGCAAGCCAAACTACAATGTACATATAATACACACTGACATAGTGAGTTAGTGAGTGAGTTGGTGTTATACGTCCATGCAACGCTATATAGGTTATCCACAGGCGATGAACATAAAAAGGATGATAAAATGAACATTAATGATGATGATAAATGTAATATAGGGGTGGGTGGGACACAAAGGACCGGTAAATTTTGAAGATTCACAGAAAAATGGGTAGAGGCGGGTAGGGACGGAAAATTTTACCTATGTGGTGCACTACTTATCGGTCCACAAAGGGTTTTTTACGTGCATGAAGCATGGCACTCTCCACACACGTTGGTCCACTATGATCAGCGGTCAGGTTTTCCGTATTATAGATCTGACAACCCCCGCGGACGAGGGCCACCCTATTCAGCCATCTAGGGTTACACTTGAAACTGCTCTCATTAAAGTTACAACGTTGTTGATTGCTATTTGGTTGTTTTTGTGTTGCCTGTGTCTTCGATTTGTTACAGTTTTATCCTTGTCCCTTTATACTTTTTCTTTTCGTTCGGATGCCCCATCGGTACCTCTGCTTTTTTTCAGAAAACAAAGTCAGTTGAACTTGATTTTATGGTTCAAACCTCGATCTTCTTTTAATTTCAAGAGCAGATACACGTTCGTGGGAATATGCAACAATGCTTCGAAATACAATCGGAAAACTTTGAGTCCAATGATCAACTCATTAAATATTTGCGTATAATAATTTCATGCTCATAAAAGGATTCTTACATAGAGTTTTGTAATGTCATCCTTTCCGGATTTGACCAACACTTAATCGATCTTTGGCAACGTGACGGGTGTGCTATAGCAAGCAGGAACTGCTTACTCTTCCGGAGCACCTGAGTTCACTCTCGTTTCGACCTGAGTTCGCGTTGCTGAATGCGGTTTTGTTGTTATGTTTGTGTGTGTTTTATGTTGTTATGTGGTTTGTTTTGTTGTGATGATTTTTTGTCTGCCGGTTTTGTCTTTGTCTTTACGGTTTTATGATACTGATTACCCCTTTGGTACACCTTTGCTTTTTTCATTCAACAAAAAATCATTCAAAACAGTCATGAACGATGAAATTATGTAGTCATAACTCTAGTGAAGGTATTTTAGAATTTTAAGTGTCATTTTAGATGTACGCCATGACAAAGTCATCTTGGATTAAAATAAAAGCACTTCGACCCACTGCTCATCTTAACACATCGTTGTAATAAGACAAAGTGTATTAACGAAAGCCATTTTATTGTTAAAACATTATTCTCTTGATAGTCAACAATGAGTATTCTCTTAGCATAAAAATATCGATTCTATATAATAACAGAAACAATCTAACTCTAAAACAATATCAGCTCACCAACATTCATAATAAAATATCTACATATTCTAACAGAAATAATAATACGCAATGTAATTTGATAATTAAAAGAATGTTTCAGCTTTGTAAAGGCAAAAGAGAAATGAGATTGTAATATGTATCAATATTGATAGGTTAACTGCCCTTTTTCTTCGTTTTAGATAAAAATATTTGCGTATAATAATTTCATGCTCATAAAAGGATTCTTTTGTGCACAATATTTTTCTGTCATATTGAACACCATTTCTCTTCTGCTCTTTTAGATAAAAACATACATTACATTTACATGATTTACGAAATAACATAACATGACACAGTCTAAAGAAAATCTAGGCTATGCTTTATTATCGAAGATCCAGCTGTATATTCTTTTAACACATTGAAATTCAATGTAGAAAAGGTGTTCATTATAGACATTTAAAATCTGAATCATTGATAAATTAATGTGCAAACCAGTATTTCAAATAGTAAGCTCCCATCAACAGCATTTAATTAAAACATTGAAATATCAAAAATCAATAGTATTTAAAACAAAGTACCCGAAAGCAAACCGTTCGAACAGGAAGTTAAATTCATCGCCGAGGATAGTAACCATGTACAGTACAGAGAAGATTTAAAACAACGATTTTACGTAGGTTAGAAAAAGCTAGTTTAAATTACAACAATGCCCTTGCTAAAACGAAATACAAGGACAAAATCCATCATCAATAATTTGTTTATCGTTATGAGTTATCTACTATGGCATCGTTGAAGGCTGCTGGCGGTTGTCCATTGTGGTTTTTCTAAATTACCGTTTAATTGTGGGCTGTGTCGCGTACACTTATTCCACATCTCTTTATTTTCTATATATTTTAGTTTTCAATGGTCGCAGTCAATTCTCCAAGACATATGTAACAAGGATTTTGTTGTAATAACAATTTTAAAAAATGGCAAATTACAACACATAACTTTTACAGTCAATTCATGAATATTATTTCTATGCACTTGACACACGTTGACTATTTTCAACATTTTCTGAAAATTGTTTACAAACTGTCATAACTGTTGCAGTTGAATGACAAACGCCAAAGGCCTGTGGAAGATAAGAACAATGATGCTAAAAAATTTAATTACTGGAATGTTCATATTCAAAAATCATTTCAAGAATATAGATATTTTCTATATAATTTAAGATGTACTACAATAACTATAAAATTGTATTAAAAATGTCAACAAAATGATTAATATATATTTTGAACAATTTATTATAGTATTTTATAGTGTACTGCTGAGTTGCATTATAAAAGATATGCATTGTAGCAGATATTAGATTTGGAATGAATTATTAAGCAAAAAACAAATATTTGATATAACAACACAATCATAACAGTAGCTTAGATATCATTATATAATTCAAAAATCCATGTAACATTAAACCTTGTTTGAACACGATTCAATAATTCAAGGATTCTAAACTATCGGGAATGGAAAAAAAATTAAATTCAACAAAATCAGTTTTTAACCAATATATAACAATTATGTCACTAAACAACGTTTCTCGTGTTATGTCATGTTATTTAACCTTCTATTTAAACTCTATGTAACATGATCTCTTTTATTCCAACAGGGAGTACTAAAATCTAAGTAATAATAACAAGTATTTGTCAAACATATCGCTGCAATTAACCAGAGCTAACTACAAACATTTATTTCCAGGAATCGATATTAAACATATAACGAGCAAAGGAAGGATTTAAGTAATGAAAAGTTAAGACGCATGTCGAATTACAATCAGGGAATGTCGAGGACTTGAAATAAAGGGATATAAGAAAATCGATTCCATCTTTTCAAATAATACCGATCTCAGCAAGGAATAGAAGATAAGATTAATATTTCTATCACAGAAGTTAACTTAAACCATTAATATGTCTGGGCTATATATGTGTTCTTTATGTCTAAATTACATCATTTGTAAAACAGTAGTTTAATTGAGACTATCGTATGTCAGACCTTGTTTAACACAAGGAAATTTGGAAGCCAAAATGGCGCTGAGCACATTAAGACGATTTGTAAACTACAAAGATAGCTTGACTCATTTGTTGAAAATGTTGGGTTTTTTTCAACAACGATAGGTCGATTTTTTTATAGGCCTTGTTAGAGTATTTTACTACAAAGTATTACATATTTTTTCTTTATATTTTTTTTCAAAATGTTATCTTTTAGCATTTAGAAATTCACCACCGTTAATTAAATAGATATTTGCATTCTTTACTTCAGAATAAAACTAACCAAGAATCTGTTTAGGTCTAAAAGCGTATTGAAATATAACTGTTTTGTCTTACACCAAGAAAATATGTTGATGGCTCATTGAAAGAAAAATATGAGAAAGCAATACCCAAAGAAGCAATTTTCGTAATCTAATATTTTATCCAGCATTAGGCAAATATTGAAAAATATAAATTCTCCAGCGACAAGCTGGACATATATTGCCATTTGTTTCCGTCGTCTGGCTATAAAATACTCTATTTGCTTTCTAGCCAGACCAAAATGTTTTTGCTAATAGCCATTTCCAATATTCATAGTTGTAAATACCAAATTGAAACTAGGCATGCCCTTGTCATATTGAGTTCCAAAGGGATGCATGATATATTGGTTCATGTATCGATATGTATTATATTGTCACTTTCTCATCCTTGTTCAATGTAAAAGGACAAAAGTAATTATTCTACGCCGGGATTACTAACAAACTTAATTATACAATCTACCACAAAATAACATCAAAATTACAATTTGTATAGAAACCAACTGGTTTACTTGGCACATTTAATAGAATCAGCAATCAACATGAATTGGATGTACTGCCACAACATCATGCACAGCAACAAAGCAACAAAGGTTATTTCTTATTAGAGATCTCATGATTTCTCGTCATAGCCTTTCCTACGCACCATAGCAAAGTGTGTAAGCTGATATTCGTTCTTTCGTTTTTCGCCCATTTCAAGTGTACCAGTGACGCAGTAACCTTGTTGGAAATCTGCGTTACTTACGTTACTGGTCAAGGTCATTCTGAAATCTTGACTTTTCGCATCCTTGAACTTTCCAGTTATCAGCATCGCGTCTTTTCCTTTATCCGTCATCTTTCCTTTTGTTGTTCTTTTCGACGAACCACATACTTCAATAATTTTACATTTGCTTCTGCTCCAGAAGTAAGTTTTTAGAATCCAGTACGTTACAAGTGCAGGTTGTGCCCAACCCTCATATGGGAAGAGTAGGACTTTGGCCGGATATCCATGGTAACTAAACACCTTTCTACAACATTTTCCTCTGCTCTCATAATAAAATAATTGCACCATGATGACGCTTTCTTTGGTAAATGGGACTTCTTACATTTTACAACAAATCTGAAATTTAATTATGAAATATTTACATGTAATATATACAGTCTAACTTTTTAGAACGTAGTGGTAACATTGTAATTTAAATACATATGACAACAAAGTTCAAGACAATAAATTTTGCTACGCCTGACGCGCGTTTCGTCTATTCAAGATTTATCAGAGGCGCTCTACCAAAAATATTGAAAATGCCAAACACTTTATGATTATGAAGAGCATAGAACAGTACAACCAAAAAATACCAAAATGGGGAACCAAATAATAACTAAGATCAACCTATGTTTAGGGTAGAAAGAACCTTAGGGTTTAAACAATTTTGAAATCTAAACGGATAATTTAAAGCTTTGATGTGTTCTCCAACACAAAAGTGTTCGTGCCGGAGCGGGCTAACCTCGGGCAAAACAAATGTTTTGCACTGCTTTATTTTAAATGTACCGTATTGTGTGCAATATTAAAAGAACTATCATAACAAAAATCTGGACAACATGATAATGTGTTGCCGAGGGTTTTTGCATTTTAATATAATTTCATATTGTTGAAGTGCCAAAATGCCTCGTTGAAGGCTGCTGGTGGTTGTCCATTGTGGTTTTTCTAAATTGCCGTTTAATTGTGGGTTGTGTCGCGTACACTTATTTCACATCTCATTATTTTCTATTACTTGAAAAACAAAACATGAAATATCCTAATATGACATATTGGGATGATATCTTCAATTTTATATCGACGACGTTCTTCTAAGTTTGTTACAACCCTAAAGATTAAAAAAATCAACATTTTTTCTGTATTTGAAAAATTTAGCTTTTAACTCTACAGTTTGGTATTTTTGGTTGTACTGTTCTATGCTCTTCATATTCATACAGTGTTTGGCATTTTCAATATTTTTGGTAGAGCGCCTCTGATGAGTCTTAAATAGACGAAACGCGCGTCAGGCGTAGCAAAATTTATTGTCTGGAACTTTGTTGTAATTTTTATTTTGAACACACGTGAAGGTTAGCACTGCTGGAGGAGTTTAAATTCCCCGAGGTTAGCCCGCTCCGGCACCAACACTTTTGAGTTGGAGAATACATCAAAGCTTTAAATTATCCGTCTAAATTTCAAAATTGTCTAAACCCTAAGGTTCTTCCTACCCCAGACATAGGTTGAATATCTTAGTAATAATTTGGTTCCCCAGTTTGGTATTTTTGGTTATACTGTTCTATGCTCTTCATATTCATACAGTGTTTGGCATTTTCAATATTTTTGGTAGAGCGCCTCTGATGAGTCTTGAATAGACGAAACGCGCGTCAGGCGTAGCAAAATTTATTGTCTGGAACTTTGTTGTCATTTTTAATTTAAAAAGGGTAAAACAGAGAGAGTTTTGCAAAAACAGTAAGTTAAATGTTTTTACTTTGGTAGTATGTTCATAGTTTTAGTCCTATTGCTCGATTACTGAAAATATATCTCTCTTCTTTAAGGTCAGAATTAGGTTAATGCTTCACTCTTTTTGCCTGAAGGTTTTAATTAATTACTCTGAAGAAATATCGTACTAGTGACATTCTGCTTCCTGTTATTTGATATATTTATAAAAGGTATGGATTTTTTGTTATTTTTTCTTACTAAAATATTGTCGTCTTCGTCTGCGCTTAAAAAGTACAAAAACTTAAATGTTTCTATTTATTGATAAATTATTCTTATATAATTACATGACATGGCTTTTGTTCTTTTTTTTTTTAATTATAACGGCGATTTCGATTGGCTTAAAGTTCTCCGGTTTATTATTGGTGAAATTCTCTAGCATGTTGGACCTTGTCAACGACTCACATGAAGTACTTAGTTAGAAAAATCAAACAATGCATTTTGTGTAATCTTACCTATGCATAATTTTCATTCCACAAGCTAAAATAGTTCTTTGCAGAGAAAATAAATGAATAATAAATGATAAATTTGTTATTAGCCTTGGAAGTGAAGCACACAGGTCTTTCAAATGAGTGAACGGTTTGTTTGTTTTCTCATATACTGCAAAACAACAGAAAGCACAATTTCTTTTCATTTAAATTGTAAATTTATCAAATATGAAAATATCTAAAGATTATATATTTTTAAAATCTAAAGGGTATCTTGTTTTGGCGTGTCCTATTGAGAGTGATGAAAAAAACTAAAAACTAAAGGAACTTATTTTTAGTCTTTGGTCGCTTTATATTGAGCAGCGCCTACTGGTCTCGTTGAAGGTTTCTGGTGGTTGTCCGTTATGGTTTTTTCTGAATTGGCGCTTGATTGTGGGCTGTGTCGCGTACACTTATTCCACATCTCATTATTTTCTATATTATATAATTATTTATTTGTTCTATAAATACCAAATCATTATTTTTATCCTGATTTACCACAACGTATACTAATAGATTGTGAAAGGAATATAATTAAGATCATTTTAAACAAATATTTTTTCTGTCAATCCCAAAAGAGATAATTGAAATGATTTCAGCAAGGACAAATCATTTATATCTTTGCCCAGACCATTGACCTTCGAAGCGCAATGCCGATAGAATAAGCAGTAAAAGATGAATGCCCTGAGTCTTTTCACTGGCAGTGAAAAAAAAATTATAAAAATAGAGTTTATATGTATTGGAAATGTAACAAAAAATAGAGGTAAAAGAGAAGTACCCACATAATTTTGTCTCTCTTAGTAAGATATTTTGCTTTTTTTCAAAAACTTTATAAATACAAATGCAGAACTTTTCAGAAAATAACCTGTTAAACATGTTGATACTAGTTGTCCCGTATCTATGGTATTCGTCAAGGAGATACATGTACATGAGAGATGGAAGTAGGGGTTTGAACAAATTCTCACATGGATGAATGTATTACCCCCCCCCCCCGGTATAGGATTTTCTATCCCCCTCCTAGAAATAATTAATTGTCTCAACTATTAGTTTCTTTGTAGTCTTATCTGTGTTTTAATTTTGTAATTTATTTGAAAGGAATGCCATTCCTGCTAAAAGTTATAACATACATGAACAAGTTAAAGAAACGATTGCAAATATTGGATTCAGTTGTTTAGTCAGATAATATTGCTTTAGAACTTATTTAAAAAAATTAAGTAGAACCTTTTTACATGTTTATCTTTTCTATGTTGTAGTTCAAAATTGCATTTAAAAAATTGTTTGTTAAAAGAGGGGCATCAAATCTTCTCAAATGTTCCGGTAATTCTCCTCCTACATGTCATGCATGTATTTGGTACATTTATCTAACTTCAATTCATTCTTTAACTGTCTAACAAAAGAATCTTTCGTGGTAAACTATCATAAGAGAATTATATTACATAGTATGCATGCTATAGATCTTCGATTTTTCAGTATTTTCATCCCTCGGGATAAGCATATGATTAATTTTCACACTAGGTAAACGCTGTCCGCGAGAGCAAAGATATTTCGCGTTGTCACTGTACGGATATTTCGGGTTATTGTTGACATTGGACACCAAAACTAATATCGGTGTTTATGTTAACTATATGAAGCATGAAATTGTATATGCTGCTCCTATGTCTTTGTTAAAGATGAATTTTCATCTCCGTTCAGTTTTAATGATTTTGTTTGTACTTTACCGACAATATTTTTATTTTTTTAGCAGAGGTATGCATTTTAAATAATTTACGAGAATTTACCCTTTTTCCAAATATTTTTTAATGAACGGAGATTCAAAACACTTCAAAAAGGGTTACTATTTATACAAAATACAATTACACCCCTTCTTCCTTATTATACATCGTAGAAAATGCTCGTAACAGAGAACCTACTGTACTGATATTTCCTGTTCCGATTTGCCTGTCAAATTCTTACTGTACTGTTATTTCTGTTAAACTGTACTGATATTCTGTGTTCTTGAAAATATGAATCGTATATTAAAAAACAGACTTCGAGTTGCAAGATTGACTTGCTTTCATATATACATGCAAGGCAATGTAACTTGTAACATATACTATATCCTGTTTTCGGAAGAGTCGAGTTGGAGTCATGATCCATAGCACGACTTGGTGCAACCCCTTGTTACACAATACAATCATATTGCAGCCAGATAGCTATAGGCAAGACAAATAGTAACTATTCTAATAGCTTACCTTTGTTTGTCCCCCGCCGCAACGCAGAGCGGGGACATAGAAATGCCGGATGTCTGTCCGTTCGTGTGTGCGTGCGTGCGTGCGTCTGTCCGTTACAATTTTTTTTCGTAAAAGTTTTCTCAGCAACTATTAATCATAAGCTTTTGATATTTGGTATGCAGTTTCAAGTAGGTGTCCTATATGATGAGATGCGTTTTCAGATCTGTCGCTCATCTACTTCCTGTTTAACGAGCCGACTTAGATTTTTCCCCACTAAACGGGTGGGGGACTTAGAATCTGTTCTTGTTTTGTAATGGGTATTGATACATTTGTTTTTAATTAAAGAACATTGCAATCTTATTTATACCCAAAAACTATTGGATAATCGACATAATATTTTGGTATGTACTTTCTTCTAAACTCAATTACACGACTGATACTACAGTCACGTGCATAAACAAATAAAATGAAATTAATGTTCAAACCCCTTCATTCATAAGTTTCAAATTGTTCCCCCCTTAAGAATATTTCTTGATCTACCTTCATGTACTTCAACATTGTTCTATGGGGAATTCAATGTTATGGAATCTGCTTATGCAAATGCGCGACTTCGACTCAAGATGTTGCACATATTCCTCTAGTGTCGGTCCCTAATTTCAATAAATAAGTGGTATAAACCCGTGCGTGATAGGCCTGCACCAGCGCTAAGCTTCTCGTTGAAGTCCAGTTACTGAGCACTCAAAACCTGACGTTGGGTCAGGCTGCTTAATACACAGAGCGACTGGGTTGTGTGCCCAAGGTGGTTGAGTGGGATAACCCTGTCCCAATGAATGCCGGAATTGTCAGGCTATAATGCGGAAACCCTGACAGCTAACATAGTGATACACAGTGAAGCCGGGGGAAAATGTCACATTCCTCGCACCTTGAAGAAAAATACTGAAGGACTGAATAAGAGTAGGGCCCATATGATCCCCTGCAGTAGGCTTAATTGCCAGATTCAACCCATTCCTCTTTTTTTTCAGTGACATTTAAAACTATGTTCACCCATAGGTTTTGCGTCTCTACTTCATCATCATTTGATGGAAATATGTGGAATAAGTGTACGCGACACAACTTACAATATAAACGGCAGTTTATGTTCACTTTATCACCCTTTTCATGTTTTTTTTTTCTCTGATTGCCGAGCTGATTTCGTGCTGCTTGAGATTAAAGCCATAACTGTCTTACCTTATTGGTATGGTATAAAATATTTCTATCTGTGTTCTCAGTAACGCCAAAAGGGATTTATTAAATACTGGAGCTTAATTGTAAAAGAAGGCATTTTAACGTATTTTTGCACTTATTTAAGAATATCTTTAAAGGTGATACTTTTAGATTAGTCATTTCTTTTGATTTAGATTTAACATAACCCTTGATTTTCAAAGAGGGATCTGTTTTCTTCTTTTTAAAATATTTGAATAAGAATATGATACCCGAAATAACAGTACAATGTTGATAGATTAATACACGAGGTAACAGTACAGAATGATTTCATGAACACAGAATAACAGTACAGTCAATATTTTAAGATTGCTGAATTTCAGTTAATGATCTATCAAATTAGTAATTTTATGAATCATACCGACTAAAGATTTTATTAACCTGCATTTACACTAGCTTTTCCTTCAAACCCGTATATTTTTCATATGTAATTACTGTGTTTCCACCGTTTGTCTAGTAATTAGTCTTTATTGGTTATTTTTCTTTTGTTTTATGCTGATTTTTTCAAAGATTAACTAAATATATCCAAGAAAAATATTCAATGATTTAAATTTTTACAACAAGCAGTATTAAAAAGGTAAAAACTCACGAAAATAACTAGTTTAATGAACCACCCATGGAAGTAGACCAGACAACATGAAATATCAGTACAGAAAAAACGCGAAATATCATTTCTCTCGTGGACAGCGTTTACCTAGTGTGATTTTTAACATCGTAGATTTTCCAACTCTATAAAATACGTTGTCAGTACTATTGTTCATCTTTTTAAGTATTACCGTATTTTCCAGTGAAACTAATGCACTTTTTAATTGCCATTTTGAAATTTCAAAATTAAGTCGTAAAGTGTATTGTCATCTTTTATGTTTTCTGTTTCTTTTTTTTCTAATGTTAATTAAATGAAACCAACCAAAACAATAACTGTCGCAGTTGTCTTGTTGTTGCCTTTATTTATGGCTGTTATTTAAATAACTTTTATATGTTGAATTAAAATAGATGTCAAAACAAAGTTATAACTCTTAAAAGGTAATCAGATAAGGAAGGTTGCATTATTTTTCCTTTGGTTTGTGTCAAAGATGTCGGTGTGAGGCAGTACTTTTGACAAAATTTTGATTTCAATTTTGTTATTGTTGTTTTCCCTAAATTCAAAATTTTGTTCGCTTTTAATTTTGTGTTTTGCACATTGTACTCCAAGATGCTATGTAAAGTTTTCGTCTTTTCTTGGTTACTAAAATTGGTACAACATCATGAACATGTACCCCACGAATAATTAAGGAAACAACTGTATCCTTAGTTCTATTTGGTTATCGTTTCATATTTACACAGCCTTAACGGTTGATCTTAGTGGATTTCATGACTTAGTATCTAGATTCAAGATGCATTACGTTCTAGATCTCTCATTTGTCTAAAATGGAAAAGTCTATTTCATTTCAAACATTCATAACTTTTATAGCTCTACATGCTCTAGGTGACAAGTATATTTATAAAGATTTAGCAAAATAAATGACATGTAAATAAATAAACCTTAATAGTAAAATAAAGCAACTAAAATCTAAAGACAAAACAATTATCATGTAACCAAACAACAAACACAAAAGACATTTCTACAAACCTTTGCACATGAACATGTAAAGCCCAGCCCTGCGAAGTCTAAATTAGACAGCGCTTAAACCATGAAAATGTTCCATTTTACATTTCTAAAACTCTGTTCCTAGACATACACAATCAACAAAACATAAACATCTCAAACACTGATTCTGATGGAATGTCTTACCTTATTAGAAGAAATCAAAGCAACAAACTAATACATTCATCTGTTTTCCAATTTAAACGGACAGCGTGGTATTTTCATTCATTAGACATACTCCGTTTACCAATAGCAGCAAACCTCAGATTTCTCCTTTAACATCATCAATACTAAGTAATGAAGTGTAAACCCAGTACATTAATCGAAAAAAAGTTGATTCCAGGCGTAACAGGAGAAGCTTAATTCCAGAGCAGCAACAGGTCCATATTTATCTTGATGCTACTGAAGTCAGCTTTTGTTGCCCGATATGGATTAATGGAGTGAAAAGTTTAGATGGAATTGAGTTGTTATTTTTTATCGCCTCGGGAATCCATTATCGTCGCTCCTGATCAGTTAAATGAAGGAACCTGACGCGGAATCGGTTCCATTATATGAGTTCCTGATATCATATTGAGATGGATTATTGTTCTGCTGAAATATAAGTGATGAAGATGGAATTGCAGATATAACTGAGATTGATCAGTACATTGGTCCAAAGCAGATAAAAGGGGACACAAACATGCAGACATGTCATTTTAGGGTGTTTTATTTCATTATGATTGAGTCTTGATTATTTCATAGTGGATCAAAACAAATCTAGAAAAAAAGTGCAAATACAAGCAGATTTTTCGCTTCAGATAGCCTTTTTCATTAATTTGGTTAATTTTTGATGGGGTATCTTATTAATTCTAATTCATTAATTGTGCATATTATAATTGGTCCAGATTGATATGTTTTTTTTTTGTGTTAATAAGTAGTTCTCTATTCAATCTGATGGTTTGGGGTTTTTTTACGCTCATATTGGTTTAATTCGGATACTGGTGTCGTGAATATTTACAATCTCTAAATATGCATACGGCATGCAGCATTATAAATATGCGTGCCTTTTTATACACACATTTCGCTTCGAAACTTATCTTTGGTACCTTTATTTTATTACTTAATTAAACTTAATTCACAATTTTTCGAGTTTAATATAAAAGCATTTTAACGTATCATTCTTTGTAAAGAGAATGACCATTTAACTTGAAAAGGGGTCTAGGGTTTTTTCCTATAGATTATTCTGAATATGATGGAAAAAATATTCTGGAACTGCAGCTTAAAATTATGTTAATAATAAAAAAATATTCTGCGAAAGTGCCTTTGATAAGTAAATATTTGTTTTCCGCGGAAAAATAATTCTGAGTAGATAAAAACCAATGTCCTCCTTCAATTTAACTGGTCGGTCCCTAAAGTACCAGCATTCGTAAGTTTGCATGCACGATAGTATAACACTAAACGCTGCATTGGTATGTAATTTGTTCATATCTGTCACCATTTTGTTATCTATCTTTCGATATTTATTTGTTTTTCTCTTTTCATTTGATGTTGTTTGCTGAAATGTCATCATGACAGTTAAATAGTGATAAAAGTAATCGTTGCCTCGGCCATTTGGGATGTAAAACGGCGACATGATAACCAAGCATCATTTGTCTCATATGATCAGCAAAAAAAGCCTGCTTTCCTGATCAGCCACAGGTGAAAAAAAACAAACTTATGTTTAACAAAACGGTAAGTGATAGTTTTGATTAGTTTTTGACTGGTTATTGTACCGAGATGGTCACATCAATATTCCTATTATGTCCTTTGTTTAATTTGAATCCAACCCTAAGATCGCAATCGAGGATGGAAGTTTGGCTCACCATAATAGAAATTAATGCGATGTGGAATAAGTGTATGCGACACAAGTCCAATAGAAAAGAACAACAGAAAACTGCCAGCAGCCTTCAAGAGGCCAGTAGGCGCTGCTCGCCGTTCTGCAATCGGTCCAAGGTCTAAAAAAGCATATAATTCAAATACAGTCATGAAATTTACAAAGATAGACCACTTTTTTAAACAGAAGCCTGTTTCAACCCACCATTTCTTTTGAAAAGCCTGTATCAAGTCAGGACAATTGCGATCTTCAATTTCTCCGGTATGTCTTGATTGTTTGTCTTTTCTCTTAGATATTTGAAATTGATCCTCAAAGTTTTTACTGTAAAATGAGATACTTCAAACTTTAACGGTAATTCTAAATCGTTTTAAAACAAACGGTTACTTGTCTCACTTTATACATAATATGGAAATGGTCGATATCCTCGGTGCTGATTTGGCGACTTTGTTTGAACGTTTTGGGTCCGAATAATTTTCGTCTGATACTCTTTGTTTTTTTTTGTTTTTTTTTTCGTGTGTGTGTGTTTTATTCAAATGCAACTTCTTTCAATAGTTTTGGTTTTTTCAACCTTCTTATGGAATGACTCAAATGCTGCTGATGAGATATTATTCCTTGAAATATACTAATAGAGCATGACCAAATTAGGCGTTTTGTTGAAACCCGCTTTGGTTCTTTGTACATGTATATAGACAATTGTGCATTATTTTTCCATTGCCAACAGATAATTAACGAATAACACAAACTATTACCTTAAAGATAGAACTTTACATAAATAAAAGGGCAAGCTTTTCGTCATCAGCAATCAAAAATGCACCTGAAACTAAGAAGACTTTTCTTGAGTGAAAAAAATTAAAAACATGCATGATGTAGATTTGTGATGTATAATCACTTGAAAGTTTACATTTCATTTTAAATATTGTAGTTCAAACTTTTGAAGCTCACATAAAAAAGCTTTTAGTACGAAATGTTGGGGTTTTTTTGTCGTTGAGTTAACAATGTAATTTGTTCCTTAGACTTTGCAATTCTGATGTTGAAATTTTCAAATTATATAGTAAGCTAGGTTTTTATCAACTTAAATGCATGTTCATGTTCTGTTCTTGAAATTGCAATGAAACTGATGAAACGGTAGCAAGTATTGTCATGTTTGTATTTAATTAATCTTGTCATGAGCATCTGTGTTTCCCTAAAAAGTCTCAAAATAAGAGAGTTAGATTTATTACCCAGATGCTTTAACGTATTTTCTTTGCGTTTTTAATGATGTTTTGCGGCTTGTGGTTAAATTCGGTCACATATTTCTCTCAGACACCAATGACTTTAGCACAATATAAAACCAGATAAATAAAGTCTAGCAAACGCTAGGGGAAAGAACAAAATAAACAGTGTCGTAACATAAATTTGTCTTGGAAAAGACTAAACGAAAATCAATAGAGTTAATATACCAAAAAGATATAGAAATTCTCTTTATAAAACCATACAAATTTATTCCATCCGATGCCGCTAAGCCAGAAAATTATTCCTATGATGAAACACTATAAACATAGTCGGTTTTATTATCATTAAAGCCATAAAACCGTAAAGGTTTGTTTTAGAAAAAAGAGTATAGAATATAAAGAGCAGATACGGTCGGAAGTAAGTGTAAAAGCATTTACTAATAAAATATTACTTCAGGAAAACAATGTTCAATAGGACCAGTTTAATGATGAGATTTTGTATAATACTAATAAACATATAAGTATGGTTAATGAAAAGAGCAAAATTTTATATTTCGTATATATTGTATCGGAATTCTAAATTTGTATGTTTTCCTTGTTTTGTCTTTTCTCATGGACTTTTGTGATTGATCCTCCAAGTTCGGTAATTTTGTTATTATCTTCATTTGATCCATGTACATGTTCCCATCATATAAACTGGTCCTAAAATAAGTAGTAAATAGCTGAAAGTTTTGAGCTTGTTTTTTTTAATTTATTTTTTGTTTTTTTTATAGAATCAGCAAAACTTTTTAGGTGAATATAATAATGAGATGTATTATGAATGTAAATGGCATCTAAACCAAGAATAAAACAACAACAATATAAGAACAGGCGACAAATTTAAAAATACAACCATCAACTATGTACTGGCTGACCTTCTAAAATCTTTCCGTGAAAAACATAGAAATAATGCGAATGATTATAGCTGAATCTCAGAATCATAGACAGACCCCATCTAAACAAAAAATAGTTAATATAAATAAGACTATTTCGAACATACCAAGCATATGTAGGCTTAATAGAAGATTGCTTAGAATACTTTTTTTCATGTCGTGCGTTCTTTTTTTTTCATTTTCGGTCTGACATATAACTTAATGGTATTTTCTTGCTATTCTCGAAATACCTGCTTTTGGCCTTTACAATTCTCATAAACATTGGTCTACATGCATGTATTTGATTAATTACCAGGGAAACGACACAAAACAAACCCAAGATTTACATGTTGTGTTTAAAACAAAATGCTATAGCAATAAATTGGGACGAAATATCAATCTGCAATCATGTAACTTGTCAAATAAATTTAAAATAGTTCAAACAGAATACATTGAACGCATGCACATTAAATTGCAGCATGCATTATACATGTAATGAACAATTTTAAAATATTTGCTAAATCCTTCAACTGAACACTATATTGCATGATAGATCAGAACTAAAACAAACAATCATTATCTTGCATAGACATTTTATTTCCTATCAATTTCGTGACATTTGTCATGCGATACCATTTTGTGCATATATCTAATTGTTTTAACAAGTCATAATTTTCAATATAATCAATTAATTATATAAATTAATACAATTTTAGTCTTTATCTCTTTTTTATTTGGGTTGTAATATATTTCTGCTTCGATGAATTGCAATGAAATGGAAAGCTATCAGAGTCCATATCTAGAAATTAACAGAATCAATAAAAGGAAAGTTTGTTATGCAATCACTGTAATCTGTTTCTTATCATAAATCAAAAATTATGCAACAGTTTCTAATTGATGGTACAAAAGGCAACCGATGGTACTTTGGACAAATCAAAATTTATTACAGACTGTCTGGATAAAGAACAGTTGCGTAGGATTTTATTTTTACACGTATTAAGCAGCTTGGAACTTTGTTGCAATTTTTATTTGAGATCGCCCGGCTCTGATAATAGAGGGTTTCTCTCTTGGTTAACCCGCTTCCTCACAAGTACGATTTTTATTTTAGAGAAAACATCATAGAAATTGAATTTAGAGTTTTTAATTCTAATATTATTCTACTTTTTGGCACGAGCTAGACTAATTGTAGTTTTAATACTGGTATCCTATTTGATGGTTTCATTTTTATGCAATGTTCTTCGTGATTAAGTTTAAATTGTAAGACATGTGTCTTTGGTAAGTCTTTACAGGTGAAATGCGAGACAAAAACAATGAAATTTGTCCAATTGACACTTAGTTGCAATTTGTTTGGAAATTCCCTTTTTGAGTCTGGAATCACACAAATATGGACAAATCAGTGTGAAATGCCTCCATACTAAAATGTTTACATCCACAAGCCACCTACGTTAAAGCAGAAATGAGTTGGAAAAATAACTGATACAACATTCAGTCATATGCAGTAACTCATACCTTGGATAATACATATATATCAAATGTAAGCACAATATCTAAGCAGGCAATTACACATTAATATCCTTTAACCGTAATAGGTCATTGTATTTAGTCATTGTTATGTCATAAAAAACGAAATTTGTCATAAGTTTAAGTTGCCCAGAAGTACTTAAGGTAATATTGACTAGACATGGTAATTGCTTATGTGAGCGAACTGAAAACGCCATCGGCTAATAGTGCTCATTATATCACGCAATATCTTAAATATAAAAGTCAGAAGAAATAAACGTAAAGGCATAATTGTGATATAGAAAAACAAACTCGTAAATTTATGTACAAAGCATGCAAAGAAAATCAGTGAATATTTTGGAAAGACTTTTTTTCCATTTCAGACAATATGTATGAGAAAAAGAGGATGCTAAAGTAGTGATAGCATAATTTCTTCTGTAAGACGAATGAATACTGTTGAAACTTTAGTATACAGATAGTCAGTGAAATATTGTATGCCACATTAGGGATGAACGGACAAACGGACCCCAACACTATAAAACGCCCTTCTTTCGTAGACGGGGCATAAAAACAGCACAAATGTACAACATGGTAGAAAATGGGCAAAAACTTGACTTGAAGGTGACACGGACTTTGCTTGTTGTTATTGGTAGACAATTTGACGTGGTTGCGAGGTGGTTTTTTATAATTGTTTCGCGATTTTTTTATTCTTTTGTTTATAACATAGATTCTTTTTCAGAAAACCTTTTTTCCACTTTTAATGTCATTTCTTTCTGTTGTTCTTCTTAATCTCTTTGTCCAAAATATTTTACATCATATTAGAAATAGTTGTTTAAACCTTTTCAAATACATATTCGGTCGTGTTAAAAAAATGCGGCTGCGAAAAAAACACAACAGTCATGTATCGTTTGCAACGTCTTAATGCCGTATTGAGAAATTTAAGACGTTTTTTTTTCTTGGCACACATCCATTGTCTAATACATCATTTGATAAATTCCCAACAAACGCGACATTGTTTATTTTTTTGTAATAGTCACGGCTTTATTCAATTTCATTTTTATTTCTTCATTTATGTTTTTGATTTGGCAATCTTTATTTGCCAGTCTATCTTATAACGTCTCGTTGCTTCTACTTTAAAACAAATTAAAGACGAGAATAACTCAGGGAAATGGTAAATCACTTCGTTCAATTGTCTTTGCAATATCGGAATAATTGTATCCTGTCAACAAGTGTTGGTTGCAATCTAGTTTTGCCTACATCCTGTCATCCGTTCAGAAATGTGTTGATAATTAACTAAAATTGTGTCGAATGAACACAAAATGATGAAAAACAAACCGGAATTAGTGTTTTTGTAGAAATCTGTTAAATTTTTATAGTCAGGAATTTCCAAGTCATATTTAATTTAAAAGTAATATAAATAGACATGTTGTTCTTCTTTACCATAAGATACAATTGAGTTTTGGTTCATAATTGTAAGGGTCTGTAACAAAGAATGGAAGCGTTGAAGAAATTGCTTCAGTTAAAGCAAGGAGCTGCAACAAAACTGGTCTCTGAAACATTCAGTACCGAAACTAAAGTTTAAGCAGGCTTAATGTTGAAGACTAATGGCTGTTTTCCATTGTGATTTTTTAAATTGATGTTTCTTTAATGTTGGTTGTGTCGCGTACACTTATTCTACATCTCTTTATCGTCTATTTGGGCCTTGTAGCTTGCCACTTAGTTATTTTTATAAATATGTTTTGTTGCCACATGCGTTCAATATGTGTGTTCGTCGTATAGTGTAGTAAAAAACTTTATCAACCGGGTCTTTTGATTTAGATTTTACTTTATTTTGTACTTCTTCTTTTTAGCTCACCTGGCCGAAGGACACGTAAGCTTATGTCATCATTGTGCGCCCGTCTTCGTCCGTCGTCTGTAAACAATTTCAAAAGTCTTTTTGTCTGAAACTGCTGAACCAATAAGACTGAAACTTAATAGGAATGATATATGACATGTTATAAACAATCCTCGTTTCAAATTGATCCAATGAAAAAAACACGGCCGACGTCGCTAAAAAATAGAACCGGGGGGGGGGGGGGTAAACAGCATTTTTTTTGCAAATAGCTAAAAGAAACGGTGACGGATAATCAAAATTCTGGCAGAGGGTTTAAGTAATCAGCACGTAACGATCTTCCTACCCTGAAATTTTGAAGAAATTCCAACAAACCATGTGGGGGGTTTTTGCCTCCCCCCTTTTTAGCTCACCTGGCCAAAGGCCATGTGAGCTATTGCCATCACTTGGCGTCCGTCGTCATCGTCCGTCGTCGTCGTCCGTCGTCGTCCGTCGTCGTCGTCGTCGTTAACTTTTCTTCAAACTTCTTCTCCTGTGGAACGGCTGCACAGATTCAAACCAAATTTGGTCTGGTGGTACTTTAGGGTATCCCCCACAGAACAGATGTGGGGATTTTTGATTCGTCGAAAAACATGGCCGCCGTTGCTAAAAATAGACCAGGGGGGTCAGACTACTGTTTTTGGCTTGTAAATCAAAAAGTATAAGAGATAGATGAAATCTGATGCCACGCTACTGCTTCAGCATCAAAAGCTCTACAAAAGTCTGCATTGAGTCGAAGTTGTCAGATGACCCCTTATGGGAGTTACGGCCCCTTGAAGGTGAAAAATAGCATTTTTTCATGTTTTTGGCCTATGGAATGAAAACTATTGCAGATAGAGAGAAGCTGTTGCTTGCTTAAATGTTCAGCTCATTTAGCTCTACAAAAGTCTCCAAAAGGTCATAGTTGTCAGATGACCCCTTATAGGGGTTATGGCCCCTTAAAGGCAAAAAATAGAGTTTTTGGCCTATAGAATGAAAACTATTGCAGATAGAGAAAAGCTGTTGCTTGCTTAAATGTTCAGCTCGTTTAGCTCTACACAAGCCTCCATAGGGTCGAAGCTGTCAGATGACCCCTTATAGGCGTTATGGCCCCTTATAGGCAAAAAATAGTGTTTTTGGCCTATAGAATGAAAACTATTGCAGATAGAGAAAAGCTGCTGCTTGCTTAAATGTTCAGCTCATTTAGCTCTACAAAAGTCTCCATAGGGTCAAAGTTGTCAGATGACCCCTTATAGGGGTTATGGCCCCTTAAAGGCAAAAAATAGAGTTTTTGGCCTATAGAATGAAAACTGTTGCAGATAGAGAAAAGCTGTTGCTTGCTTAAATGTTCAGCTTAATTAGCTCTACAAAAGTCTCTTTAGGGTCGAAGTTGTCAGATGACCCCTTTAAGGGGTTATGGCCCTTTAAAGGTGAAAAATAGTGTTTTTTGCTTTGGAATGAAAACTATTGCAGATAGAAAAAAGCTTTTTATTGCTTAAACATTCAGCTCATTTAGGTATACAAAAGTCTTCAAAGGGTTGACATTAAGACCAGGTGAGCGATTCAGGCTCCTGGGAGCCTCTTGTTTTTCTGCGTTTTGCACTTATTTTGTCTTATATCTCAAGAACTATATAAATTATTTAAGTTATTTCAATTGCACATTGTTCAGCGAAGTAAGTTTACAAAATTGTCCATTAGATCGAAATTGGCAGATAATCCCTTAAAGGGGTTATGGCCTCTTAAATGCCAAAATAGTGGTTTAAGCCTTATTGATTGTGAACGATGGAAGATAGGGAAAAGACTTGCTTGCTTACATGTTCAGCTAATTTAGCTTTACAAAATTATCCATTAGGTCGAAATTGTCAGATGACCCCTTATAGAAGATATGACCCCTTCAAAGCCAAAAATAGTGGTTTTTGCCCTTAAGATTGTGAACAATAAAAGATAGAGATACGGTTTAACTTGCTTAAATGTTCAGCTAATTGAGCTCTACAAAATTGTCCATTGGGTCCAAGTTCACAGATGACCCCTTTTAGGGCTTATGGCTCCTTTAAAGCCAAAAATAGTGGTTTTACCCATAGATTGTAAACGATAAAAGATAGGGAAAAGGTTTTGCTTTCTTAAATGTTCAGCTTATTAAGCTCTACAAGATAGTCCATTAGGTTGAAATTTTCAGATGACCCCTTATAGGGGTTATGACCCCTTTATTCCCAAAAATAGAGGTGTAGATTGTGAACCATAAAAGTTAGGGAAAAGGTTTTGCTTGCTTAAATGTTCAGCTAATTGAGCTCTGCTGTTTGCAATGTTAAACATTGATACATTAAGTTATAGATGCCATGAGAGCGATTCAGGCTCCTGAGACCCTCTTGTGTATATATGTTACTAATTTGTTTATTAGCTAGTCTTTTTACATTAAGATTTCGAAATTGAGCTGTTCAGAAAGTCCATATCTTAACAGTTACAAACATACATTAATACATAGTCAATTTTCCAATCTAAGCTTTTTTGGTATTTGTAATCTTGAGTACCTTTAACTTTTAAAATCAGATATTTCAAAGAAATTTTCAATACCAAATTTGGCTTTAAAAAGTGAGTCTGTCTTGACGTAATGCAATTTCTGCGAAGAACGTTGATTTTATCAATTTTGGCGGCTCCAAGATCATTGAATTTACATCTTCAGACATCTTGTATTTAATGTAATATCACCCGCAAGTTGATAAGGCATAATCTATAACAACCAAGTCTTCGGTATTCAGGGCTTTTCTCCCGACACTAAAACGAAATTGTATATTTAAGATCCGATGGGGAAAAAAGCGAATTGACTAATATTTTTGTACGTGTCCAGAATTAATATGATATATAAATTCCTTAGCACATAAAACAGAAGAATTACTATTGATTTCCACTATAAACATTGGCGACGAAGTAGGGACTACAATTTTTGTTACATATAAATTCTTCTTTATTATCAATTTGTTCCATACTTTGGATAAACCTATCGGTCTTAGACGATAAATTCTAGCTAATGATTTTTTCCTTTCAATTTTCCATTACTATCTTAGATGCTTTATAAAGGCAAAATGGCGTTTGATTATTTATATCAAGCAAGGTCAATTTCCCTTTGATGATTATTGGCCTTTCTAACGTTCCAATAATCTTACTTACTTAGTGATCATGATAACAGTCTTCTTTCTTTACAAAAAGATTTAACATTAAGCAAAATATGTCTAACGAAAGTGCTCTAGATCTGTAAATAGAGAACAATTCGTTAAATTCAGTTTTTCAACCAAGAAAAAGATATCATTCACTAAAACGATTCTGTGTTTTATATCAAGCTTACACATTGAACGTTCCTTGCACTCCGTGGGGGTTAATGATGGCGATAAGGCCCGCAGCAGTGCTAAGCTTGTCGTTAAAACTCCACTAAAGAGCGCCAAGAAACCTGATATAGGGCCAGACCACTTTCTTCACAAAGCTACCCGGATGTGTACCCCAATTGCTTGAATGGAGCAGCACTGTCATAAAGAATGCCGGGTCGACAGGCTACAATGTTCAAAACATGACAACATCAATGCATCGCAAATTTGCCATGGAATATTATTTGAGTTTTTTTGGTCATAATTTGGATGTTGTAAGTTTATATTTGTGTGGAAAAACAAAAGGAAAATGGTATTATGTCTTTATCAATTTCCCGCCAAAATTGCATTTTTCAAATGCATATATTTCAAAAAAGAGATACGTAAATATCTATTTTTAATTTCATTTATTGATGAATATCACTTAAAACTATATGTCTGCCAATTTTCATAAAAATCTAAATATATATTATACATTTTTTTACTGGTCATGAGGGAAACGGTACATTCGTTTCCACGAGGTACTTACTATTTCTCGAGGTGCGTAGCGCCGAGGGAAATGGTAAGTACCGAGAGGAAACAAATGTACTGTTTTACGAATGACCAGTAAACAATTGTTTTATTATACTGAATCGGTAAACAACTTAACTAAAGCCACGCCTACTGCTAACTCTTTACCATAGGCTGATTTCAGTTGACCTACTCTAGTCAATTAGGGTTAAATCGAGTAACAAATAAACGACTCGAGTTCGTACTCGGGTAGACCCCAATGACCTTTAACCCCTACTCGAGTTTAACTCTGGCAAAAGCAGGGTTGGTAGAGTACGTGACGTCATGAGTAAAGTTTACCTGCGACAACGTGACTTTAACTTTTAAAAAATACATACATTTTGTTAAATTTACATTATGTTATTTAGAAAATAATGTTTTGTATTTTAATTTTTAAAAGTCTTAAAGTTTTATTGTTATAATATTGTCGTTGTGGTTAACTCTATACTAGAGTACCCCGTTCTATTGACAAAATGTACACCAGTAAACCCAATACAAGAATAACTTGTTCAGGTGACAAATATAGTGCGCATGGCCCTACCCAGCTATTAATAGAAATTTACTTTACTAGGGTTAACTCAAGTAAGTCAACTGAAAACGGCCACGCCTACTGCCAACCATACACAAACCCCGCGAAATTGTATTACGGTACTATTACCCTAGGGAAATAGTTTTACTATATCCCTAGGGAAATAGTACTTTTACCAATTTCAAGATCACAGGTAGTAATGTGTCATATCGTGAAACGTTTGGTAAAGGGATTTTGTCATGGTTTAGTCAAGGGCGTCATGGTTTGTACAAGGGAAATTTGCATAATGTCGTCTGCAAAAATGAAATCATAATTTTTCCGGACATAAAGGCGTTTTCGGGCATTTTTAAGGGTAAAATATATTTATACTAAAATATGGCACATGTAAATGATGGAATATACTCACTAAATCATTCAGGAAAAATAGTTTTGTTCAATTGATACAATAACATCATGTTATGTTCCTAGCAAAAGTAAAGGCCAGATGTTGCTCAAAAAACAATCATTCACTGTGCATACAACCTTTTGACACATTTTTCAGCATAATCAAACGCTTACAAAGCATACATCCCAAAAATACAAATTCTTACTTGTCATGGTTTGTACAAGGGACGTCATGGTTTAGTGTAGGGTGGTCATGGTTTGGTCAAGGGATATTTGAGAATAGTATTTTAAATCTGATTCAATCATATGAGCTAACAATTATGTTTTAAACCTTAAACCGGTCATATATATATATAGTACCAAAATAATGCATACTACAAATAAACATATCAACCGCTCCTGGAAAAAAATAAAAGTATAATTTGTATGCCATTCATAAGACATGTTAGAGTAATCATGAGATAAAGATTATTATACAGAAATTGCCATGTCAGGTTCCATATCATTTCGAGACTCCCATATTAGATGTAGGCATAAGCTGAGGCAATAACATCGCTCGAGAAATGATATGGGATTTAATATGGAAACTCATAGTCAAAATAGATACAAAGGTATACAGGAAAACACTGACTAGGCATTAGGTTTAATGCATGATTTTGCTTATTGCCGCTAATATACATACTAAAAACTCTCTACTCTCTATCAATGAAGATTTTCCTTTCAGTATTGATAGAAGGACCCCGGGAGAAGGACATTCCATAACTAGAATGATATTCACTACCAACTGAACTATTGCAATGGGCATCAGATGAGTGCAGATGTTGGTTTGTCATAGGGTTTTGTTTTGTCTTCCTTTACCAGATTTGACGCACTGAATTGACTGTTGGTAACGCGACGGGTGTGCTATAGCAAGCAGGAACTGCTTACTCTTCCGGAGAACCTGAGCTCACTCTCGTTTCGACTGGAGTTCACGTTGTTGATTGACATTCAGTTAGTTTTACATGTTGTTTTTGTCCCGTTCCTGTTGGTGTTTACTGGTTTTGTCTCTGCCCTTTCGGACTTTTGACATTTGGACACCCCATTGGTACTTCTTCTTCTTGCATATTTCAGGGAAAATGTTGCTTCATCCATAATAATATTATTCAGTGCAACAGCAGTGTTTATAGCATTAGAGAAACGTTTGCTTAATCCATAATATTTTTTATATTGT
Source organism: Arcuatula senhousia (assembly GCA_963971305.1). Taxonomy (NCBI): domain Eukaryota; kingdom Metazoa; phylum Mollusca; class Bivalvia; order Mytilida; family Mytilidae; genus Arcuatula; species Arcuatula senhousia. The sequence continues at coordinate 29,466,816 of OZ020307.1, read as the reverse complement.
CATACAGGGGTAGCTTGTACTGTTTTTAGAAGCTTATACAATAACCATATTCATATTTAATTGTTCAATGGTAATCCTCTGATGGTTAGTATATGTTGTTGGCACAGTGATGGTCTAGAGCAGAAGTTTTAAAATGATATAAATAATATATATGAAAATATATATCTTTTATATGGTATTACTGAAGGTAACGATTTATAAATTCCAAGAAACGAGCCAATGATTTTTTCGGGGGTTAAAGATGCGAATTAAGAAACACAATTACACAGTATGTCGTCAAACACAATAAAACAGCAGAAAAAAACCTAATATTTTGTCCGATCTCCTAACTTTAGAAAATGTGATAAACCATGAATAATGGTATAAACCATGACAATTCTCTGATCCCTTTACCAAACCATGACAAAATTTAAATTTGGATAATAAGCACAACCAATCAGATTTAAAGTTCACATAGTAAACCTTTATCGTCATGTTCAATTCCTTTCAGCTCTCCACACGATTTATACTAAAATAAAGGTATTTTTACATATTGTAGAAAAAATCCCTTGTACAAACCATGACCTCCCTTTACCATACCATGACCAAATCCCTTTACCAAACATTATACGATATGACACATTACTACCTGTGAAGATGTAATAGTTAAAATGTTTACCTGTATTTCATATAGAAAAAAATCTACTGAAGTATAATAACATTTGATATCGTCCCACCTTAAAGAACCCTGCTGCAGCTAGTAGTGGGACCCGTTGGATTCCCAAGGATGACTGCTTTTCCAGTGCATGGAAGTCAGGTTTCCCCTCCCAAATTTGCCCTATTACCCCCTTTCCTTCACTCTATATCATAATTCCATATTCACTTTATCTACCCTTTCATGTTTACCTCACGGATAAAGCCGAAATTCCGCTGCTTGGGAGTAAAGCAATGGCTAACTTAACTAACTTCACGTCCCTTACCAAGGTAGGTTTGTATTAAAGAGAAATATGTTTCACTTAATTGTGATGTTAACTTTAATGGAAGAGGGAGGTTTTGCGTTTAAAAAAACTGGTTTTAACACACGATTTCTTGAAATGCCTGTACCAAGTCAGGACCATTGCAATGTTAATTTCTCTGACATGTCTGTCTTTTCTTGATTTTCTCTCGAACATTTGAGATAGGTCCTCTAAGTTCGGTAATTTCGTTATTACCGTAATTTAAGGGAGTACGAGCTTCAGAAATTGAACATTTTCGAGATCCTCGGCTTTTATCCATTCAAATGCATTAAAACATTTTCAACATGTTTTCTTAACATTTGTTCAGAACTATTAAGAGAAGGTCATAACAAACACCCTATAACAATTTCATTCAATTCTAATTACAATTTCTATGTTAAAACAGAAGACGAAATTTCAATGTTTTTCCTATGAAAAATCTAGAGAAGTTTTTTTTTCCGCCATATTTTTAGGTGCTTATATCTTAAAAACGGCTCCATGTTTTTGAAAACTTTTTTCATAAAGTCTAGCTAATTTGAGCTTTTCTTTCCAAATTTTCTATTCTAAAAAACTTTTAATTACAAAAAATCTCAGGCTCGTACTCCCTTAATGTGCATCGCTTGTGAATTTCATGTCAATTTTCCATAAGATTACATGTACATGTTCAATTCTTGAGTTCAGCTTTTTGCTGCTATCATAACAAAATACTGGTTGTAGCAAACAATTATCATGATTATTCAATTAAGGACTACTATTGCACAATGCGACTCAACTAAATATTTCAGAAACGGTCTTTGCATACTCAAAAACAGAAAATTACATACTAGTCTTGTATAGTCTCCAAAAGTTAAAGTAGCAATAAAATTAGATACAATATTGAAAAGAAAACCGATAGTCTTCGGTTAAAAATATTTCAATTGAACGTGTTGATACTTTTCAAAATAATTTAGTTTCAAGAATACATTAATTTTGAAAGAATTCTTTATATGACAAATGCATGATACAACTATAAAATTTTTATATACCCGTTTTGCTCTATATACAAATAATAATAAAAAAATGATTGATTGTCGTCTGCTATTTGAGTCGTAATGTTGTTATAATGAAAGTTCGATATATAACAAAGTCAAAAGACCGTATTAGATTAAACCAAAAGGATGAATAGATATACAACGTAGTAAAAAATACAAATTTAGGCAAACAAAAAAAGTAAAAAGTCATGATGAAAATTCCTCCGATCAAGTCATAACATCTTGTATCGAGTCGTTCTGTTCACCATTTTGATATATATATACATAAATTCAATCTAAAGAATATCTTCTGATTGCATTGCCTAGCTGCATCCCCAAAAGCTTGTACCATAAAATGACGCCAAAGAGTAACTGCAGTTAATTGAAATGTCTTGGTCTTTATCGATTTGTTATATAGCTGGAAAATACATCAATCTAGTCTATGGATAGTGCAGAAGCAAGTATAAAACACAAATCTTGTAAAAAGAACTTCCTGATGAAAATCATTTATTTACCAATTTAAAATGATTTATTTTGATCATTGTAACAAACTTGTAAAACTTTTTGTGACAGAAAAACAAGTAAAAAAATAATTTCATTTCTTTTCAAAAAAATACTGTGAAACACCTTTGACTTGTTGATAAAAAGTTGTCAATAATATTTTTATGATTTACTTGAATTAACTTTTACTTCCTAGCGGTTTGCTCTATTGGTTAATTGGTTTATGTGCAGAGTCATCAATATTGATATGTCTAATTATCGAACATCGTCAAAGTAAACCAAGACACATGAACGTCTTCCAGAATTCCGACCAGTACCTCCCCGTGGTGGAAGACGGGCCCTCCATCGATAACAAAGGATACTATGGAGCAGCTAACACTGGCGGTGGTGTGTCATGGGCTGGACGACCCATGGCACATAGCGAGTCTTTACCATTATTAGTAACATAGTCGCTGCAGAGGCTATACAGCCTATAGTCACGACTATAAACACCCATCATCGACACATGAACAAGAATCAAGAAGAATAGTGCTACATTATACATGCACTGTAAAAATGGTGATTAGATTCTAACCACGATCCTAAACACATTATAATTGGTGTTGAATTTTAAACACGTACAGCATCTTAACAAGATTGACATTTTTAGGAAGTGAAACATGTTCAAAACCTAAGCTATAACATATTAAATTTGGAAAGTGTTTAGGCTTTAAACACAGCCTAAACATGTTTAGGGCTAAAAAAATGATTACAGTGTGCCAGAGACGGGAATATCAATATTGACTGTCTTTGGAAACGTAAGGAATGCTAAGGAGTTATTTGCATCTATAAAGGAGATGGGATCTTTAGAGGAAATATTTTGTGGAAACAATTCAAACGAAGTTTGGTGTCCCAATTACCTGCCGGTCTTCAAGTTATCTTTCCTTAACTAGGTAGCACCAGGAAGGTATGTCCAAGATCATCTCCGAACATCAACCAGTAAAGTTGTTGTAGATTGAATTCAAATAGATTAAAACTTATATTTAAAGCCATTTGACTAAAGGTAATAACAAAACTACCGAACTTGAATGATCAATCACACTGCCCAGAGAAAATGACAAAAACGAATCAGTCATACCGGAGAAATGGTGGATCGCAATGGTCCTGACTTGGTTCAAGCATTTCAAACGAAATGGTGGGTTAAACCAGGTTTTATGGCACCAAACCTCCCACTTCCATTGCGATCTAAAGGATAGCAATAATTAAGTTTTATAAATATTTGTAAATTAACCAGGGAGAGGAAAACCCAAAAGACTTGATACTTCATATTAAGTATGGTTTCGTCTTTAAGGAAGTGGAAATCCCAGAAACTTAATCATACTTATGGTAACGTCATCCCAGATAGATTATAATGGAAATTTCAACTATATAGCTATATAGATGTGAAACAGAATGCACAAGATAAATTCATTTCCAAGAAGTCTGAAGATGCATATCAATATTCGACTATTTTTATATCATAAATCATGAACATTGAGTAATTGTACATCCAAGATACCGAACCTGTCTAATATCTATTTCTCAGGCGTTTAATTTGGTGTATCGATTCTTTCTAAGCAATAAAATATCACTTAATGTCAAATAGAATGAAATCGGATTTGTCACAAGTAACTGATAAGGTTCAAATTGATGTCATTGGATCTTCTTAGAAGAACTACAGAAAATAATTCTATCTACTTCAGATGTAAACTTCTCTTTGAAGACATGATGGATCGTTGAAGTTGATTGAAGTCGTAGACATTACATGTAATCTGACAGGAGAGCATGTCTTTACAAGATGAATTATCCAATAGTACTTTTTTAGAAGAACAAAAACAATAAAGAAAAATTTCATCATTATACACATGATACATGAAGTCTTGAATGAGCTATTGGTAACTTCCTTATCTAGCCTATCATGTAAGAAATGCCCCTTTTGACGTAAAAATATTTAAAAAACCAATATATTATTTGCCTCTAC